>CM038670.1:159032479-159514571 GCA_021605145.1 Aegilops bicornis | reverse complement strand
CGGCCTCAGGAGCACGCCCGCTTCCTAACGATGTGGAACCCTCAAGAGGGGTGCTGGATCACGGAGCTCAAGAGTTACTTAACGTGATGGAACTTTGCCGGGAGAAGGAGGAGGAGGCAGAGTGTGGCGCGGCAAGCCCGACATGCATATGCATCATGGATGGAGAGAGAGCTCTCACCTAACCTTGACCGAACGACGTAGATCCCTCGCGCCGCATCACTGTGGGAATGGGGAAGGAACTGCAAGTATATACATGGTGGAGATTGTGGGGCACCATTCACCGCCACGGTGCCCCTTGTTTGCATATGCTCATGCAGCGTGTTTCTATTGGCCCACTGCGCCAATGACGCCATTGAACTCGCAGGGCTTATGCGTGGCTTGCCAATTCTATGCCATGGCAGATGCACCAGCTCAAAGGCCAGGAGTACCGTGAAACCATCCCCCTCACGGCCATTTATGAAGTGCGGTCTGGGGGCTGGACATCTGGGCAGCCTTTTTCGCTCGAGCGCTTCAGGGGCTGGCTATCGCTACCTCTACGGGCCGCCAGGACAAATTCACCAAGTGGGCCGAAGTCGAGGCTGCCCGCACTATCCCAGCACCGGATTCTGGCGGTCCAAGTTCATCCAAGGGCCATCATTGAGCGGTTCGAGTGCCGAATCGCATCATCACCAGCAAGCGGTTCGCATGATTCACCCGGCATCCTTTTAAAATGTACCGCTGCGTAACCTTAGCAGGATGCAGATATGTTACGCTCGGCAACCGATTGGCGCACTTCGCAGCAATGGACATGCCGAGCGGGCCAACGCAGCGAAGGGGTCCCGAGAGGCCTCAAGACCAGGAGACGTTCTGTAAGAAAGCTGGAGAGCTACCGCGAAGAGGCCGGTGTGACGATTTCCAGCTTCCGTCCGTGTTGTGGTTAACCATCCGCGACAACCGCAACCAAGCCAACTTCAGGAGAGACCCCCTTCTTCCTGTTCTACTTGAGCCAAGCGGTCCTCCCTCCTTGAGGTCAGTTGCCGTCGATCCGTAGCAGGTCCCGGCGTTCGATGAAAGCAGCTACGCCCGGGACGCCATGCGGGGACGACCAATTTCGCGGCCGGGGAGGAGCACTGCGTCGAGAAGCTTGCTGCAGCGGCAAAAGGTACGAATAGGGCACTCCGCCCGTCTGCTCACCGCCGGGCAACATCACGCCTCTGTAACTCATCGAGAGTAGGGGACCCCTCGTTCCCACTTCAAGCCGGGTCCTCTCCGTGGGAGGGTGCATAAGCTCTCTCCAATGTGGGAGGGAGCCCGTTCAAGGTTGTTCATGTTTTCAGGCACGGGTTCAAGGCTTTGGCTTGGAGACTCCAAGAGGGAGTACCTATACTGACAGTAATCGCTGTGGAACATTCAGCACCTCAGGAGAGGTTTTACTCCTAAAAAGGGCCCAAAGGTGCACGTGAAGTTGCGAATGCTGTGAAACTCATTTCTTTTGGAAAAGGCCCAAAGTGCACAGCAGAAGAAGGCGAATGCCTGTGAAGCTCATTCTTTTGGAAGAAGGCCCAAAGTGCTACTGTAGAAGAAAGCGAATGCCCGTGCCGCTCATTCTTTTTTGGAAAAGGCCCAAGGTGCTGCACTGTGAAGAAGGCCGTTAACGCGCGGTGAAGCTCATCTTTTTTCGGATAAAAGGCCCACGAAGCTTTGGCGTGAAGAAAGGCGAAACGCTGTGAGCTGTCAGCGTTAAGAAAGGAGCCCGGAGCCCGTGAAGAGATAGCCAACGCCCTTGAAGCTTGCTTCCCGTAAGAAAGGCCCAGAGCTTGTGAAGAGGGGGCCAAAAATGCCTATGAGAGCCTCGCCCGCCCGGGTGACACTCTCACGTAATAAATGAGTTGGGGTACATGTACACACCTCGAGTCTCTGGAGTGCCGGCCCTCAGCTCCTGGGGCTCCCTCCCACGCCTCAAAGTGGCAGCACTTAGCTCCTTGCTGGTGAGAAAGACGTCTTAAGACTAGACTAGAGTGCCCGAGCCAGCTGGCTTTTTCATTTGCTTCTTGCAGGTTGACTAAGTTATTCCCATTTGGAGTTTTTTATCGAAACTATTGCCATCTTTTTTGGTCATCGGTTCTTCGATCTTTTTCGCTTCTCCTGCCTCCGAAATTTCTCTTAAGGGTGGGGACCTCAAGAAGGCAGAAGCTCTCGGGAGAACCAGCAGCTGTTTCCTGCCCCTACTCAGCGCCAAGTTTTCACGCAGCCCTGGTCCACGGCTGGAGCACCCTCCTAACTCATGCCTCACCCAGGCAAGACAACGCCTTGAACAACACGAGGCTGGATCGGTCGCCTCTGCTGACCACGAGCTGGAGTTCACTTGCCGAATGGGCATTACAACCCGAGAAAGGAACAGTATGTCGAGGATAACAAAAGCATTACCAATAATTAACGACGTTAACCTAAACGCGCCATTTACGGGAACCAGTTACATTGTTGCCTTTTTATGCGGGAGAGAAAGAAAGGAAAAGAGACAAAGCGAGGTGAAGCCACGCCGTGCTTGCCGCCTCCTCTTGGAAGGGTCGGCCGTCTCCCGGCAGAACTCGAGGCGGACTCCTCTCTAAGCGCTTCTACCGAGAAGCGCGGCCAGCAGCACCTGGGCTGCCACTTGCCAAATGCCAAGGTAGCGGCTGGCGACAGGGCCAAGCGCGACGGCTGGCTGGAAGAATCACCACCCGAAGAAGATTTGGTGGAAACGTGAGAGTCACGGCATCGCCATGACCGCTGGCTTCCCTCTCCATCACGCCAAGGCTGAGTCCTCGGTCATGCGGTGCAAGTAAATCTTCGACTGGCAGCACCCCATGGGCGGCACGGCCGTCTTCCCGAACACCCTCGTAGAGGGTGGGCGTGGCCGTGCCAGATTTGCCAAGTGTAGGGAGCACCGTGGAAGAAGACCCACAGCGGCATGATGAGCGTCTGCCAGCGTGTCAGAGAACGAGTTCCCTATAGCGTAGACCTCCAGAGAAGCCCACGGCTCCAGGCTGCAGCAGCCATCCCGCTTGGAGCCAGAGGCCACCCAGGCGCCACCGGGAGCTCACCCAGAGGGAAGCATCGGAGCTGAAGCCGGATGCCGGGACGGCTCCACCGCCTCACCATGAACTCCCGGCAGCGCTCAAGAAGCATGGAGGCGCGACCTCGGGACGCTAAGCGGCCGGGCACGCCCCGACCATGGCCAGCCGCTCGTCGCCATCGCTGAGAGCCTCCCGCGACTCATGGGGACCACCGTGGAGGCCACGGGATGCTGAAGGGCGACCTCGACCACGCTTAAGCGGAGGAGAGGAAGACTTGACCGACGGCCCTTCCCTTCTCTGCTGTAATTTCGAGAACTTCCTTGGTGGAGCCATGGATAAGAAGGAGAGACAAGAAAGGATAGGCTGGAAGGGCGGCTGCGTCGTTCACTTCCGAAGGCCAACTGTAATCGGCCTCCACGATCACCGTAATCATGACCACTACGCATGCAGGGACTTGTCGAATCCGGTGGTTACCAAGGCATCGTGGGGAAGCAGGCGACGCTTCAATCAACCGCCACGCTGGCCGCCTAAGACCGCAGGCTGTTAGGGGCCCATTACGCCAGACTTGCCCTTTCGCCTCTACGCTCGGTCAAGTTCAGGGCTACTCGCCGCGTTCGGGAACGGGGTCCCCAGACTTGCCTGCACTGGCCTGCGGCGTGGCTCGGGGGGGCCTTCGACGGCTCATCTTCATCAGCGCAAGCTCAAGACCCTCGCGAGGGGCAAGCCTCACGGGGCGGGGACGACAAGGAGCTTCCTCGAGCACAGCCTCTTGACCGTCGTGGGGTTGGCTCATGATGAGGCGGAGAGTTCAAAGGCAGGTACCTCGCGAGGTGCCCAAGTGACGCAAGCTTATGACGACCAAGGGCGCCAGGTCCCGGCCAGCGCCATTTCGCCAGATGTCCTCCTTTCCTCTTTGGTGCAAAGGAGCAAGCGATGGCGAGAGAATCAAGCAAAGGCATCCGTTTGATTGCAACAAGACCAAAGACCAGCCTAGCGGCTGCAAGGAGTCATCGTGGAGCCCAAGCGCGTCATCACCAGAGCCTTTGGCAGGAGAGGACCAACTTTAGTCAGGATAAGTGTACCCGCTGTTCCCCTTCAAAATGGCCAATTGTTGGCGCCCTTCCCGCTCAATATTTGGGAAGAGGCCCAGGGCCTTCGCCTATAAATTGGATTAGCCACCCCCAGGGCGGGGGCATCCAGACCGCATCCGCACCCGGAGTGAGATCGGAATCCTCATCAAGAAACCAGTAGCTAGAGCGACTGAACACCACCTAGCAGTTCATCGCACCCGCCAAGAACAGACCCTCGCGAGGCTGTTCTTCCTTGTATTGTTCCTCATCAGCCCAAGAGGCAATCCACCACACCACACCTTGGAGTAGGGTATTACACCACAATGGTGGCCCGAACCAAGATAAATCTCGTGTCTCTTGTGTTGTTCTCGTTAGTAGTTTAGGTCCCAGCGATTCGGGCGAGGTGCGAGACGGTGGAGGTTTGGATCTCCGGCGCACCCTAGTGTTCGAATCCACAAGGGTCTGCGGAACCCAAAATCCGACATTTGGCACGCCAGGTAGGTGCGTCCGAATCTGCCTTTCGTCGCTTTCGTTCTTCCCGACCACCGCAACCATGTTCGACGCCTGCCGGGCTCAAGGCGCGAAGCGCCGAGCCGCTTCGCCTCCCATGTCGCCAGACAGCCTGCCGGGCGGCGCTTCGTTTCCACTCGTCATTAACGCCGCCACCGGCCGGCGGGAAACGGCAGTATAGCATCGCCCCAAAGCACTGCCCATGAGGCGGGACGGCCGCACCGCCACGCCGCTCACCCCAAGCGGTTTCTTCGCCACGCGCTTGGCAGCAAAGGCCATGGAGGCCCGGAAGCTGCACTCATCGCGCAAACGAGCTCACATGCTACCACCGCCGTCGGCAGCGTTTACGAAGAATGGCTTCGACCAGTCGCCGAGAGCTTCGCTCGCGCTGCAGGAGGCGCCACATCGCCCGCTCGCATGCACTCCCGCACATGGGCGATGAAGCTCCTGGGCGCCTCAGCCTCTCAAGAAGGCGCTCGCCCTAAGCGCGCTGCCTGGCGGAACTCCGCCCGCCAGCGCCGACGCCGCAAGAGCAGAGCTGTCGGCAGTTCTCGCCCACGAGAAGCTGCCCGGCGCTCCCGCTCTAGCGTCGCCAGACCAGCGCTGCCCCCAAGGCCGGTAGGAGGCCCACAAGACCAAGCTCTTCGTAAACCAGCCCCCGCTGCCACACGGCGGCTGCTGCGCTTTTTACCTCCGGAAGGCTGCGCGGCGTCGCGTAGCCCGCCAAGTTCAAGCTGCACCTACCACCTCGCCACGACGGCACTGGTGACCTCGCTGAGTTCCTCCAGCTCTACGAGCTTTGCATCGAGGCTGCCAACGGGATGAAAAGTTCATGGCGAACTGGTTTCCCATGGCGCTCAAGGACGGAGCCCGACTTTTGGCTCTGAATGGCCCTGTGCACGCGATCTCTTCCACGCCGAGATGTGCACCCGCTTCATCGCCAACTTCCGAGGTACTCGCGACCCGACCACCCACCGTGAGCGACATGCGCCGAATCAAGCAAAGCAGCCAGGGAAACCTCGCAAAAGTACATCCAACGCTTCAACAACGACGCCTCAAGATCCCCGAGGTAGCGGAGGAGGCCATCATCTCTGCCTTCTCCGATGGCGCGGCGCGACGAAGATGAAGGAGGAGCCGGCGATGCATCAACATCTGAGCACCTCCTTGAACTGATTCAACTTGGCGACCAAATGCGCGCCAGGCTGAGGAGGGCGCCGCCCCTCCTCGAGCTGCCCGCCATGGATCGAAGAGAAGAAGTCCAAGGCCAAGGACGTGAAGCGCAAAGGGTCATCTGTGGCGAACCAGACAAAATGTCGGATTTCGGGTTTCGCGGACCCTTGAAGTTCTAACACCGGGATGCGCGGAGATCCAACCTCCACCGAGCTACTTTTCGCGAATCGCTGGGACCTAAACTACTAAGCCGGAACAGCACTGAAGACCGAGATTTATCTTTGGTTCGGGCCACCATTGTGGTGTAATACCCTACTCAAGTGTGTGGTGTGGTAGATTGCCTCTTGGGCTGATGAGGAACAATACAAGGAAGAACAGCCTCGTGAGGGTCTGCTCTTGGCAGGTGCAATGAACTGCTAGGTGGTGTTCAGTCGCTCTAGCTACTGGTTTCTTGATGAGGATTCGGATCTGGATCGCGTCTGGATGCGGTCTGGATGATGATCCGGATTCGGATCCTCATCAAGAAACCAGTAGCTAGAGCGACTGAACACCACCTAGCATTTCATCGCACCTGCCAAGAACGGACCCTCGCGAGGCTGTTCTTCCTTGTATTGTTCCTCATCAGCCCAAGAGGCAATCTACCACACCACACACTGGAGTAGGGTATTACACCACAATGGTGGCCCGAACCAGTATAAATCTCGTGTTCTCTTGTGGTTGCTCTGCTTAGTAGTTTAGGTCCCAGCGATTCGGGCGAGGTGCCAGTCCTTGGAGGGTTGATTCCACGCCGCACCCTGTTCGAACTCTCCGTGGTCCGGAACCTGAAATCCGACATTTGGCGCGCTGTAGGTGCGCCGAATTCTTTTCGCCGCTTTCGTTCTTCCCCGACCACCACAACCATAACCGACGCCCGTCGCCTGCGGCAGAAAGCGCCCGAAGCCGCCCTACGCCTCCCCATATCGCATGAACAGCTCCTTGGCCAGGCGCCCTCGTCGATCCCGTCACCTGCCGTCCAACGCCGCCACCGGCTCGGCGGGAACGAAGGCAGCATCGCAACCCTCGTCAAGACTCCGTCCCATGAGGCGGGACGACCGCACCGCCACGCCTTTCGCCACCCCCGCTGGTTCTTCGCTGAGCGCGCCAAGCGCCATGGAGGCCTGCGCCGCACTCATCGCGTAAACGAGCACCTGCGCTATCGCATCGACGACGCTTCACGAAGAATGGCTTCGACCGAGTCGCCGAAGCTCACAAGCTGAGGCGCCCGCCGTCCGTCTGGCTCACAGACCGCACCGCGCCTGTGGCGATGAAACTTTCGGGGCGCCTCAGCCACCTCCTCTTCAAGAAGGCGCCCTGGCCCCAAGGCGCGCGGCCCCTGGGTGGAACCCGCTCCGCCAGGCACCCACGCGGCAAGAGCAGAGCTGTCAAGAATTTCCTCGCCCACGGGAAGCCGCCGGGCCTCCCCGCTCCAAGACGCGTCAGGACCTGCGCTGTACCAAGGCGCAGGAGGCCCATACAAGACCAAGCTCTCATCGTCCCGAGGCCCGCATGCCACGGCGGGGCTGCCACGCCTTTCACCTCCGAGGCTGCGCATCGCTGGGCCTGCCAAGTTCAAGCCAGACCTGCCTCTCCTCACGACGCACAAATGACCTGCGGAGTTCCTCCAGCTCTATGAGCTGGGCATCGAGGCTGCCAACGGGGATGAAAAGGTCATGGTGAACTGGTTTCCCATGGCGCTCAAGGACGGAGCCCACACCTGGCTCCTGAATCTGGCCCCAGGCACGATCTCTTACTGGGCCGAGATGCGCACCCGCTTCATCGCCAACTTCCAGGTATCGCGACCCGGCCACCGCGCCGTGAGCTGAGCGACATCAAGCAGCAGCAAGCGAAACCACCGCAAAAGTACATCCAGCGCTTCAACAACGACGCCTCAATATCCCTGTGGTAACGGAGGAGGCCATCATCTCTGCCTTCTCCGACGGCGTGCAGCGACGTCAAGATGAAGGAGGAGGCTGGTGATGCATGAAGATCCGTGCACCTCCTTGGAGCTGTTCAACTTGGCGACCAAGTGCGCAGAGGCTGAGGAGGCGTCTCTCCCTCCTCGAGCTGCCCGCCAGCGGATCACGTAAGAAAAGAGTCCAAGGCCAGGGCGTGAAGCGCCAAGGGGCTGCTGCCGTTACTCATGGTCGAACCGGACACCAAGCGGCGAGAGATCAGCCTGAGTCCTCAAGAAGCAGATCGGTGCTGCGTGTACCACGACCTCCACACCCACAACACCAATGAATGCCAAGAGCTCCGGCCAGACGTCTGGCGAAGGAAGGGGTTGGCGAGGCGCCCAGCGCGATCGGGGCCTACGCCCGAGGAGGAAGGAATGCAGCGGGGCGCTGGGAAGACCCTTGTTACCCACGCCAAGGGTGGCGCGACCAACCTATGCGAGGACCGTTAGCAAGACCCGCACCATGAGGGAGGCTGGAGGATCAACATCGCGAGGATCGCCCAGGGAACGCAGGCCTCCATGCCGCCGCAGCCAAGGAGAATTGAGGACCGTTATCGGGGCGAGGGGGCTGGGGCTTCCAGGAACTGCGTGGCGATCGCTTTGCATCCAGTGGCGGAGCTCAAGCCCCACCTCTCAACAAGATCTTCAAGCGATTCACGCGAAGTGAATGCAGTCCTCCCCAAGCTCGAGGCCACGCGCCCTCTCAGTGGTCGGCATGCGCCATCACGCTCTTCAGCCAGATCAGCTCAAGTGCGCGCTGCCACAGCCAGAGTTCTCCGATGCGTTGTTCCCAATCATTAGCAACGTGCTGGTCACCAAGACCCTCATCGACGCGCTGGGCAGGACTCAACGTCTGTCCAGTGGAAACATTCAACAATCTTCAAGTGCCTTCATAGTCGCCTTCAGCCAACCAAGCCTTTTCTCCGAGTCACCGACGGCTCCACGGTCCCGATCGGCAGGTCCGCCTTCCTGTCACCTTGAGGGCTCGCGATAACTTCCGCCGCAAAGGCCATCGACTTCGACGTCGCCCACATTCGCCTGCCATACAACGCCATCCTCGGGTACCCGGCGCTGGCCAAATTCATGGCCGTAACCCACCATGGCTACAACGTCCTCAACATGCCAGGAAGCGGAGGGGTCATCACGGTGCCCTGTTGTAACACCCCGGATGTAACTTTACATATTTGTAACTCCAACTCTTGCCATTTTTGGATATGTGCTATGGTATTCCCTCCGTGGTTGGGTTTTTGTCTTTCGTTTTGCATTTTGTTCATATCATGCATCTCATATCATGTCATCATGTGCATCTCATTTGCATACGTGCTCGTCTCATGCATCCGAAAGCATTTTCCCGTTATCCGTTTTGCAATCCGACACTCCTACATGCACCGGCGCACCCCTCTTGTCTCTTTTTCGTGAGCGGGTGTTGAACGTTCTCGGAATGGACCGAGGCTTGCCAAGTGGCCTTGGTACACCACCGGTAGACCACCTGTCAAGTTTCGTGCCATTTGGAGGTCGTTTGATACTCCAACGGTTAACCGGGTAACCGCAAAAGCCTCTTGTGTGTTGCAGCCCAACACCTCTTCAAAACAGCCCAATAACCCATCTAAGTCACTTCCATGTCCATCGCCGTTCGATCACGATCATGTGGGCGAAAACCGCACCTTGTTTGGAGCTTCCTAGCTCCTTCTACCAATAAAAACACCCCTCCTCCCGAAATTTCGGGTCATTCCACCCCTAACCCTAGCAGATTCGTCCCCGCCACCACCGGACACGTCCAAGCCATGGACACGGACACTGGTCGCCGCCGCCGCCACGCGCCCGTGTGAGCCAGCGGAGGCCCTCGGCCCGGTCGCCGCCGCCGCTCCGCTGGCGCCTCCCGTGCGCCCGACGCCTCACGCTATGCCCGACCTCGCCCGGCCCGCGTCCGGTGAGCTCGCCGCCTCTTCACCGGCCATGGGGTGCCCGAGGCCGCCCAGCGTGCCCCACGCCTCCGCCGCCTCCTCGACGCCCACGCCGGATCCAGGCAAGCGGCGGCGGATCCGTCCGCCCGATGCCTCCCGGCCTCCGTCCTCCTCTCCGGCGCCTCTCCGTGAGCCGCGCCACGCCGCCTCGGTTCGGGCGACGAACCCTAGATCCATCCGGTTGACCCCCGAAATCCTCTAAGTTATTTATTCTGCAGATTATTTGTTGCATTTTCATCGCACCATAACTTTGCACCCGTGGCTTCGTTTTGGGCGCTTAGCATACCGAATTGTTCGCCTCGATGAGTAAATAATTTCATCTCATTGCGTAATTTTAATTTCAGCTCATCTTGATGCCCGAAATGCTGTTAGAAGAGGGCTGTGTGATGTTAGTTTCAGATTCTTAACAGAACATGCACTTTTGTCATTTTTGCCATGATTGATGTGTGCACCCTATGAATTTGAGCCCTACATGTGTTTTGTAATATGCCATGCCATCTTTACAGGGGTGTATGCCATGTATTTTTGTGATCTCTATGGTGACTAGCACAAGCATGCAAACTAGGCTTCGTGATGTTGCTGATTTCAGCCCCTGTTCTGCTGATATTTTTATGCCATGTAAACTTGATGCTACAGAGAGATCCATGCTTATTTTGAGATACTTCAGTAAGGATGTTTTGAACATATGGTTATGCTCTATCCATCCATGCCCCTGTTTGAAATTATGGAGTAGTCTAGCATGTCGTTTTGTTGCTCTACTTTTTCTATAAAATGTTTCCTGGCCGGTTGTTTACATGTTATTCAATTTTGCCAAGGTTGTTGTAGTTGATCCGTGTATTCTATGATGTTGTTCTTGCAAGATATAGCTTCTATGCCATGTCTTCTTGATGGATGTATGCTTAATTTATCATGAAATGCTCTTTAGTGAGTGCATCGAGCTCGCGAAGATGCCTTCATAATTCTGTCAATGTCATGCCCTGTTTGCTGAATCTGTTAACGAAACTTGCTATATTGACATGGGTGCTATTACATTTTCTGATCCCTTTTGGCTCTTGGTAATTAAGGGAATTTTGTTCAATGCCTTGAGTGGATTCATGCCATGCCTTGTTTTGCTATGTCTTGGTTCTTTAGTAGGTTGTTTGCTTGCTCTAAACATGCCTTCCTGATGTTAATTTCTGGCATGTTAGTATGTTCACAAAGTCTGTGAAGCTGATATATTTTGCACTTTGCCATGCTTGTTTGGACCTGTTATGTTATGATTTAGCCGTAGCTCAGTGTTGATCTTTTGTCAAGCATCTTGAGTAGATCACTGCCATATGCTTTGTTGGTACGTTTGGGTGCAGTAGCTTAATTTCTTGTTGCTTGCTAAGTGGCATCATGCTGTTAATGGCAGATTTGTGTCATTCTTGTTTTGCTTGCCATTTGCAAACCGTGCATCCAATTCCGGTGATCTTTATATCGATTTCAACCAAAATCATCTCACCTTTCCAGCGGCATACTTGGTTTGCCAAGTTGATGCCCTGTTCATCATTTTCCTTCCGGAGCACGCATACGCATTGCATCTCACATCTCGCATATCATGCCATGTATTGCATCATGTTGTTTGTGCATCGCTTAGAAAGTGATTTATTGTGGTTCCATTGTTTGTGTTCTTGCTTTGGGTAGAGCCGGAGAGGCGAGTACGTGAATGAGGAACCTGTTGAGAACGCTTGTGAGGATCAAGCTTTCGACAACTACGAGAACCTTCTTGAGCAAGATGACCATACCCTCGAAATCACTTCTATCTTTGCTTGCTAGATGCTCGTTCTTTTGCTATGCCTATGCTACGTTACCTACCACTTGCTATATCATGCCACCCATATTGCCATGTCAAACCTCTAACCATCCTTTCCTAGCAAACCGTTGATTGGCTATGTTACCGCTTTGCTCAGCCCCTCTTATAGCGTTGCTAGTTGCAGGTGAAGATGAAGTTGGTTCCATGTTGGAACATGGTTATTTTGGGATATCACAATACCACTTATTTTAATTAATGCATCTATATACTTGGTAAAGGGTGGAAGGCTCGGCCTTATGCAGTGTTTTGTTCCACTCTTGCCACCCTAGTTTCCGTCATACCGGTGTTATGTTCCTTGATTTTGTGTTCCTTACATGGTTGGGTGATTTATGGGACCCCCTTGATAGTTCGCCTTGAATAAGACTCCTCCAGCAAGGCCCAACTTTGGTTTTACCATTTGCCACATAAGCCTTTTTCCCTCGGGTTTTCGCGAGCCCGAGGGTCATCTTTATTTAACCCCCCCCCCCCGGGCCAATGCTCCTCTGAGTGTTGGTCCAAACTAGAGCCACTTGCGGTGTCATACGAGGCAACTTGGGGTATCTTCGGTTGCCGACGTAGTGTTCATCCGGATGTGCCACGAGAGCAGATATGTGCAGCTCCTATTGGGATTTGTCGGCACAATCGCGGACTTTGCTAGTCTTGTTTTACCATTGTCGAGATGTCTTGTAGTCCGGGATTCCGAGACTAATCGGGTCTTCACGGTAGAGAAGGAATATCGCTTCGTTGACCGTGAGAGCTTATAATGGCTAAGTTGGGACACCCCTTCGTGGTATTATCTTTCGAAAGCCGTGCCCATGATTATGAGGCAGATGGGAATTTGTTAATGTCGGTTGTAGAAAACCCGAAGTTGACCTTAATTAAAATACATCAACCGCGTGTGTAACCGTGATGGTCTCTTCTCGGCAGAGTCCGGGAAGTGAACACGGTGTTGGAGTTATGTTTGACGTAAGTAGGATCACTTCTTGATCGCTACTAGCTTCACGACCGTGCCTTGCTTCTCTTCTCGCTCTCTTTTGCGAATGTAGCCACCATATATGCTAGTAGCTTGCTGCAGCTCCACCTAACAACTCTGTCCTTCCTATAAGCTTAAATAGTCTTGATCTCGCGGGTGTGAGATTCTTTGAGTCCCGTGACTCACAGATTCTACCAAAACAGTTGCAGTGCCGGCGATGCGGTCGCAGGTGGCGCAACCAAGCTCAAGTGGGAGTTCGACGAGGAACGTGGTCGTTGCTATGTCTCTTTCACGATGATCAGTAGTGGAGCCCAGTTGGGACGATCGAGGATCCGTGTAGCATTTGGGGTAGTCTTCTTTTATTTTGGTTCCGTAGTCGGACCTTGAGTGTAATCTGGTTAATGGATGTTTATTTATGTATTGTGTGAAGTGGCATTGTAAGCCAACTATGTATCTCTTTCCCTTATGTATTACATGGGTTGTGTGAAGATTACCTCACTTGCGACATTGCTTTCAATGCGGTTATGCCTCTAAGTCGTGCTTGGACACGTGGGAGATATAGCCGCATCGAGGGCGTTACCAGATTGCATAACCAGAAAGTTTCGGGAGTTTATAGGTGGGATTCAAGTAGCTCTTAGCATTTCTTCCCGCAGATATTTGGTTTGCGATTGGGTAATCCTTACCACTTATTTGTTCTAGTCGTACCTTGTTATTTTTTTCATCAACCCTTAATCAAGTGGCTTCTCACCTTAATGGACGTGTGATGTTAGCTTTGGAATTCATTCGTTCATCCTTGTTCGAATGTTTATTGTGAAGACTATATGTTGCAATTTCTATCCGTTGATTCAACTTGTCTATCTGTCTATCAAGATGCTAACGGATGTCACCCTCTTCAGGATGGCTCCATGTAGCGTCACTGAATCAGGAGCAGAAATGATGGGGAGTCGGTCAGAACCCTCCACCTCCACCTCCGCCTCCGGAGGCATGGCAAGCTGTCATGGCAGCCACCAGCATAAATGCTTAGATGATTACGCAACTCTTGCAAGAGGGTACCCAAGGGCAAGGCAACCAAGGAAATCAAGGCCAAAGGCAACAATCAGCCGCGCCGCTACCCTCAATCAGTTCCTTGCTAATCAGCTGAAGTCTTTCAGCTTACGTGCGAGCCCACAGAGCGCCGACGATTGGCTTGTGGACATCTGCAAACATTTTGGTAGCAATGTATGGACACTGAGGACTTTGTCAAGTTTGCTTCGTTTCAACTCAAGGATCAAGCTGCCGAGTGGTATCAACAATACAAAGATTCCAAAGGAGGTCGTGTGATTACCTGGGATGATTTCTGCCGAGACTTCAAAGCTCACCACATTCCACAAAGTGTTGTTGAGAGCAAGCGTGAGGAGTTCCGCAATCTCAAGCAAGGCAACATGTCTGTGTATCAATACAATATCCAGTTCCAAAAAACTTCGCTTCGCTTAGCTAAGCAAGATGTCCCTAATGAAAAGAGTATGATCTATCAATTCAGAGGTGGTCTCAGAGAAGATCTGCAATTAGCTCTCGTGCTTTTTGAGCCGGAAAAGTATGATGAATTCTACAACATGGCACTGAAGCAAGAGGCTGCCCAACTCAAATGTGAGGCTTCTAAGAAGAGAATCAGGGATGCAGTTCAGTATTCTTCTTCCTCTCAAGTGGCAGCTAAGCAATAGAAGTTCTGGTTGCTTCCTCCTCCTCCGTTTCGTCAGCCTTACCAGCAAAAGAACTCAGGTGGTCGTGGATCTTCCCACCCACCCAACCCAGGCTATCAGAACAAGTCAAATTCTCAAGCTCCAAGGTCAAATGTTCCTTATCACCGTCCGCTCTCAGAGGTGACTTGCAACAAGTGCCAATGTAAAGGTCACTACTGGCGAACAAGTGCTTCAACCAAAGGCGCCTTCCGCCTCCTCCTCCTGTGAGATCTTCCAGCAATGCAGTAGTCAAGCATAACCCAAAGCATGCCAAGGTGAATATGATGAATGCAGCTCAAGCGGAGGAATCTACTGACGTGATAATGGGTAATCTTCCAGTTAATGATATTCCTGCAAAAGTTTTATTTGATTACGGTGCATCGCTTTCTTTCATTTGAGACCTTTTGTTGCCAAGCATGAGTTTGTGACGGAAAAGATTCCTATTCCGTTGAAGATTGTGTCCCCGGGTAAGCAAATGACATCTAATATTTGCGTCCCGGATGTTTCTATCAAGATGGGCGACTATAGATTTCTATCTAAACCATTTGTTCTTGGTGACTCGGATATTGATCTAATTCTCGGGATGGACTGGCTTTCTCAGCACAAAGCTCAGCTTGATTGTGCTGCCGTGGAAATTCAATTGACACACTCTTACGAGGATGTGATCATCTATGCCACTCGTGATGAAACCATTCAGTTGTTTTCTCTCAATGAGAAGGGCGAGTTGGATGCTATCTCTCAGATTCCAGTCGTTTGTGAGTATCAAGATGTCTTTCCAGAAGAGCTCCTGGGTATGCCTCCTCACCGGCCAGTCGAATTCGTTATTGATCTTGAGCCTGGCACTGAACCCGTTTGCAAGCGTCCATACAAGTTTGGACCTAATGAGCTGAAGGAATTGAAGAAACAGCTCGATGAACAAGAGCGTCTGGGTCTGATCAGACCGAGTTCATCTCCTTGGGGTTGTGGTGTTCTTTTTGTCCGGAAGAAGGATGGCGCGGACCGACTTTGCGTCGATTACCGTCCATTGAATAAGAAGACTATCAAGAACAAGTATCCACTTCCCAACATCAATGAGCTTTTCGAGCAACTCAAAGGTGCTAAAGTGTTCTCCAAGCTTGACCTTCGTATGGGTTATCATCAAATTTGCATTCGTGAACAAGATATTCCCAAAGGCGGCATTGAACAAGCTTTGGTTCTTATGAATATACTGTCATGTCTTTCGGCCTTGTCAATGCTCCTCCAACTTTCTCTCGAATGATGAACTTCATCTTCAACCCCTACACCAATGAATTCGTCTTGGTCTATCTTGATGATATTTTGGTCTTCTCCAATAATAAGAAGGATCATGCCAAACATTTTGCGATTGGTGCTCGACAAGCTTCGAGAGAGCATCAATTCTATCTGAAGTTTTCCAAATGTGAATTTTGGCTTGATGAAGTTCTTTACCTTGGTCATATCATCTCCGCCAAGGGCATCGCTGTTAATCCGAGAAGGTGTGCAGAGTTGTGAATTGGGAACCTCCTCAGAATGTCAAGCAGCTTCGCAGTTTTCTTGGACTTGCAAGCTATTGTCGAAGATTCGTTGAGAATTTCTCCAAGATTGCAAAGCCTCTTTCCAACCTCCTCCAAAAGCATGTGAAGTAATATACGGACTCCACGAGTGTGACGTTGCTTTCAATACTCTCAAAGAGAAACTCGTCACAGCTCCTGTCTTAACTCCTCTGATGAATCCAAGCCATTGAAGTTTTCTGTGATGCTTCTCTTCAAGGTCTCGGTTGCTGTGTTAATGCAAGAGAAGAAAGTTGTGGCCTATACCTCTCGTGGGTTGAAGCCCAGCGAAAAGAACTACCCCACTCACGATCTTGAGTTGGCGGCGGTTGTCCTTGCATTGATAACATGGAGACATCTCTTGTTGGGAAGGAAAGTGGACATATTCACCGATCACAAGAGTCTCAAGTATATCTTCACTCAACCCAACCTCAACCTCAGGCAAACTCGATGGGTCAAAATGATTCAAGAGTACAACCCGAGTATTGAATATACTCCAGGCAAGGCCAATGTCATTGCAGATACTTTGAGCAGGAATGCTTACTGCAACAGTTTAATTATCAAGCCCTTCCAACCGGACCGTTGTGAAGCTTTCCGCAAGCTGAATCTTCAAGTTGTTCCTCAAGGCTTTCTTGCCAACCTCATAGTCTCTCCTACTTTGGAAGACCAAATTCGTGAGGCACAATTCCTGGATTCCATGGTGAAAAAGGTGAAACGTGGTATCGACAAGGGCATTTCCAAATACAAGTGCTTCCACATTGATGACAAATATACTCTTTTCTTGAGGACCGGATTGTGGTTCCAAAGGGTGATCTACGTAAAGTCATTATGAGCGAGGCACACAATTCTCTTCTATCCATTCATCACGGAAATGCGAAGATGTACCATGACCTCAAGCGATCGTATTGGTGGACTCGAATGAAGGCGAAATTGCTCAATTCGTGAATGAATGTGATGTCGCCAAAGGGTGAAAGCAGAACACCAACGACCAGCTGGTCTCCTCCAACCTCTTGCTATTCCAGAATGGAAGTTTGATCATATCGAGATGGACATCGTGACTGGATTTCCTAAGTCCAAGCGTGGAAATGATGCTATCTTCGTTGTCATTGATAAGCTTACTAAAGTGGCTCATTTTCTTCCTATCAAAGAATCTATCACAGCAGCTCAGTTGGCAGAGTTATACACCTCCAGGATTGTCTCCTTGCACGGCATTCCACAATTGATCTCTTCAGATCGTGGAAGCATCTTCACCTCTAAGTTCTGGGACTCCTTTCAGAAGGCCATGGGCACCAACATTCGCTCAAAGACTGACTTTCCATCCTCAAACAAGTGGCCAAGTCGAGCGAGTCAATCAAATCCTTGAAGATATGCTCAGGGATTGTGTCATCTCTTTCGGTATGA
This sequence comes from Aegilops bicornis, assembly GCA_021605145.1. Lineage (NCBI taxonomy): Eukaryota > Viridiplantae > Streptophyta > Magnoliopsida > Poales > Poaceae > Aegilops > Aegilops bicornis. The sequence goes on along the minus strand of CM038670.1, from coordinate 159,497,377 downwards.
AGTGGGAAGATTGTCTTCCATATGCCAAGTTCTCCTACAACAACAGCTTCCAAGCGAGTTCGGGCAAGGCCCCATTCGAAATTCTCTATGGCAGAAAGTGCCGTACTCCTCTCAATTGGTCAAAGGCAATTGAGCGCCAACTTCTTGGCAGCGACTTGATCCACGAAGCCCGAAGAAATGTGCAAAGTCATTCGTGAAAATCTCAAAGCCGCATAATCGCGCCCGGAAAGAGCTATTATGATGACAAGCACCGTGATGTGGCTTTCAAATCGGAGACCATGTCTACCTCGCGTCTCTCAATGAAAGGCACTTTCGTCAACCCGGTATCAAAGGGAAGCTTGCCCCTAGATACGTGGGTCCTTTCAAGATCATTGGCAAAAGAGGCGATCTCGCCTATCAACGAACTTCTGTCCAACTTCGCGAATGTGCACGATGTGTTTCACGTGTCTCAACCGCAAGTGCTTCAAGACTCTGAACGCACTATCAACTTCAAGAAATTGACCTCCAAGAAGATCTCTCTTATCATGAGCACCCGTTGCTATTCTTGAAGAAACCGAGCAAGACTACGCAACAAGTCAATCAAATTCCTGAAAGTGAAGTGGTTACACCATTCCGACCGAGAAGCCACACAGGAGCGCGAGGATCACCTCCGTTCGAATATCCGGAGTTCTTTCAGTCCTAGATCACGGGGACGAGATCCTCTTGTAGTGGTGGAGTGTTGTAACACCCGGTTGTATCTTTCCATATTTGTAACTCCAACTCTTGCCTTTTTCGGCTATGTGCTATGGTATTCCCTCCGTGGTTGGGTTTTGTCTTTCGTTTTGCATTTTGTTCATGTCATGCATCTCATATCATGTCATCATGTGCATCTCATTTGCATACGTGCTCGTCTCATGCATCCGAGTATTTTCCCCGTTGTTTGTTTTGCAATCCGACGCTCCTACATGCACCGGCGCACCCCTCTTGTCTCTTTTTCGTGAGCGGGTGTTGAACGTTCTCGGAATGGACCAAGGCTTGCCAAGTGGCCTTGGTACACCACCGGTAGACCACCTGTCAAGTTTCGTGCCATTTGAAGGTCGTTTGATACTCCAACGGTTAACCGGGTAACCGCAAAGGCCTCTTGTGTGTTGCAGCCCAACACCTCTTCAAAACAGCCCAATAACCCATCTAAGTCACTTCCATGTCCGTAAATCGTTCGATCACGATCATGTGGTAACCGCACCTTGTTTGGAGCTTCCTAGCTCCTTCTACCAATAAAACACCCTCCTCCCGAAATTTGGTCATTCCACTCTAACCCTAGCAGATTCGTCCCCGCCACCGGACACGTCGTCCGCCGGCAACCACATCCGGTCGCCCGCCGCCGCCACGTGGCGGCGCGCCGCCCAGCGCCCGGCCGCAGCGAGCCCGCGGAGGCCCTCCCGGCCAGTCGCCGCCGCCCGCTCGCCCGGCGCCTCCGTCGCCAGCCGCCTCGCTTCTGCCGCCGACCACGCCGCGCGTCCGCCGGTGAGCTCGCCGCCTCTTCACAGCCGGCGCCGAGGCCGCCGCGTGCCCGCACGCCTCGCCGCCTCCTCGACCCGGCCCAGCCGGATCCGGCAAGCAAGCGGCGGCGGGATCCGTCCGCCCGTGCCTCCCGGCCCTCCGTCCTCCTCTCGGCGCCTCTCCGTGAGCCGCGCGCGCCGCCTCGGTTCGGGCGGCGAACCCTAGATCCATCCGGTTGACCCCCTAAATCCTCCAAGTTATTTATTCTGCAGATTATTTGTTGCATTTTCATCGCACCATAACTTTGCACCCGTTGCTTCGTTTTGGGAGTTTAGCATACCGAATTGTTCGCCTCGACAAGTAAATCATTTCATCTCATTGCGTCATTTTAATTCGAGCTCATCTTGATGCCCGAAATGCTGTTAGAACAGGGCTGTGTGATGTTAGTTTCAGATTCTTAACAGAACATGCACTTTTGTCATTTTTTCCATGATTGATGTGTGCACCCTATGAATTTTAGCCCTACATGTGTTTTGTGATATGCCATGCCATCTTTACAGGGGTGTATGCCATGTATTTTTGTGATCTCTATGGTGACTAGCACAAGCATGCAAACTAGGCTTCGTGATGTTGCTGATTTCAGCCCCTGTTCTGCTGATATTTTTATGCCATGTAAACTTGATGCTACAGAGAGATCCATGCTTATTTTGAGATACTTCAGTAAGGATGTTTTGAACATATGGTTATGCTCTATCCATCCATGCCCCTGTTTGAAATTATGGAGTAGTCTAGCATGTCGTTTTGTTGCTCTACTTTTTCTATAAAATGTTTCTTGGCCGGTTGTTTACATGTTATTCAATTTTGCCAAGGTTGTTGTAGTTGATCCGTGTATGCTATGATGTTGTTCTTGCAAGGTATAGCTTCTCTGCCATGTCTTCTTGATGGATGTATGCTTAGTTTATCATGAAATGCTCTTTAGTGAGTGCATCGAGCTCGCGAAGATGCCTTCATAATTCTGTCAATGTCATGCCCTGTTTGCTGAATCTGTTAACGAAACTTGCTATATTGACATGGGTGCTATTACATTTTCTGATCCCTTTTGGCTCTTGGTCATTAAGGGACTTTTGTTCAATGCCTTGAGTAGATTCATGCCATGCCTTGTTTTGCTATGTCTTGGTTTTTAGTAGGTTGTTTGCTTGCTCTAAACATGCCTTCCTTATGTTAATTTCTGGCATGTTAGTATGTTCACTAAGTCTGTGAAGCTGATATATTTTGCACTTTTGCCATGCTTGTTTGGACCTGTTATGTTGTGATTTAGCCGTAGCTCAGTGTTGATCTTTTGTCAACCATCTTGAGTAGATCACTGCCATATGATTTGTTGGTACGTTTGGGTGCAGTAGCTTAATTTCTTGTTGCTTGCCAAGTGGCATCATGCTGTTAATGGCAGATTTGTGTCATTCTTGTTTGCTTGCCATTTGCAAACCGTGCATCCGATTCCGGTGATCTTTATATCGATTTCAACCAAAATCATCTCACCTTTCCAGCGGCATACTTGGTTTGCCAAGTTGATGCTTGTTCATCATTGTCCTTCCGGAGCACGCATACGCATTGCATCTCACATCTCGCATATCATGCCATGTATTGCATCATGTTGTTTGTGCATCGCCGTGATTTATTGTGGTTCCATTGTTTGTGTTCTTGCTTTGGGTAGAGCCGGGAGACGAGTACGTGAATGAGGAACCTGTTGAGAACGCTTGTGAGGATCAAGCTTTCGACAACTCTGAGAACCTTGCAGGCAAGATGACCATACCCTCGAAATCACTTATATCTTTGCTTGCTAGATGCTCGTTCTTTTGCTATGCCTATGCTACGTTACCTAACACTTGCTATATCATGCCACCCATATTGCCATGTCAAACCTCTAACCATCCTTTCCTAGCAAACCGTTGATTGGCTATGTTACCGCTTTGCTCAGCCCCTCTTATAGCGTTGCTAGTTGCAGGTGAAGATGAAGTTGGTTCCATGTTGGAACATGGTTATTTTGGGATATCACAATACCACTTATTTTAATTGATGCATCTATATACTTGGTAAAGGATGGAAGGCTCGGCCTTATGCCTGGTGTTTTGTTCCACTCTTGCCACCCTAGTTTAGTCATCTGGGTGTTATGTTCCTTGATTTTGCGTTCCTTACATGGTTGGGTGATTTATGGGACCCCTTGATGATTCGCCTTGAATAAGACTCCTCCGGCCAAGGCCCAACTTTGGTTTTACCATTTGCCACCTAAGCCTTTTTCCCTCGGGTTTTCGCGAGCCGAGGGTCATCTTTATTTAACCTCCCCGGCCAATGCTCCTCACGAGTGTTGGTCCAAACTAAAGCCAATTGCGGTGCATACGAGGCAACTTGGGGTATCTTCGGTTGTCGATACGTAGTGTTCTTCCGGATGTGCCGAGAACGAGATATGTGCAGCTCCTATCGGGATTTGTCGGCACAATCAGGCGGCTTCTTTGGTCTTGTTTTACCATTGTCGAGATGTCTTGTAGTCCGGATTCGAGACTGATCGGGTCTTCGGTAGAAGGAATATCCTTCGTTGACTGTGAGAGCTTATAATGGGCTAAGTTGGGACACCCCTACAGGGTATTATCTTTCGAAAGCCGTGCACGCGGTTATGAGGCAGATGGGAGTTTATTAATGTCCGGTTGTAGAAAACCCGAAGTTGACCTTAATTAAAATACATCAACCGCGTGTGTAACCGTGATGGTCTCTTCTCGGCGGAGTCCGGGAAGGGAACACGGTGTTGGAGTTATGTTTGATGTAAGTAGTTTCAGGATCACTTCTTGATCGCTACTAGCTTCACGACCGTGCCTTGCTTCTCTTCTCGCTCTCTTTTGCGAATGTATCCACCATATATGCTAGGTAAACTTGCTGCAGCTCCACCTCACAACTATGTCCTTCCTATAAGCTTAAATAGTCTTGATCTCGCGGGTGTGAGATTGCTTGAGTCCCGTGACTCACAGATTCTACCAAAACAGTTGCAGGTGCCGGCGATGCCGGTGCAGGTGGCCTTAACCGAGCTCAAGTGGCGATTCGGACGAGGAACGTGGTCGTTACTATGTGTCTTTTCCGATGATCGATAGTGGAGCCCAGTTGGGACGATCGGGGATCTGTGTAGCATTTGGGGTAGTCTTCTTTTATTTTGGATCCGTAGTCGGACCTTGAGTGTAATCTGGTTAATGGATGTTTATTTATGTATTGTGTGAAGTGGCGACTGTAAGCCAACTATGTATCTCTTTCCCTTATGTATTACATGGGTTGTGTGAAGATTACCTCACTTGCGACATTGATTTCAATGCGGTTATGCCTCTAAGTAGTGCTTCGACACGTGGGAGATATAGCCGCATCGAGGGCGTTACACCTGTGAAGAGAGAGACACAGTGTGCTCCCTGGAGCGAGCCTTTTAGGCCGCATCGCTAGAAGACCCAGACCACAGTAGCAGGAGGCCTCCCGAGGCCGCACCCAAGAAGAAGAAGACATCGACCGGCCCAGCTCCTCAAGAGGCAGGACCCTCAGGGCTGCCACGCGCCGGGCAGGGAGCCTCCTTCCATCGCATAGGAAAGCGCGCCCGGCGCCCTCCTCTGGCCGGGCTCGGGGGCTCTCCCCTGGAGGGCCGCCGACCTCGCCAAGGTCACGAGGGAGGCGCTTGGGCACCACGTGGAGGCGTACTTCGAAGCACGATTCCCGCAACCAGGAGCAAGGCAAGGAGGGCCGAACCCTCAGGAGTTCGTCAGCAAGGCCATTCAGGAGCTACAGGAGTCAAGGGTCATGAGGGGCAGCCGCCGCCTACATGGTGGCCCCCATCCAGCGAGGATGGTGGGCTGCGCGTCAGATCGACATACCAGGGCTCAACCGAGCAGCGTCTCAAGAGCGCCTCTGGCCCTCCCGGCCGACGTTGCGAGGCCCGCCCACGCCTACGTGCGCATGCCTCACGGCCTGCCAAACGCGGTTGCTTGCGCACCAAAGATCTCATGACGGCCATCCTGGAGGCTCGAGAGGTCCGGCACGCCGCAGCCCTGGCGGAGATGGAGATGGCCCCCGAGGAGCCGCCAGCGCCTCTGGATCCTCCCAAGGCCCTCGGTCCTGGGGGCTCGTGAGGATCGGCTCCCGCAGCCCACCGAGCCTGCTACACCAACACCCCTTCGTCCCCAACATCACGAGGTGACATCTTTAAGTTTTATTTCCGGCTGGGAGCGCCTTCAGGGATGCATTATTCCCAGGCCGCGTGGGTCCGTCCCTGCGGCATGTATCCCTTTTATTTCATGTCAATAGCCTATCCTGTTGGGGGCGCCCCTCGGGCTGCATCATCCCCAAGCCGCTCGGGCCTGTCCAAGCAGCATGTATCCTTCTTACGTTTTCCTTAGGGTTATGCTCTCGTTCCACCATGCTTGTTATTTGGTCCCTTTTCCTGGGTGACGGAATCTTGCACGTTAAAGGGGGGGTGCCTGAGCATCGAGACTCAGGGCTCCTACCGGCTCTCCGGCCCTCACCCTCTGGTCTTGTCCACGGCATCGCGACCTGGCTTTCCAGCGACGGCTGAGACCAGCCCGAGAGCCGGGACCCGAGGACGTAGAGTTGATTCGTCTGACCAAGCTTGAGCGTTAAAGGGGGGTGCCTGAGCATCGCGACTCAGGGCTCCTACCGGCTCTCCGGCCCTCACCCTCTGGTCTTGTCCATGGCATCGCGACTGGCTTGCCCGGTGACGGCTGAGACCAGCCGAGAGCCGGGACCAAGACGTCTGACAGCATCTGGACAAATTTGCAGGAACACACTCGAAGATAAAGCCCAGAGCCAGGCGCAACCCGCCTTAAGGTAGGGTCCCGTGAGTCCTGCGCTGGCTCACGGGTGCCCCAACACACCTCGCGAGGCCTCTCGCGCCTCTCCCAAGCAACCAATGGCAGAACTAACGATCGGCACGACGAGCTCTCGTTCCTTTTGTGCTGAACCTGCAGGGTCCCTCCAAGGAGAACGAAACGACCTCGCCACGCAATCTCTCGCCGGCCAAGGCACGGACCTAGCGCCGCACCAGGAGGCATTGTCCTGACCCTCGAGATAAGTCACCCTCCGGACACACTAGTTATCGCAACACCATCCCCACACTCAATGCAACCCCGTGTTAGCAACGTCGCTCTCCTTTCTCACCGAATGATGGCCGCTTGGCGCCAAGGGGACCTCCGAGCATCGCGACTCGGGCTCTTACCGGACCTCGGGCGCTCACCTCCTGGCCTTGACCACGGGATCGCGACCTAGCATACCGGCGGCAATTTGAAGCCGCCTTTGGGGCCCAGGGACTTGTCGGCGCAGAGCATCGAGCCCTCGTGAGGACTGAAAGGAGGAAACTAAGCTAGAACGGAATGAGCATCTCGCACTGCTTCATAAAAAGGATTATATTGATGGATGGAGCTGCAAACATCTTACAAGCCCCCGTGGGGTATATTCTTGGCCCCTCGCAGGAACAAAAGGCGGACATCCTAAGGAATCCTAACTACAGGGAGCATCGCGGCAGATGCCATCATCAACAGTGGGCCACCCGGTCCGGCGCCAAACCCATCCAGATCAGGGGCGGCGACGACCTGACGAGCCCGCCCTACTCCGGGAGCGGCGCAGGCTCTGAGGCTCGTAGCTGTCGTCGCTCGTCTCCGGCGTCGCGAAGAGCTCGGCGGAGTCTCTGGATCCTCCGGCGCCTTCGTCGCTTGAGGAGCGGCCAAGGGGGCGATCGGCCGGCCTCTGTCTCACCGCAGCAGGATCCCGACCACCTCTCCCGGGGCAGCACTCCAGCCGACGACCCTCCGCGTCGAAGACCTTGAAGGACACCACGAAGCACCATCATACTCGGGTGGATCGTGAGGGCGCTCCTCGTCCTGCAGACCAGGCGACCTCGCCCCAGCCTCGTGTCATGAAGACCTCGCCGGGACAACTACGCGACCTCTGCCCGGTCGCGGGGTGCCGCCTTGATCGGCGTCTTGCAGAGAGACCTGGGGTTCCTTCAGCCGGACAGCAGAGGCGAAGAAAGAAGGAAGATGAATCCAAGATTTAGGAGGCGTGGCGGCGTGAAGCACGAACTCCGGCGAGAGCCCTCGGCTTGGACTCCAGGGGAAGACGCACACCTTCGTGACCCGCCCGGCGTGGCGGCGCGCGCTTCGTGTCGCCAGCGTCGCCTCCTTGAGCCGCCAATGTGCGCGTACAGGGAAGAGGGAACCCTGGGGGCGGCCGCTCGCACCAGGGCATGGGCGCCTCCTGGCGAGCGCTCTTGCCCTGGCACCAGAGGGCAAGGCGCGTCTTTGGGGGGGGGGGGCAGGTCAGGATCCTCTGGAGGAGCCGTTCCCTTCTCTTCCGTGGAGAACCGCGGATCGGAGCCATGGCAACCAGACGAAGCGAGGAGGAGGAGAAGCGAAGGATAGCTGGAAGGGCGCGCCGTTCCGTACTTATAGCCGGCGAAGGCCAACCGTCGGCCTCCACGATCACCGGTAATCATGACCGACTCTGCATGCAGGGACTTGTCGAATCCGGGTGGTTACCGAGGCATCATGGGGAAGCAGTGCGCACGCGTCCAATCAACCGCCACGCGTCGCCCAAGGCCGCAGGCTGTTAGGGCCCGCGACGCTTCGCACTTGCCCTTTCGCCTCTCTGCTCGGCCAAGTTCGGGCGCGTCGTGGGCCCGGGAGCTACTGTCATCGGCGTTCACGGGAGCAGGGTCCCAGACTTGCCTACCTGCGGCCTGCGGCGTGGCTCGGAGGAGGCCCAGCACGGCCCATCTTCATCAACGCAAGCTCAAGACCCTCGCGAGGGGCCAAGCCTCACGGGGCGGACGACAAGGAGCTTCCTCAGGCACGGCCTCGTCAGGCTGGCTCATGAGGAGGCGGAGAGTTCAAGCGAGGTACCTCGCGAGGTGCCCATGGCATAAGCCATAGCGACCAAGGGCGCCGGGCCGGGCGCCAGCCCACGCAGTGTCCTCCTTTCCTCTTTGGTGCAAAGGGAGCAAGCGCAGGCGAGAGCATCAAGCGAAGGCATCCGTTTTGGTGCAACAAGACCAAGACCAGCCCTACGGCTGGAAGGGAGTCATCGTGGAGCCCAAGCAGGCGTCATCACCAGAGCCTTTGGTAGGCGAGGACCAACTTTAGGCAGGATAAGTGTACCCGCTATTCCCCTTCAAAATGGCCAATTGTTGGCGCCCTTCCCGCTCAATATTTGGGAAGAGGCCCAGGGCCTTCGCCTATAAATAGGAGTAGCCACCCCCAGGGGGGGGATCCGAATCCTCATCAAGAAACCAGTAGCTAGAGCGGCTGAACACCACCTAGCAGTTCATCGCACCCGCCAAGAACAGACCCTCACGAGGCTGTTCTTCCTTGTATTGTTCCTCATCAGCCCTAGAGGCAATCCACCACACCACACACTGGAGTAGGGTATTACACCACAATGGTGGCCCGAACCAGTATAAATATCGTGTCTCTAGTGTTGTTCTGTTAGTAGGTTAGGTCCCAGCGATTCGGCGAGGTGCGAGACGGTGGAGGGTTGGATCTCCGTGCGCACCCCAGTGTTCGAACCTCAAGGGTCTGCCGGAACCCGAAATCTGACACACTCGATCATCACGTGGTGTCTCAGCACGAAGAACTTTCACAATGGTGCATACTCAGGGAGAACACTTATACATTGATTATTTAGTGAGGGATCATCTTATAATGCTACCGTCAATCAAAGCAAGATAAGATGCATAAAAGATAAACATCACATGCAATCAATGTAAGTGATATGATATGGCCATCATCATCTTGTGCTTGTGATCTCCATCTCTGAAGCACCGTCATGATCACCAACGTCACCGGTGCGACACCTTGATCTCCAACGTAACATCGTTGTCGTCTCGCCAATCTTATGCTTCTACGACTATCGCTACCGCTTAGTGATAAAGTAAAGCATTACAGAGCGATTGCATTGCATACAATAAAGCGACAACCATATGGCTCCTGCCAGTTGCCGATAACTCGGTTACAAAATATGATCATCTCATACAATAAAATTTAGCATCATGTCTTGACCATATCACATCACAACATGTCCTGCAAAAACATGTTAGGCGTCCTCTACTTTGTTGTTGCAAGTTTTACGTGGCTGCTACGGGTTTAGCAAGAACCATTCTTGCCTACGCATCAAAACCACAACGATACTTTGTCAAGTTGGTGCTGTTTTAACCTTCGCAAGGACCGGGCGTAGCCACACTCGGTTCAACTAAAGTTGGAGAAACTGACCCCGCCAGCCACCTGTGTGCAAAGCACGTCGGTAGAACCAGTCTCGCGTAAGCGTACGCGTAATGTCGGTTCGGGCCGCTTCATCCAACAATAACGCCGAACCAAAGTATGGCATGCTGGTAAGTAGTATGACTTATATTGCCCACAACTCACTTGTGTTCTACTCGTGCATATGACATCTACGCATAAAACCAGGCTCGGATGCCATTGTTGGGGAACGTAGTAATTTCAAAAAAAATCCTACGCACACGCAAGATCATGGTGATGCATATCAACGAGAGGGGAGAGTGTTGTCCACGTACCCTCGTAGACCGAAAGCGAAAACATTAGCACAACGCGGTTGATGTAGTCGTACATCTTCACGATCCGACCGATCAAGTACAGAATGTACGGCACCTCCGAGTTCAGCACATGTTCAGCTGGATGATGTCAGATGTGGGGTTCCGGCAAACCCTTAAGGTTCGAACACTAGGGTGCGCGTGAAGCCTTTCCCTCCTACCGATCTACGCTCTAGCTCACTAGGATCTTGCGGACGAACTCGACGAACTCACAACACAGAGACACAAGGTTTATACTCGTTCGGGCCACCGATGTGGTGTAATACCCTACTCCTGTGTGGTGGTGGTGGATTCCCTCTTGGTCTGTTGATGAACAGTGCAAGGGAAGAACAGCCTCCTGAGGTTGAGGTGTTCTTATGCGTATGAACTTGTGGCGTGAGAGTTTGATCTCTCTGTTCTCGATCTCTCAAGACGAGATCAGATGCCCCTACTGTGGTGGCTATCTCTACTTATATAGGCCCTGATCCTCTTCCCAAATATCGAGCGAGAAGGGAGCCAACAACGGCGGGCAAATTTGAAGGGGGACAGCTAGTACAAGCTACCCTGACAAAAGTGGTCTTCGCCTGCGAAAAGCTCTAGGGTGGCGCCATCTTGGGCTCCATGATGACCTCCGCCTTGCCGTCCTCCTGGTCTTGGTCTCGTTGCACCAATATGGCAACATTTGCTTGATGCCTCGGTACTCTTCGCGTGCGCTTGCCTCCTTAGCACCAAAGAGGAAATGGGGACGCTGCGCACACTGGCGCCCGCCTGGCACCCGCCTAGCACCGTTCGTCATGGCTTACGTCACGAGAGTCTCGTGAGGTTCGCCCCGCCTTGATATCTCCGCTCCTCATGAGCCTGCCTGGCTAGGCCACTCCAGAGGAGGTCTTGCGGCGTCCGTCTTGCGAGGCTTGGACCCTCGCGAGGGTCTTGGAGGCTTTGTTGATGAAAATTGGTCGTACGACAGGCTGCTTAGCCACGCTGTGGTCCGCAGGCAGGCAAGTCTGGGGACCCCCGTTCCCAGAACACCGACAATAGCCCCGGGGCCCAAGGTGCGCTCGGGCTTGGCTTCGTGGCGAAGCCAAGGGTCAAGTTCCGAACCTTGAGCCCCAAAACTGCTTGGCTTTGGTCGACGCGTGGCGGTTGATTGGACGTGGGCGTCTCCGCTTCCCCATGCTGCCTTCGAATCCGCCCGGCTATGTGGCCCCTGCGGCCTACACAATTATTCCTCCACCTCTTGCGCCTTGCTCCCCCAATTCCTCTGCTTCCTTGCGGCTTTGCTTCTCTTCCGCAATCTGACTCGCACTCCGCCTGCTCCATAGCCATGGCGCCTAAGCAAGCCGAGAAGGGGAAGAGTCCTCTGTCTCTTCCAGCTGTGCCTCTATCCTTTGCGCCGGCGCTCGGCCGGTCTCGGGTGCCCAACAACGAGGACATGGACAAGGTGCGCCCAATGCTTGCTTCTAGCTTCAATGAGTGGGGGGAGACGGTGGCTTGGCCCGCGACTCGCCCTTGCACGGCTCAGACGATCACCGAGGTCCCAATCTTCATAGATGCCCTCTGGGCCGGCCTGATTCCTCCCTTGTCCGCCTTCTTCAACGCTATGCTTGAGCATTATCAGATCCACATGTTGCATCTCGATCCTCAATCCGTGACTCTTCTTGTTGTATTCGCTTTCGTGTGCGAAGCCATGGTGGGCATTGCTCCTTCCGTGGCTCTCCTCCGTCACTTCTTCTCATTGCATTTGGCTGCCCCCAGCAATGCTCGGGGTGCGTGAGCTTCCAGGCCATGGCTGCGACGGCGGGCGAGGGTATTGATTTCGAGCTTCCTTCATCCACGAGCAAATTCCGGACACGATGGGTCTTTTTCGATGCCGGTGTGCTCAGTCCTCTGCTTCAGGCTCCGTCGGGGCTCGCTGTTCTCAACCCCGGCTGGGGCCATCAACGGCTCACGAGCCCCGGCCTTGCTCGCGTCTGGCTCAGGTTGAAGTTGCTGAAGGATCACGATGTAATTGCACCGATGGTGGTGAAGGAATTCGTCCGACGCAAGGTCGCTCCGCTTCAGCGCCATTCTCGCCCAATCTGGACCTTACTCAGAAGCCAGTACCACATGAGGTTTCAGGAGTCCGGGCTTCTCCTTGGGACACGGGGGACAGTGTTTAAGGTCCTGACGGGTGTCTCTCTGCCGGCCGAGCTGCCCAGGAACAGTTGCCTACTGTACCGCTGCGAGAACAAGGATGAATTTGTAAAGGACACGCCTCTCTTCGATGAATGGGGGTCGCGACCGGTCGGCCTGGAGGGGCCTCGAGAGAACCCCGTCGTCGTGGTTCCCTTCCTTGCCCCTGATGCTGATCTCGCCCCAAGTGACGGGGCAGGTGGGCGAGCTCAGGCGGAGGCCGGCGGCTTGAGTGCTGAGGAGCACATGCCGGGTGGTGATCCTGGGGCATCATCCTCAGGAGCTTGCCACTGTCCTCCTGAGGCGTCGGTTGCTGAGGTGACGCTGCATGCGGCTCCCAAGGCCAAGGCTCCAGGAGCCTCGGGAGGTTGTGGCGAAACGGTGCCCGGCTGTTCGTCGCAACCGAAAACCCCTGAAGACATTCTCCCGACCTCTTCTTCGGTCCCGCGGTGCACCGGTCGTCACGTCCAACATTTTGGTCGTCTTTGTGTGGACTTGGAGGAGCTCCGCAAGAGGAAAGGATCCCCTAGCGGCAGCAACATCTTCGGACCGCTGAAGCGGAGGAAGTACATTGCCATCAACGTGTAAGTATCGCGCGATTGTGGCTTTCCGCAGGCTGCTTTTCTTCTTACGGCCTTGATCTTCGGGGCCCCTTCCACTGCTGGATCTCCCGAGAAACGGACTCCTTCTTCCTTAACCCTTCCGCCAGCTTCGAGCGCTCCGAGCTCGTCGGTTGCCCCTGGAGCAGGGTTGGTTGAAGGGGCACTCTTACCTTCCTGGCGCGCTAGTCCTGCGGCCTCATCACCCCTCTCCCTTGGCCTGGCATGGAGCTTGGCAGGCATGCCCAAAGGCTCCTCTGCTGGTCCTTGACGGCAACTTGTTGGCTTTGATCCTCGACTCCATTTCAAGTAGTGAGCCCCTGCCGGCTTGGGCTCCTCGCGAGGACGGGCTGGTATCGGGTGTGGCGCCAGCCCCTAGCCCCCTGCCGAGGGGTGGCTCGCCGATTGGTGCCCCGCCCGCAGCCCCCGAGGTGGAGGACGAAGAAGGCTGGGTGTTTGAACTTGAGCACGGGCGGAGCGTGATCCGCCATGAGCTCTTACAGGGAGCGATGAATGCGATGAGCCGGCTTGGTGAAGAGCTCGCGAGTGTCGATTCGTGTCTTGAGGCTGAAGGTCTCCGGCTGGTGGAAGAGCGGCGCAAGCTGAAGGTGGCCATCAACCTCGGTTGCTATCAGCGTGACCTTGAGAATGCGAAGGCTGAAGCATCTCTCAAGGCCTCCTACGAAGCCCGCTCACAAGCCTTGGAGGAGGCTCGCGAGGCTGATCGCCACCGCGAGGCTGCGGAGAAGCGCGCGTGGGAACTCAAGACCTAGAGCGCGTCTCTTGAGCAGCAGGTGGAGGCGCGCAGAGCTTCTCTTGCGTCGCTGAGGGAGATGCCCGCGGAGGAAGAGGAGGTCCGGAAGCGTGAGGCGCTGTACAGAGGCCATGGGCGTGGCCATGAGCTCGAGCAAGCTGAGAGCGAGGAGGCGTCAAGTCGCCCAAGCGAGAAGGCGTCGTCGGGGCTCATGAGGCTTGAGTTGAGGAGGAGGTGAACCGCCCGGGTGCATTTGAGGTTCGCGCGGACTGTGGCGGTCACGACCTGAAGGCTGGCTTCATGGTGTGGAGGACGAGGGCAGGGCTGCTGCCCTCAGGCCCAAGTTGGACGAGGCTGAGAGACGCGCAGAAGCCATGGCCGCCGCCTTGGTTTTGGCGCAGGCGGACTTGGCCTCCGCCCGCGCCGAGCTACGTTCCCTCCGGTGATGTGTTGATGATGCAGAGGCCGTCGTGAGGCAGAACACAGAGGAGGTGCTCCAACGTAGAACGCTGGAGCGCGAGCATACCCCCATGCTTCAGGATCTCCGGAACAGGGCCAATATCGCCCTGGGCTATATTTGCGATGTGGAGGCGCCGACTCCTCACTCAAATGATTACGCCCAGACCACGACCTTCTTCACCGAGGTGGTGATGCGCCTGGAGGCTCGATCTGCCAGAGCTCGCCAGCTTGAGGAGGAAAGGGGGCATGGCTTGCTTGAGCACGCCTTCTCGCGTGTCTTCAGCCACCTCCTGAATGCCGATCCCAACTTTGACTTTGACGCCGCCATTGCCCCCGTACCCATGGCTGTCCGGGGCAACCTCGCGCGCTGGGTTGAGGATCGTCTGGACGCATTGGTCAGGGCCTTCGCTTCAGAGGATGATGCGGTGGTGGTTGTCGCGGATGAAGGCGACGTGGTGGATGTGGATGATGGCGACGGGGGTGTCGCCGATGGCGGCGACGATGCCGACGAGGATGATGACGACGCGAGTGACACGTGTGCGAGTGACGCAGCGAGCGACATTTCTGGCTGATTCCTTGTTCGCCTGTCATTTCTTCCTGCGCACAAACTCGGGCATGGCCCTTGGAAACTTGTGAGAACATTTTGGGAGGGGGAGCCCCTCATGTAAGTAAATTGCAGTTTTTACTTTTCCATGCGATGTGAGTCTGTGTCCTCGTGAACATGTGAATCCTGATGCGAGTTTTCTGTGTTGGTTTACCTTAGTCAGCGCCAACTTTGTCTTTGAGCTACGATGTGTCGAATTCACGAGAACCTTGCGAGACTTCGTTGCCCCGTCAGGAGAAAAGGGCCTCACGTGCGGCGAGCACCGATTGCGGTGCTAAGCAGCGCGTTTGGCGTCTTGGCGATGCTTAGCATGATCCTGCTCGCGAGGAGTTCGTGAGGGAAAGGCGACGGACATGAGTCCCAGACAAAAGGAGATCCAGAAGGCAAAGAACTGCTCAAACGAGAAAAGGCTCCCCCCGTGCGCATAAATAAAACTCAGCTTCAACTCAAATCCAAATCCAGAAAGCAAGGCTACAGAAAGAGAGAAGCCAAAAGCAAAAGGCCACGTCCGGCACCTAGTCTAGTCTTCTGGTATTCAAGTTTTCTCACCAGTGCGGAGCTAAGTGCTGCCACTAGGCGTGGGAGGGAGCCCCAGGGCCTGAGGCTGGCACCCCTAAGACTCTGGGGCGTGTATATCCCCAACTCATTATTACGCAAGAGTGTCACGGGCAGCGAGCTTCACAGGCACCGAGCCTTCTTCACAGGTACTGGCCTTGCTTCATATCGCCAGACGAGGGCCCCGCCTTGCGCCACTCTCGACCTCCCCTGAGCCGACCGGTCCCAAGGACGAAACAGAGGAGGGAAAGAGGACGCCAGCGGTTCCCTCGGCGACCACAGGTCCCCTGCCGGGGGAAGGGTTGGCGAGGCCTCCCCGGCAGAGGGCCTACCTCCGAGTGTCGCCAGGCGTCGCGCGACGCGAGGAGGGGCCTTGCTCCTGGCTCCCTCTCGACGGCCCCCAGCACGTCGCCCTTGTTGGAGTGGGCAGCGCCGCGCCTTGGTTGTCGATCGACGCGGCAACCTGGTTCATCTGTAGTCCATGGTTAGCATAAGCCTGTTCTTGAGAAACTAGCGGTACCCTGTAATTGCCACCGCTGGCGCGATCGTTGTGGCTCTCCATTGGCTCTTGGAAGGCTTCAGCTCCTAGCGCCCCTTCTCCCCAATCTTCTCCAATGAATGAGCCGATGTCGGCCTATGGTGTGTACTCTTGGTCCATCATGCGGGGCACGTAGGCTTCCGGGGCCGTCACCCCAAACACCTCGCCGTGGTGTCCCACGCTCGACGTTGCTCCGCCCATGATGGCGTCCTGGGGATGACGATGCGGCACCCGGCCGGAACCATGGGGGGTGACACTCGCGCTTGTGCTTGTCGAGGGCGGCATGGGGGGGGGGGGGCTGGAGCCCCCTACGCCGCCGGCCGTGCTAATGTTGATGAAGCCCCCGTGCGCAGTCGATGGCGCGCAGACGTGGTGAGGCTCGCCGCGCGACCCTGCAGCAGCCTGGGGAGGAAGTCGATAGCAGAAGGGTGGTGCTCCCGACGCCGCTGCGTCCAGCAGCTCAGCAAGGCGCTCAAGCAGTGTGTCCCGGCCGCTCTCCATCAGCCTGCATCGTAGCAGCTCCCTTGCCACCGTGAGTGCCGCACGCATATTCGCTTGCTCCCACCGTGAGTGCGGCGCTGTTGCCGCGGCGCGACTCGTGGCTCTTGTTGCGGCTCGTACTTGCCGCGGGGTGAGGGTGGATGACTCTTGGC
This sequence comes from Aegilops bicornis, assembly GCA_021605145.1. Lineage (NCBI taxonomy): Eukaryota > Viridiplantae > Streptophyta > Magnoliopsida > Poales > Poaceae > Aegilops > Aegilops bicornis. Next base: position 159,480,947 of record CM038670.1, on the reverse strand, counting down.
CGTGCTGCCCACGCCCAGTGGAGCTTGGTGGCGCCCGTGCCGCTTGGGGTGCGGGGTCAAGATCTCCATGGGCAGGTGGCGCCGCCCGGGCCGGCCAGGCTGCCCAGCAGTCAGAGCCGGCCCTTGGGTCGCCAGACATCGCAGCCGGTGAACATTGAAGAGCTGATTGGCGGAGAAGAAGCTCCAGCGCACCCCTACTTGGCGTGAAAAATGTCAGATGTGGGGTTCTGACAAACCCTTAAGGTTCGAACACTGGGGTGCGCGCGAAGCCTTTCCCTCCTACCGATCTACGCTCTAGCTCGGTAGGATCTAGTGGACGAACTCGATGAACTCACAACACAGAGAGACACAAGCTTTATACTGGTTCGGGCCACCGATGTGGTGTAATACCCTACTCCATTGTGGTGGTGGTGGATTGCCTCTTGGTCTGTTGATGAACAGTGCAAGGAAAGAACAACCTCCTGAGGTTGAGGTGTTCTTGTGCATATGAACTTGTGGCGTGAGAGTTCGATCTCTCTGTTCTCGATCCCTCAAGATGAGATCAGATGCCCCTACTGTGGTGGCTAGCTCTACTTATATAGGCCCCGGTCCTCTTCCCAAATATCGAGCGGGAAGGGAGCCAACAACGACGGGCAAATTTGAAGGGGGACAACTAGTACAAGCTATCCTGACAAAAGCGGTCTTCGCCTGCGAAAAGCTCTTGGGTGACGCCATCTTGGGCTCCACGATGACCTCCGCCTTGCCGTCCTCCTCGTCTTGGTCTCATTGCACCAATATGGCAACCTTTTCCTGATGCCTTGGTACTCTTCGCCTGCGCTTGCCTCTTTAGCACCAAAGAGGAAATGGGGATGCTGCGCGCACTGGCGCCCGCCTGGCACCCGCCTGGCACCGTTCGTCATAGCTTACGTCACTGTTCACCCCGCCTTGATATCTCCGCTCCTCGTGAGCCTGCCTGCATAAGCCACTCCAGAGGAGGTCTTGCATCGTCCGCCTCGCGAGGCTTGGACCCTCGCGAGGGTCGTGGATGCCTTGTTGATGAAAATGGGTCGTACTGCCCGCTGCTTACCATGCTGTGGGCCGCAGGCAGGCAAGTCTAGGGACCCCCGTTCCCTGAACGCCGACAGATGACGTCCCTCGAACTCCGATCCAGCCAGGTGTTGAGGGAGAGTTTCGTCAACACGACGGCATGGTGACGATGATGATGTTCTACTGACGCAGGGCTTCGCCTAAGCACTGCTATAGTATTATCGAGGTGGACTATGGTGGAGGGGGGCACCGCACATGGCTAGAAGATCAAACGATCAATTGTTGTGTCTCTAGGGTGCCCCCTTGCGCCCGTATTTAAAGGAGCAAGGGGGAAGGTGCGGCCGGCCAGGAGGGGTGCGCCAGGAGGAGTCCTACTCCTACCGAGAGGACTCCCTTCCTTTTCCTTGTTGAACTAGGAGTGGAGGTGGAAAGAGGAGGGAGAGAGGAAGGAAAGGGGGGGCGCCGCCCCCCTCTCCTTGTCCTATCCGGACTAGGGGGGAGGGGCGCACGGCCCTGCCCTGGCCGCCTCTCCTCTTCTCCACGAGGCCCATTAAGCCCCCGGGGGGTTCCAGTAACCTCCTGGTACTCCGGTAAAATCCCGATTTCACCCGGAACACTTCCGATATCCAAATATAGGCTTCCAATATACCAATCTTGATGTCTCGACCATTTCGAGACTCCTCGTCATGTCCGTGATCACATCCGAGACTCCAAACAACCTTCGGTACATCAAATCATATAAACTCATAATATAACTGTCATCGAAACTTTAAGCGTGCGGACCCTACGGGTTCGAGAACTATGTAGACATGACCGAGACACGTCTATGGTCAATAACCAATAGTGGAACCTGGATGCTCATATTGGCTCCCACATATTCTATGAAGATCTTTATTGGTCAAACCACATAACAACATACGTTGTTCCCTTTGTCATCGGTATGTTACTTGCCCGAGATTCGATCGTCGGTATCTCAATACCTAGTTCAATCTAGATTCTGGAAGTCTCTTTACTCGTTTCGTAATACATCATCCCACAACTAACTCATTAGTTGCAATGCTTGCAAGGCTTAAGTGATGTGCGTTACCGAGAGGGCCAGAGATACCTCTCCGACAATCGGAGTGACAAATCCTAAAGTCAAAATACGCCAACCCAACAAGTACCTTCGGAGACACCTGTAGAGCACCTTTATAATCACCCCAGTACGTTGTGACGTTTGGTGGCACACAAAGTGTTCCTCCGGTAAACGGGAGTTGCATAATCTCATAGTCACAGGAACATGTATAAGTCATGAAGAAAGCAATCGCAACATACTAAACGATCGAGTGCTAAGCTAACGGAATGGATCAAGTCAATCACATCATTCTCCTAATGATGTGATCCCGTTAATCAAATGACAACTCATGTCAATGGTTAGGAAACATAGCCATCTTTGATTAACGAGCTAGTCAAGTAGAGGCATACTAGTGACACTCTGTTTCTTTATGTATCCACGCGTGTATTATGTTTCCGGTTAATACAATTATAGCATGAATAATAAACATTTATCATGATATAAGGAAATAAATAATAACTTTATTATTGCCTCTAGGGCATATTTCCTTCACCAGAAGGCGGCAATCCCAGACCAGTCGGCTCGTAGGGGGGGCCGGTGAAAGGATCGAGAATAGGTGTCTAGAGGGGGGTGATTAGACACTAAGTACCAAAAGTTGCAGTTTTTAATTTCTTTAGGTTTAGGTGGAGTTTTGGCACAAGTTTAACAAACACAATACATATCAAGCAAGCATGCAAAGAGTATATGAGCAGCGGAAAGTAAATCATGCAACTTGCAAGAATGTAAAGGGATGGGATTGGAAGATTCAAACGCAATTGGAGACACGGATGTTTTTGTCGTGGTTCCGATAGGTGGTGCTATCATACATCCACGTTGATGGAGACTTCAACCCACGAAGGGTAACGGTTGTGCGAGTCCACGGAGGGCTCCACCCACGAAGGGTCCACGAAGAAGCAACCTTGTCTATCCCACCATGGCCGTCGCCCACGAAGGACTTGCCTCACTAGCAGTAGATCTTCACAAAGTAGGCGATCTCCTTGCCCTTGCAAACTCCTTGGTTCAACTCCACAATCTTGTCGGAGGCTCCCAAGTAACACCTAGCCAATCTAGGAGACACCACTCTCCAAGAAGTAACAAATGGTGTGTTGATGATGAACTCCTTGATCTTGTGCTTCAAATGATATTCTCCCCAGCACTCAACTCTCTCTCATAGGACTTGGATTTGGTGGAAAGAAGATTTGAGTGGAAAGCAACTTGGGGAAGGCTAGAGATCAAGATTTATGTGGTTGGAATGGAATATCTTGACCTCAACACAAGTGTAGGAGGTTCTTTCTTAGAAAATGTAGGTTGGAAGTGTAGGTTCGTTCTAATGGCTCTCTCCACGAATGAAGAGGAGGTGGAGGGGTATATATAGACTCCACACAAAATCTAACCGTTACACACAACTTGCCAAACTCGGTGGGACCGAATTGTTAAACTCGGTTGGACCGATTCAACAAATCTAGTGACCGTTAGGATTTTCGTTGGGACCGACATGCAACTCGGTAGGACCGATATGGTTAGGGTTAGGGCATAATGTAATCTCGGTGAGACCGATTACACAAACTCGGTGAGACCGATTTTGGTAATAAGCTAACTAGAGAGTTGGTCAAGTAAACTCGGTGGGACCGATTCGCTCATTTCGGTGAGACCAAACTGTTACGAAAAGGAAGCAGAGAGTTTACATTGCAATCTCAGTAGGACCGATTATGCAAACTCGGTGAGACCGATTTTGGTAATAGATCCATACAGAGAGATTGCAATCCCATATCGGTGAGACCGAGATCCCTATCGATGAGACCGATTTGCCTAGGGTTTGTGGCAGTGGCTATGACATCTGAACTCGGTGGCGCCGGATTGAAAGAATCGGTGGGAACGAGTTTGACTTTTGGTTTAGGTCATATGTGGAAGTGAGAAAGTGGTTGAGGGCTTTGGAGCATATCACTAAGCACTTTGAGCAAGTAAGCCATTAAGCAACACTGTCGGATTTCGGGTTCCGGTAGACCCTCTAGGTTCAAACTCTGGGGTGCACGCGGTGATCTCACCCCCTACCTACCTGCACCTAGTCGCCTCGCAAGGATCTAAACTACACAAGGTTTATACTGGTTCGGGCCACCATTGTGGTGTAATACCCTACTCCAGTGTGTGGTGTGGTGGATTGTCTCAGGGGCTGATGATGAAAAATACAAGGAAGAACAGCCTCGCGAGGGTCTGTTCTTGGCCGATGCGACGAACTGCTAGGGGGAGTTCAGTCGCTCTCTCTCTCTCTCTCTCTCTCTCTCTCTCTCTCTCTAGATTGCTTGACATCTAGCCCCGTTCTCCATTCTGAATCCCTCTACCCCGTGGGAGGCTAGCCTTATTTATAGGCAGAGGCCCTAGGCCTCTTCCCAAATATTGAGCGGGAAGGGCGCCAACAATTGGCCATTTTGAAGGGGAACATCTAGTACACTTATCGTGACTAAAGTTGGTCCTCGTCTATCAAAGGCTCTGACGGTGACGCCGGCTTGGGCTCCACGATGACCTCCTTCCTGCCGTTGTGATGGTCTTGGTCTTGTTGCACCGAAATGGTTGCCTTCGCTTGATGCTCTCGCCTGCGCTTGCCTCATTTGCACCAAAGAGGAAATGAGGACACTGCACGGGCTGGCGCCCTCCTGGCGCCCATGGTCGTCATGGCTTGCATCATGGGCACCTCGTGAGGTACCCCGCCTTGATCTCTCCGCCTCCTCGTGAGCCAGACTGGCGAGGCCGTGCCTGAGGAAGCTTCCTGTTGTCCGCCCCGTGAGGCTTGGCCCCTCGCGAGGGTCTTGAGCTTGTGCTGATGGAGATGGGCCGTGCTGGGCCACCCCTTGAGCCACGCCGCAGGCCGCAGGCACGCAAGTCTTGGTACCCCCGTTCCCAGAACGCCGACAGTAGCCCCCGGGCCCAAGGCGCACCTGGACTTGGCTTAGCAGAGAAGCGAGGGCAAGTCTTGAGCTGCAAGGGCCCCTAACAACCATGCGGACCTCGGGCGCCGCGTGGCGGTTGATTGGACATGGACGTCTCTGCTTCCCCGCGACGCCTTAGCAACTGCGCGAATCGACAAAAGAGCGGCACCCGTCTAGGCTTTACCTCCTTTGCCTTCTCTAGTCTTTGCCCAGATCCCCTTTCTTGCGCCTATCCTTCCTGCTTCCGAAATCTCCAGATCTACTTCGACCGCGTGCTCTAGCAAGATATGGCGCCTCGCCAGACCCTGGCCGGAGCTTGGTACTCGCCTGCTTTGGAATCCCCTAACATCTCGGAGAAGAGCCTTGCACGGGCGCGCCGGATGGTGGCGGCTCAAGGCAACGACGGGGCAGCGGTGCTCAGGGCTGGCTCCGCCCTTCCCGAGGACCAAGGAAGCACCTTCTATCCGCTCTTCGTGAGCGTCATTGCTGCCGGTCTGGTGCCTCCCTTTTCTGAGTTCTTCTTTTCTATCCTCCGCCATTACAAACTGCAAGCTCTGCACCTCCACCCCAACTCTGTTCTTCTCCTGGCGATCTTCGCCTACTATTGTGAGGCTCATGTCGGGGTGCAGCCCTCAGTGGCCTTGCTGCGCCACTACTTCTACCTCTAGGCCTCTCGCGGCCCCATCACCGTGTGCGCGAGCTTTGTCGCATACGGCAGCTCCAACACCATCTCGAAGCCCGGGAAGAGGATTGAAGGCTTTAGGAGCAAGTGGGTCATGGTAGATGCTGGGCGCATCCATCCTCGGCTGATTCTGCCCACGGAGCTGCCCACGCCCATCGACGATTGGTCTCGCGCGGAACTCGTGGATCTCCGTCTGGCTTGATCTTGGAGAAGATGAACGCGGACCTGTGGCCGGGCAACATGGCGACGGCAAAGCTGACCGGGGCGTCGCTCCTAAGGGAGTTCCTGGAGAACCGGGTGGCCCCACTTCGTCAGAACTCGCTTCCGCTGTGGAGGCCTCGCCCGAGCCCCGTAGTCTTGGCCGACGAAGATCTGGCCGCGGTCCTCCAATCTTTGTTCGGGGAGACGTGGCGAGGCTGGAGGGCGCTCCTGTAGCCCTGTTCCTTTGAGATGATTGGGAGCAGGTGGTGGAATCCATGCCCACTTTAAACGGGGACGGGCATGTGCCCGCGGAGGTTCCCAAGGATCCGGTGGCCCTGGCGGCGGTGAACGTGTCCTCCGGCGACTCCAGCGGAGAGGAGGAAGAAAAGGAGCAGGGAGAGGGGCCCGACTCCGAGGCGACCGACGGGGAGTCGAGAGCGCTCCTCCCCCGGCGCAGGTCCCGCGCTCTCCGCCTCTTGCCGGACGATGATGAGGATGGCGATGAGCGGGGCGGCGAGAGCTTGCCCCTGATCCCGAAGAAGGACAGGACGGGACTGGTCCCCCGCGGGTCTGCCACGGCTCCGAGGCGATCTGCAGACGCGCCTCCTGCTCCCGAGCCTCTTGAGGCTGATCCCTGCAGCCGGCTCTCGGGCTTCAAGTTCGGCCGGAGGTTGCTCGAGCCCACGAGCGATGACCAGTAAGTGCTAGATTCTTGTTTTATTCCTTGCTTTGTTGTTGAGGCTTGAGATCTGTATTCCTTGGTTAGGCTGGCGCCTGCGGCGAAGAAGCTGAAGGGAGCTCCTAAGGCTTCGTCCGGGGCAGCGCCTCCGTCCGCGAAAGAAGGTGACGGCAAGACACGGGCGTCTCCTGCCCGGTCATCCTCGCGAGGCTTGGCAGAGCTAGCTGGGGCGAGCTCAGCCCCCATGGCCCAAGCGACTCCCGAGGTATCCTTGCCTGATGCCACTGCCGCAGTCGTCGGGGCGCAGAAGGTCCCGTCTCATGATGCTGTGATTACGCTGCCGTCCTCTCCTCCTACTCCGCCAACTGCTGTCTCTCCGACTCCTCCTACTGTCCTGGATCATGCTGCTGCTGAGCTGGACCAGCAGAGGCAAGATCTTCTGGGCGCCGACCCTCGCTTGGTGGCCGGGGCGCTTGAGCCAGCCTCGGCTGGGTTCGCTCGATGCTTCAATTCGGCAACCTTTGGTTCAGGCCGCGACGGCTTGCGACGAGGAGAAACAGGCCGTCCTTGGGGCGAAGGCCGCTCGCGACGCCGCCTTGGGGGAGGTAGCCGATGTCCGAGGTCGCTGCAAGGCACTGGAGAGCGAGCTGCAGGGCCTGCGCGACCAGCTTGCCAAGGAGGCCAGCCCCGCCAATGTGAAGGAGGAAGACATGAAAGCTCATGAGGCGGCCGCCAAGGACCAGGATGCCAAGCTTGACCGGTGTCGTGACCGCTTGGGTGCACTGGAGCAGGAGTTGGAGGCGAAGAGGATCGAGCTGGATGGCAAGGCGTGGGTCCTCGCCGAGGACCGCGTGGCCTTCGCGGAGCTGGAGGCGAAGGCTCGCACCTTGCTGAGGTCGCTTTACGACAACGACCTGGAAAGCCCGCTGGCCGGTGCCGAGGACGGCCCTGCCAAGCTGCTTCCCTTCCTGGTCCACGCCCTTGAAGATGTCACACTTGGCCTTGGCCCCACGGCTGAGGCCGAGGCACGTGTCCTGTCTTCTGCAGCACTGACGCGCGTCCTTACCCACGTCTACCTTCGCGACCCCGACGTCGACCTCGACAGCCTGCTGGAGCCCGTGAGCGGCGAGCTTGCCGCTGCCGCTGCTGAGGTCGTGAAGGGTCGAGCGGAGGCTCACGGGCGAAGTTCGAGCCTTCAACACGAAGCCGGGCCGAGGCGCTGCCGATCCCGGGAGGCTTCACGAGGCGAACCCGCCCGGTGCAGCTCCGCTTGCCACGGCAGCGCCAACAAGTGACTCCTTTGTGGCTCTGTCACCGCTTTCAGCCTCTGCAACATGCATCATGCCTCGTGGAGGCGTTTAAACTTGCGTTTGGCATTGTGAAAACAGTTATGGACTGTAATATTTGCTTTTGAATTCCTTGAGATTTGCGGTTTTCCTTCCTACTTGCTTATGTTCTACACCGGCAGAGCCCGGCCCCGCGCATACCTCAACAGCCGTTAGCCCCGACCGGAAACCAGGACGGGACCAAGGGGTGAGGGGCTACGTGACAAGTTAGGCTCCTGAGTCACGATGCTCAGGAGTCCCCCTTGGCGCACGAACAGCAAGTAGGGAGGTGAGATGTATGGGTGAATTTACCATTCTACGTCTGCAGAGCCCGGCACCGTGCATACCTCAACCGCCGTTAGCCTTTCGGAACTAAGGGGTGAGGGGCTACGTGACCAGTTAGGCTCCTGAGCCACGATGCTCGGGAGTCCCCCTTGACGTTCAAACGGCCTTCGTACCTTGGCTCCTTTCGAGGAGGGGCGTCGCGACGAACCAGGCCCGAGGAGCACGGCTGGGTGGCGTTCGTGCAGGCGTGACCCAGCGTAGCCCGTGCCCAGCCCCCTCATGCGGCACTCCCGAGGGGAGGCGCACGATGAGGCGGACACCGAGCTCTGGGCTCCTCGAGGTTGATGTGGCCGGGGCCACCCTCGATTGTTTATCACCATGGCGAGCATAGCGCTTTCGTATGTGTACGGTCATAGCCGCTCCTCGGTAGTGTCGTCAGCCAACGCGGAGCATGGTGCTTCCGCTGGTGCGTGGGAGGAGGCTCTCCTCCGGGAGGAGCCCCCGGGGCGTGTACAGCCCCGCCCTGACACGTGGCCTGACGAGGTGTATCTGGGCACCCGTGAGCCAGCGCGGGACTCACGGGGCCCTACCTCAAGGCGGGTTGCGCCTGGCACTGGGCCTTAACTTATGATGTGTTCCTGCAGATTTGGTTAGATGTCAACGCTCTACGTCCTCGGGTCCCGACCCTCGAGCGGGTCTTAGCCGTCGCTGGTATGCTGTGTCGCGATGTCGTGGACAAGGCGGAAGGGTGAGGGCTGGAGAGCCAAGGAGCCCATGAGTCCACGATGCTCGGTACCCCCTTTAACATGCAAGCGGCCGACATGAAGGAAGAAGGGGTGCCGTGGACAGCACCAAATAACAATCATGATGGGTCAAACGACGACCCAAATAAACGCAAGAGGGTACATGCTGCTGGAGTTCGCCCGAGTGGCTTGGGGATGATGCAGCCCGAGGGGCGCCCCCAATAAAGTAAGCTAGGAACATGAAGCAAAAGGGATACATGCCGCAGGGACGGACCCACGCGGCCTGGGAAAGATGCAGCCCTGGGGGCGCTCCCAGCTGAAAATGAAACTCGAAGGATATCACCTGATAACGTTGAAGTCGAAGGGATGCTGAAGTAGCAGACGTCGTGGGCTGCGGAAGCCGATCTTCAAGAGCCCCCAGGCCGAGGAGCCTCGGGAGGCTCCGGAGGCGCTGGTGGCTCCTCGTGGGCCATCTCCATCTCCGCCAGGACTGCGGAACGCCTGGCCTCTTGAGCCTCCAGGATGCTCCCTATGAGGCGTATTTGGCAGTATGGCAGCCGCTGCGTTCAAAGCAAACCGTAAGGCATGCGAACGTAGCTGTGGGGTGGACCTTCACAACACCCCACGCGTGAGGGCCAGAGGCGCTCCTGAGAGGCGGCTCGGTTGAGCCCTGGTATGTCGATGCAGACGCGCAGCCCACCATCCTCGCCTGGATGGGGAGCTACGGCGGGTAAGCGGCGGCTGCCACTGATGACTCTTGACTCCTGCAGCTCCTGAATGATCTGGCTAACGAACTCCTGAGGGTTTGGCCCTCCTTGCCTCGCTCCTTCTTGAGGGAAACATGCTTTCAAACACGCCTCCAAGTGGTGCCCAAGCGCCTCCCTCGTGATCTTTGCAAGGTCGGTGGCCCTCCAGGAGAGAGCCTCCGAGCCTTGCTCGAGGAGGGCATCGGGGGCGCCTTCCTATGCAACAGAAGGAGGTGCCCCCTGAACAGGCGCGGACCTCGAGGGGCCTGCCTCCTGAGGGGCCAAGCCAGGAGATGTCTTCTTCTTCTTGGGAGCAGCCTCGGGGAGCCTCCCGCTCCTGCGATCTGGGTCTTCAAGTGACGCGGCTTGAAAAGCACACTCCAGGGAGCACACTGCGTCCTTCTCTTCACAAGGCACCGTGATGACTCCGCCGCTTCCCGTCATCTTGAGGACGTTGTAGCCGTGATGAATCACGGCCATAAATTTGGCCAGAGCTGGGTACCCAAGGATGGCATTGTATGGCAGGCGAATGTGGGCGACGTCGAAGTCGATGAGCTCGTTGCGGTAGTTGTCGCGCGCCCCGAAGGTGACAGGGAGGCGGACCTGCCCAATCGGGACTGTGGAGCCATCGGTGACTCCGGAGAAAGGCTTGGTTGGCTGAAGCTGATTGTAAGGAACTTGGAGATTGTTGAATGTCTCTACGGACAGGACATTGAGCCCTGCTCCGCCATCGATGAGGGTCCTGGTGACCTGCACGTTGCTGATGATTGGGGAACAAAGCATCGGGAGGACTCCGACTGTGGCCGCGCACTTGAGCTGATCCGCTGAGCTGAACGTGATGGGGCACGCTGACCACCTGAGAGGGCGCGTGGCTTCGAGCTTGGGGAGGACTGCATTCACTTCGCGGGCAAACTGCTTGAAGATGCGCTGGGAGGCTGGGGCTTGAGCTCCGCCTAGGATGCAAGTGATTGCGCGCGGCTCCTGGAAGCCCCCAGCCCCCTCTTCCTGATGATGGTCTTCGTTTCTCCTTGGCTGCGGTGGCAGAGGTGGGAGGCCTGCGTTGCCTTGCGGGCAATCCTCGCGAGGCTGATCCCTCCAGCCTCCCTCGCGAGGCTGATCCTCCCAGTGGTCCTCGCGAGGTCGGTCGCGCCACCCTTGGCGAGGGCCACGGTCTTCCCAGCGTCCTGTGTTTCTTCCTCCTCCTCGGTCGTAGCCTCGATCACTGCGGTCGGGGCGTCGACCGATTCGCCCTTCTCGCACGGCTCTGAGTTCTTGACATTCGTTGGTGTTGTGGGTGTGGAGGTCATGGTACACGCAATACCGGCTGCCCTTGGAAGACTCAGGTTGATCCCTGCCTCGCTTGGTATGCGGTTACGCCGAGCATGGCAGCCCCCTTGTGCTTCACGTCCTTGACCTTGGGCTTCTTCTCTTCTGGGTCTGCAGGCGGCAGCTCGAGGAGGGAAATGCGTCCTTCCTCAGCCCTGGTGCACTTGGTCGCCAAGTTGAACAGCTCCAAGGACGTGCACAGGTCTTCATGCATCGCCAGCTCCTCCTTCTTCTTGACGTCATGCACACCGTCGGAGAAGGGTAAGATGATGGCCTCCTCGGTCACCTTGGGAATCTTGAGGTGTGCGTTGTTGAAGCGCTGGATGTACTTCTGCAGGGTCTCTCCTGGCTGCTGCTTGATGCGGCGCATGTCGCTCATGGCAGGAGGCGGTCATGAAGTGCCTTGGAAGTTGGCGATGAAGCGGGTGTGCATCTCGTCCCAGAAGGAGATCGTGCCAGGAGCCAGGTTCAGGAGCCAGGTGCGGGCACCGTCTTTGAGCGCCATGGGAAACCAATTCGCCATGACCTTCTCGTCCCCGTTGGCGGCTTCGATGCCCAGCTCGTAGAGCTGGAGGAACTCCGCAGGGTCGGCTGTGCCATCATAGTGAGGAGGCAGGTCTGGCTTGAACTTGCCGGGCCACGCGACGCTGCGTAGCTCGGTGGTGAAGGCGCGACAACCTGCAGTGGCCACGGGAGGCCTTTGGTGACGAAGGGCTTGGTCTTGTGGGTCCCCATGCGCTGCCGCTGGGAGCAGCGCGGGGTCTTAGCGTCTTTGGAGCGGGGCGTGGTCGTGATGGGCCGGTGCAGGGAGCACTCGGGCAGCTTCTTGGGGGCGAGGGACCTCTTGACAGCTCTGCTCTTGCTGCGATGGTGCCGGACGGAGTGGGTTCTACCCAGGGGCCACGCGCCTTGGGGCCAAGGCGCCTTCTTGAGGGGGGCGGCGGCTGAGGCGCCCCCGGAGCTTCATCGCCCGTGCAAGGCGAGGCGCGGTGCAGTGAGAAGGACGGCGTGGGGGAGCCCCCTGCGGCGCGGACGAGCTCGGCGACGCGGTCGAGCCACTCCTCGTAGACGTCGTCGACAAGGCGGTAGAGCAGGAGCTCGTTTGCCGCGATGAGCGCGGCTCGAGCCTCCATAAGTAGCATGGAGCGCCATGAGACGAAGAACCACCGGGCGGCGAAAGGAGTAAGCGGTATGGCCGTCTACCTCCCTCACGGATCTTGGGGACGATGCTTGCTGCTCATTCCCCGCCGGGACGGTGGCGGCGTTGACGGCAGGCGACGAGGAACGGCGGGTGTCGGTGTTCTGGGAACGGGGGTCCCCAGACTTGCCTGCCTATGGCCTGCGGCGTGGCTCAAAGGGGGGGCCCATCACGGCCCATCTTCATCAACACGAGCTCAAGACCCTCGCGAGGGGCGAACCCTCGCGGGGTGGACGACAGGGAGCTTCCTCACGCACGGCCTTGTCAGGCTGGCTCGCGAGGAGGCGGAGAGATCAAGGCGGGGTACCTCACGAGGTGCACCTGACGCAAGCCATGACGACCAAGGGCGCCAGGCGGGCACCAGCCCGCGCAGTGTCCTCCTTTCCTCTTTGGTGCAAAGGGAGCAAGCGTCCATTTCGGTGCAACAAGACCAAGACCAGTCCAACGGCAGGAAGGAAGTCATTGTGGAGCCAAAGCCGGTGTCACCACCAGAGCCTTTGACAGGCGAGGACCAGCTTTAGTCAGGATAAGTGTACCAGATGTTCCCCTTCAAAATGGCCAATTGTTGGCGCCCTTCCCGCTCAATATTTGGGAAGAGGCCTAGGGCCTCTGCCTATAAATAGGACTAGCCACCCACAGGGTAGAGGAATGAAGAAAAAGTACCAAGAGAACAAACGAGAGAGACAGAGAGAAGCGACTGAACTCCCCCTAGCAGTTCATCGCACTAGCCAAGAACAGACCCTCGCGAGGCTATTCTTCCTTGTATTGTTCATCACCATCAGCCCAAGAGGCAATCCACCACACCACAAACTAGAGTAGGGTATTACACCACAATGGTGGCCCGAACTAGTATACACCCTGTGTCTCGTGTGCTTTTCCTTTCGTAGTTTAGATCCTAGCGAGGCGGCGGGGTGCAGGTAGGTAGAGGGCGAGATTCCGTGCGCACCCCAGTGTTCGAACCTCAAGGGTCTGCCGGAACCCGAAATCCGACATTTGGCGCGCCAGGTAGGGGTGCGCCAGAATTCGTCTTCCGCCGCCCTGTTCTCCGTCGACCACCACATCCATGTCTGACGCTCGTCGGGCCCGCGCCGAGCGCCGAGCTGCTCTCGCTTCCCGCGTCGCCCAGACGGCCCACGTCGGCGGGCGTCCTCGTCGTTCCTCGTCGCTTTGCCGTTAACGCCGCCACTGCTCGGCGGGAACGGCAGCAAGCATCGTCCCAGCATCCCTCCGTGAGGCAAGACGGCCGCGCTGCTACCTCCTCGCTCGCCCCGGCTGGTTCTTCGTCTCGCGCGTTCCGCGCGCCCATGGAGGCTCGAGCTGCGCTCATCGCGGCAAACGAGCTCCTGCGCTACCGTCCCGTCGACGACGTCTATGAAGAGTGGCTCGACCGCGTCGCCGAGCTCGTCCGCGCCGCAGGGGGCTCTCCCGCGCCGCAGGGGGCTCCCCCGCGCCATCTGTCCCGCTGCACCGAACCCCGTCCTGCGCGGGCGATGAAGCTCCGGGGGCGCCTCGGCCGCCTCCCCCTCAACAAGGCGCCCTGGCGCCAAGGCGCGTGGTCCCTGGGCAGAACCCCCTCCGTCTGGCGCCAGCGCGGCAAGAGCAGAGCTGTCAGGAGGTCCCTCGCCCGCAAGAAGCTGCTCGAGTGCTCCCTGCCAGCTCGTCGCGACCACGCTCCTGCCCCGGCACGTCAAGACCCCGCGCTGCTCCCAGCTGCAGCGCATGGGGACCCGCAAGACCAACCTCTTCGTCATCCAAGGCCTCCTGTAGCCTGGCTGGATGTCGTGCCTTCACCGAGCCTTGTGTCGCGTGACCCGGCAAGTTCAAGCCGGACCTGCCTCCTCGCTACGACGGTACGGCCGACCCCGCAGAGTTCCTCCAGCTCTACGAGCTGGGCATCGAAGCCGCCAACGGAGACGAGAAGGTCATGGCGAACTGGTTTCCCATGGCGCTCAAAGACGGGGCCCGCACCTGGCTCCTGAACCTGGCCCCGGGCACGATCTCCTCCTGGGACGAGATGCGTACCCGCTTCATCGCCAACTTCCAAGGTACTCGTGACCGACCACCCACCGTGAACGACATGCGCCGCATCAAGCAGCAGCCAAGGGAGACCCTGCAGAAGTACATCCAGCACTTCAACAACGCACGCCTCAAGATTCCCAAGGTGACCGAGGAGGCCATCATCTCCGCCTTCTCCGAAGCGGTGTCGCGCGACGTCAAGATGAAGGAGGAGCTGGCGATGCATGAAGACTTGTGCACTTCCTTGGAGCTGTTCAACTTGGCGACCAAGTGTGCCAGGGCCGAGGAAGGGCGTCTCTCCCTCCTCGAGCTGCCTGCCGCAGACCCAGAAGAGAAGAAATCCAAGGCCAAGGACGTGAAGCGCAAGGGGGTTGCCGTGCTCGAGGCAGAACCAGACACCAAGCGGGGCAGAGATCAGCCCGAGTCTTCCAAGGGCGGCCGGTACTGCGTGTACCACGACCTCCACACCCACAACACCAGCGAATGTGAAGAACTCCGAGCCGTGCGAGAAGGGAGGATCGGCCGACGTCCTGACCGCAGCGACTGGGGCTACGGCTGAGGAGGAGGAAGGAGCAGCGGACTGGGAAGACAGTGGCCCTCGCCAAGGATGGCGCGACCAACCTCGCGAGGATCGCTGGCAAGACCCGCCTCGCGAGGGAGGCTGGAGGGATCAGCCTCGCGAGGATCGCCCGCAAGGCAACGCAGGCCTCCCTCCTCTGCCACCGCAGCCAAGGAGAAATGAAGACCATCATCAGGACGAGGGGCTGGGGGCTTCTGTGAGCCACGCAGCAATCGCTCGCATCTGGCGGAGCTCAAGCCCGACCTCTCAACGCATCTTCAAGCGATTCGCCCGTGAAGTGAATGCAGTCCTCCCCAAGCTCGAAGCCACACGCCCCTCGGGTGGTGGCGGCGTGCACCATCACGCTTAGCTCAGGCGGATCAGCTCAAGTGTGCGGCCACGCCGGAGTCCTCCCGATGCTCTGTTCCCAATCATCGAACGCGTCAGGTCACGGGACCCTCATCGATGGCGGAGCAGGGCTCAATGTCCTGTCCGTAGAGACATTCAACAATCTCCAAGTTCCTTAAAATCAGCTCCAGCCAACCAAGCCTTTCTCTGGGGTCACCGACGGCTCGACTGTCCCGATCGGGCAGGTTCGCCTCCCTGTCAACTTCGGCGCACGCGGCAACTACCGCACCGAGCTCATCGACTTCGACGTCGCACACATTCGCCTGCCATACAACGCCATCCTCCGGTACCTAGCGCTGGCCAAGTTCATGGCCGTAACCCACCACGGCTACAACGTCCTCAAGATGCCAGGAAGCGGCGGGGTCATCACAAAGGTTCTGCAAAGAGAAAGACGCAGTGTGCTCCCTGGAGCGAGCCTTTCAGGCCGCATCACTGGAGGACCCGGATCGCGGAAGCAGGAGACTTCCCGAGACCGCTCCCAAGAAGAAGAAGACGTCGTCCGGCCCGGCCCCTCAGGAGGCAGGCCCCTCAGGGCCCGCGCCTGCTCAGGGGGAACCTCCTTCTATCGCATAGGAAAGCGCGCTCGGCGCCCTCCTCAGGCAGGGCTTGGGGGCTCCCCCCTGGAGGGCCACCGACCTTGCTAAGGGCACGAGGGAGGCGCTTGGGCACCACTTGGAGGCGTGTTTCGAAGCACGTTTCCCTCAAGAAGGAGCAAGGCAAGGAGGGCCAAACCCTTAGGAGTTCGTCAGCAAGATCGTTCAGGAGCTGCAGGAGTCAAGAGTCATGAGTGGCATCCGCCGCCTACCTGCCGTGGCTCCCCATCCAGGCGAGGATGGTGGGCTGCGCATCAGCATCGACATACCAGGGCTCAACCGAGCTGCCTCTCAGGAGCGCCTCTGGCCCTCTCGCGTGGGGCGCTGGGAAGGTCCAACCCACAGCTACGTTCGCATGCCTTACGGCTTGCCGAACGCGGCTGCCACGTACCAGCGCCTCATGAGGAGCATCCTGGAAGCTCAAGAGGCCAGGCGCTCCGCAGCTCTGGCGGAGATGGAGATGGTCCACGAGGGGCCACCAGCGCCTCCGGAGCCTCCCGAGGCCCCTAGGCCTGGGGGCTCGTGAGGATCGGCTCCCGCAGCCCACCGAGTCTGCTGCATCAACACCCTTTCGTCTTCAACGCTACCAGGTGACATCTTTCAAGTTTCATTTCCAGCTGGGAGTGCCCCCGAGGGCTGCATTATTCCCAGGCCGCGTGGGTCCGTCCCTGCGGCGTGTATCCCTTTTACTTCATGTTCCTAGCTTAACTTGTTGGGGGCGCCCCTCGGGCTGCATCATCCCCAAGTCGCTCGGGTCCGACCGAGCGATGTTCGTCTTCTTTGCGCTTATCTAAATGGACTTGCTCCTTTGTGATTAACATGCTTGACCTAGTTTCCCACTCGACTGACACCAACTGATGTAGCTGCTCCCTAACGGCATGGCGCTTGCGCATGTGTCCGTCCCTACAACGCCGACAAACCTGAATGGCTGAGCTCTGGCCGCGGCAGCCCCGCATAGCGCTACCTCGTCAAGCCTTCAGTGCCTCGTCACCCCTCCGGGGCAACCAACTTGGTCGACGGTCGTGACGGCGGACTTTCGTTCTTTCTGTGATGAGCCCACAGGATCTCTTCAAGGAGCAGCGTCAGGCGAGGCCCCCACGGTGTCTCCTTCACTCTCACCCGCGCAAACCGCTTGCACGTTAAAGGGGGGGTGCCTGAGCATCGCGACTCATTGCTCCTACTGGCTCTTCAGCCCTCACCCTCTGGCCTTGCCCACGGCATCGCGACCTGGCATACCAGCGACGGCTGAGACTCGCTCGAGGGCCGGGACCCGAGGACGTAGATCAGAAAGGGGAGCAAAGGCGAGAAGGGAGGGACACGTGAGGACCTCGTAAGCAACCCCGCCGCTGCCGATGCAAGGACCCGGCAACGCACTAGGAAGCGACTCCTGATTCTCGAGATAAGTCACCCTCCGGAAGCATTAACTAACACGGCACCGTCCCCTCACCAAATGCAATCCCGAGTTAGCAACGTCACTCTCCTTTCTCAATCGAACGATGGCTGCTTGAGCGCTAAGGGGGACCTCCTGAGCATCGCGACTCAGGGGCTCTTACCGGACCCCGGGCCGCTCACCTCCTGGCCCTGACCACGGCATCGCGACCTGGCATACCAGCGACGGCTGAAGCTTGCCTTGGGACTGGGACCTGTCGGGGCAGAGCATCAAGCCCTCACGAGGTTCAAAAGGGAGAACTGAGCTAAGGCAGGATGAGCGACTCGCGCTAATTCGCAACAAGGGTCATATTAACAAACAGGGCCACAGGCACCTTACAAGCCCCCACGGGGCGCGCTTTTGATTCCTCGTAGGGAGCAGATTCTAAAGAGCGCTAACTACACGTGCTCCTGCAAAAGACACCATCACCAACAGTGGGCCGTCGGGCACCGGCGCCAACCCCATCCAGATCAGGGGCGGCGACGGCCTGCCGATCCCACCCTGCTCCGAGAGCAGCGCAGGCTTGGGGGCTCGTAGCTGTCGTCGCTCGTCTCCGGAGTCGTGAAGAGCTCGGTGGAGTCGCTGGATCCTCCGATGCCTCCACCGCCTGAGGAGTTGCCGAGGGGGCGGCCAGTGAGCCTAGCCCTCGCCACGGCAGGGCCTCGATCACCTCTCCCGGAGCAGCACTCCAGCCGGCACCCTTCCGCATCGAAGACCTTGAAGAGCATGACCGAAGCGCCGTCGTACTCCAGGTGGATCGCGAGATCGCCCATTGTCCTGTAGACCCTGGCGATCTCGCCCCAACCTCGAGTCATGAAGACCTCGCCCGGGGCAACGACCCAACCTCTGCCCCGGTTGCGAGGGTGCCGCAGCCAGGGTGCTGCAGCCAGAGCTCCAGGGGTCCTCCCCGGGGAATCACAGAGGCGAAGAAGGGAGGAAGGCGAATCCAAGACCGAGGAGGCACGGCGGCATGGAGTACGAACTCCCGGGAAGAACCCTCGGCGTGGACTCCAGGAGGAACGACGCGCACCTTCGTGACTCCGGCCGAGCCGACGGGCAAGGCCGCCTGTATGCGTTCGGCATCAACCCCTTCGAGCCCTCGATCTGGGCGCATAAGGGAAGCGGGAACCCGGTGGTGGCCGCTCGCACGAGGCCTCGGCACCACCTGGTGGGCACCCTCGTCCCGATGGCAGAGGGTTAGCCGTTTCTTCGGCGGGAGCGGGTCAGGACCCTCTCGAGGAACCTTTCCCTTCTCTGCCGCGGAGAACTGGCGGATCGGAGCCATTGTGGCAAGACAGAGCAAGAACCGGGAAGAAGAAGCAAGCAGAAAAGGACCAGAGGAGCGCTCATTGTTCCGTACTTAAATCCAGAGGAGGCCAACCGCCGACCTCCACGATTGCAGGTAATCATGACCCGCTTTGCATGTAGGGACTTGTCAATTCGTGCAGTTGCCGAGGCGTCATGGGGAAGTGGAGACGCCCACGTCAAATCAACCGCCACGCGGCACCCAAGGCCGCAGGTTCTTAGGGCCCGCAGTGCTTCGCAGTTGCCCCTTCGCCTCTCTGCTCGGCCAAGTCCGGGCGCGCCTTGGGCCCGGGGGCTACTGTCGGCGTTCTGGGAACGGGGGTCCCTAGACTTGCCTGCCTGCGGCCTGCGGCATGGCTCAAAGGGGGGCCCATCACGGCCAGTCCCACATTCCCGCTCGTGTTCCGTTTTCCTTGTGGTTCCCGTAGTCGAAGCAGCTTAAAGAAGGTCAGGTTTGGAACTCGTGAGGCGCGGGTTTCATTTGAAAAACCCCAACGCCATTCATCTTGCGTCAAATCCGGTCTTTCATGCAAGAGTTTCATTTTTGGACGGAACGAACAACGAAACTTTACGACAGCTTTTTCGTACACGTTCACTTGCATCACATACACAAGTGCTCTCTGAACCGTGCAATAAGGTCACCCACCAAGAGCAGTTAGAATCGCGTAGCTGCGTGCCCCTTTTTCTGACTAGCTTCTTGTGTCCTGGCACAGCCAAAGCATTTCCTCGCCCGAGGCCTGCTCAAAGCTAACTTGAATCCGAACAGCTTGCTGCTTCTCCGAAAAGGTCTGCCGGTTTGCAACTCCGAAGCGGAAAAGGAAAAGTAACGTTAGCCGGTTTGCAGTTCCAGTTCGTTACCTGACTGCTCCGCGTTCACGCGAAAAGATAGGAAAGGAAAAGTGCCTTTCTTTTTTTTCGGCTCAAGTTCCTTGCACTTTCAATAGGGCCCATCTTCATCAACACGAGCTCAAGACCCTCGCGAGGGGCCAAGCCTCGCGGGGCGGACGACAGGGAGCTTCCTCAGGCACGGCCTCGTCAGTCAGCTCACGAGGAGGCGGAGAGATCAAGGCGGGTACCTCACGAGGTGCCCATGACGCAAGCCATGACGACCAAAGGCGCCCAGTGAGCCAGCCAGCAGATGTCCTCCTTTCCTCTTTGGTGCAAAGGGAGCAAGCGCGGCGAGAGCATCAAGCAAAGGCGTCCCATTTCAAAGTGCAACAAGACCAAGACCAGTCCAACGGCAGGAAGGAAGTCATTGTGGAGCCCAAGCCGCGGCCACCACTCAGAGCCTTTACAGTGAGGACCAACTTTAGTCAGGATAAGTGTACCAGATGTTCCCCTTCAAAATGGCCAATAGTTGGCGCCCTTCCCGCTTAATATTTGGGAAGAGGCCCAGGGCCTCTGCCTATAAATAGGACTAGCCACCCACAGGGTAGAGGAATGAAGAAAAAGTACCAAGAGAACAAACGAGAGAGACAGAGAGAAGCGACTGAACTCCCCCTAGCAGTTCATCGCACCAGCCAAGAACAGACCCTCGCGAGGCTATTCTTCCTTGTATTGTTCATCACCATCAGCCCAAGAGGCAATCCACCACACCACAAACTAGAGTAGGGTATTACACCACAATGGTGGCCCGAACTAGTATAAACCCAGTGTCTCTTGTCTTGTTCCTTTCATAGTTTAGATCCTAGCGAGGCGGGCGGGTGCAGTAGGTAGAGGGCGAGATTCCGCTACAAGACCCCAAAGGTTCGAACCTCAAGGGTCTGCCGGAACCCGAAAACCTACAGCGGGGGTGTAACACCCCGGATGTAACTTTCCATATTTGTAACTCCAACTCTTGCCATTTTCGGCATTGTGATATGATATTCCCTCCGTGGTTGGGTTTTCTTCATTTTGCATTTTTTCCATGTCATGCATTTTATATCATGTCATCATGTGCATCGCATTTGCATACGTGTTCGTCTCTTGATTCCGAGCATTTTTTCCGTTGTCCGTTTTGCAATCCGACACTCCTATCTCCCCCGGCGGCCCCTTTTACGTTTTTCCGTAATGCGGGTACTAAACCTTCTCGAAATGGACCGAGGTTTGTCTAGTGGCCTTGGTATACCACAGTAGACCACCGGTCAAGTTTCGGGTCATTTGGAGCTCGTTTGGTACTTCAACGGTTAACCGTGACTCTCGCAAAGGCCTCTTTTAAGTTGCAGCCCAACACCCCTCCAAAACAGCCCAATAACCCATCTAAGTCACTTTCATGCTCTCCGTCGTTCGATCACGATCGTGGGCGTAAAACTACACCTCATTTGGACTCTCCTAGCTCCCTCTATGCCTATTTAAACACCTCCCCATCCAAATCTGGGTCTTCTTCCTCCGAAACCCTAAAATTCCTCGCGCCGTCTGCGGACCACGTCACGCCCGGACGAAACCGCCGCCGTGTCCGCACCAATCCGCGCGACACGTGTCAGCGCCGCCGCCCAGCGCTGCCCAGCGGGCCAGTGAACCCGCCAGCGTGCCCGCCGCCGCCCCGCGCCTCCGCGCCCTCCGCCATGATCGCCTCGCCGGCGGCGCGCCCGGCGCCGGATCTCCTCGGCGCGCCTCCGCCGACCCACCGGCTCGCCGTCTCTCGGCCTCGCCGCCGCCACGCCGACCCGCCGCCGGCCATCGGGCCGGCCCGCGTCTCGGCCACCGCGGCCGCCCGGCCGCCTCCGCGGCGCCACCTCCTCCGGCCCAGCCCCGCCTCTTCTCCTCTCCGGCGAACCGCGTCCGCCCGCCGTCGCCGAGATCCGATCCGGCCCGATCCGGCCTCGGGAAGCGCGCCCGTTGACTTCTCCCCCTCCCTTTCTCTTCTAAGTCCTTAAGCGTATAATATGTCAGAATGTTCGCCTCGAAGAGTAGATCATTCCACCTCATTGCATCATTTTCTTTTGAGCTCATCTTGATGCCCGAAATGCTGTTGGAAGGATGCTATGTGATGTTAGTTTCTGTTTCGTAACAGAACTTGCTCTTTTGTTATTTTTTCCATGATTGATGTGTGCACCCTATGAATTTGAGTCCTACATGTGTTTTGAAATATGCCATTCCATCTTTCGAGGGGTGTATGCCATGTATTTTTGTGATCTATGTGGTGACTAGCACAAGCATGCAAAGTAGGTGTCCTGATGTTGCTGTTTTCAGCCCTGTTTAGCTGATATTTTGATGCCATGTTAACTTGATGCTACCGAGAGATCCATGCATATTTTGAGATACTTCAGTAAGGATGTTTTGTTAAACATGTCTTGCTCTATACATCCATGTCCTTTTTTGCAATTATGGAGTACCATAGCTTGAGTCAATCGAGCTCTACTTTTGCTATAAAATGTTTCCTGGCAGATTGTTTACATGTTATTCAATTTTGCCAAGGTTGTTGTGGTTGATCCATTTATGCTATGTTATTGTTCTTGCCATGTATGTCTTCTATGACATGTCTTCTTGATGAATGTATGCTTAGTTTATCATTTAAGGCTCTGTAGTGAGTGCGTTGAGCTTGTAAACATGCCTACTTGTTATCAGTTTCTGACATGCCATGTTCCTGAATCTGTTAACGAAACTTTCAATATTGACATGGGTGTTACTATATTTTATAGTCCTTTTTGGCTTATGGTCAGTAAGGGACTTTTGTTCTATGCTTTGAGTAGATTCGTGCCATGCCTTGTTTTGCTACTTTAAGTTCCTGTAGCATGTAGTTTTGTTGCTCTGAACATTGCAACCTGATGCTGTTTTTGCCATGTCCAGCCTGATATTTTGTGCACTTTTTCCATGCTTGTTTGAACCTGTTATGATGTGATTTAGTGAAGCTCAGTGCTCATCTTTTGTCAAGCATCTTGTGTAGATCACTGCCATGTACTTTGTTGATACGTTTGGGTGCAGTAAGCTTAATTATTTGTTGCTTGCTAAGTGGCATCATGCTGTTAATGGCAGATTTGTGCCATTCTTGTTTTGCTTGTCATTTCCAAACCGTGCATCCGATTCCGGTGATCTTTATATCGATTTCAACCGAAATCATCTCATCTTTCCAGTGGCATACTTGGTTTGCCAAGTTGATGCCTGGTTCATCATTTCCTTCCGAGCGCTGATACGCATTGCATATCACATCCCGCATATCATGCCATGTTTTGCATCATGTTGATTGTGCATTGCACCGTGATTTATTGTGGTTCCTTTGTTTGTGTTGTTGCTTTGGGTAGAGCCGGAGACGAGTACGTGAACAAGGAACCTGTTGAGAACGCTTACGAGGATCAAGCTTTCGACAACTCGAGAACATTGCGTGCAAGATGACCATACCCTCGAAATCACTTCTATCTTTGCTATGCTAGATGCTCGCTCTTTTGCTATGCCTATGCTGCGATGCCTAACACTTGCTATATCATGCCACCCATATTGCCATGTCAGCCCTAACCATCCTTTCCTAGCAAACCGTTGATTGGCTATGTTACCGCTTTGCTCAGCCCCTCTTATAGCGTTGTTAGTTGCAGGTGAAGTTGAAGTTTGTTCCTTGTTGGAACATGGATATGTTGTTCCTTGTTGGAACATGTTTACTTGTTGGGGATATCACAATATATATCTGCTATAATTAATACATCTATATACTTGGTAAAGGGTGGAAGGCTCGGCCTTCTGCCTGCTGCTCTGGTCCACGCTTGCCACCCTAGCTTCCGGCCTCCCCGTGTTATGTTCCTGGACTCCGCGTTCCAGACACGGTGGGGTGAATTATGGGACCCCTTGACAGTTCGCTTTGAATAAGACTCGCCCAAAGCAAGGCCCAACATTGGTTTTACCATTTGCCACCTAAGCCTTTTTCCCCGGGTTTTCGCGAGCCCGAGGGTCATCTTTATTTTAACCCCCTTCGAATCCAAAGGTTCTTCGAGTGCTGGTCTGAACCGAATACAAGGGGCCACCACGGGGAAACTCGAGGCTTGGTTTTACTCGTAGCCTGTCTCATCTGGATGTGCCCTGAGAACGAGATATGTGCAGCTCCTATCGGGATTTGTCGGCACAACCGGGTGGCTTTGCTGGTCTTGTTTTATTGGTGTCGAAATGTCTTGTAGTCCGGGATTCCGAGATTGATCGGGTCTTCACGGTAGAAGGAATATCCTTCGTTGACCGTGAGAGCTTATAATGGGCTAAGTTGGGACACCCTGCAGGGTAATATCTTTCAAAGCCGTGCCCGGTTATGAGGCCGATGGGAATTTGTTAATGTCCGGTTGTAGAAAACCCGAAGTTGACCTCAAATAAAAATACACATCAACTGCGTGTGTAACCGTGATGGTCTCTTCTCGGCGGAGTCCGGGAAGTGAACACGGTGTTGGAGTTATGTCTGACGTAAGTAGTTCAGGATCACTTCTTGATCGCTACTAGCTTCACGACCGTGCCTTGCTCCTCTTCTCGCTCTCTTTTGCGAAGTAGCCACCATATATGCTAGTCGCTTGCTGCAGCTCCACTTTACTACTCTGTCCTTCCTATAAGCTTAAATAGTCTTGATCTCGCTGGTGTGAGATTGCTGAGTCCGTGACTCACAGATACTTCCAAAACAGTTGCAGGTGCCGACGATGCTGCAGTAGTGACTCAACCGAACTCAAGTGGGAGTTCGACGAGGAACGTGGTCGTTACTATGTGTCTTTTCCAGATGATCAAGAGTGGTGCCCAGTTGGGACGATCGGGATCCGTGTAGCATTTGGGGTATCTTCTTTTATTTTGGTTCCGTAGGTCGGACCTTGAGTGTACTCAATGATGGATGTTTATTTATGTATTGTGTGAAGTGGCGATCGTAAGCCAACTATGTACCTCTTTCCCTGATGTATTACATGGGTTGTGTGAAGATTACCTCACTTGCGACATTGCTTTCAATGCGGTTATGCCTCTAAGTCGTGCCTCGACACGTGGGAGATATAGCCGCATCGAGGGCGTTACAGGGGGCGGCCGCCGAAGGGGGCCGTCTGGGCGACGCTGGTGGCGAGAGCGGCTCGGCGCTCGGCGCGGGCCCGACGAGCGTCCGACATGGATGCGATGGGCGACGAAGAACAGGGCGGCGGAAGACGGATTCCGGTGCACCCCTACCTGGCGCGCCAAATGTCGGATTTCGGGTTCCGGCAGACCCTCTAGGTTCAAACTCTAGGGTGCACGCGGAGATCTCACCCCCTACCTACCTGCACCTCGTCGCCTCGCAAGGATCTAAACTACACAAAGAGCAACACAAGGGACACAAGGTTTATACTGGTTCAGGCCACCATTGTGGTGTAATAACCTACTCCAGTGTGTGGTGTGGTGGATTGCCTCAGGGGCTGATGATGAACAATACAAGGAAGAACAGCCTCGCGAGGGTCTGTTCTTGGCCGGTGCGATGAACTGCTAGGGGGAGTTCGGTCGCTCTCTCTCTCTCTCTCTCTCTCTAGATTGCTTGACCTCTAGCTCCATTCTCCATTCCGGATCCCTCTACCCTATGGGAGGCTAGTCCTATTTATAGGCAAAGGCCCTGGGCCTCTTCCCAAATATTGAGAGGGAAGGGTGCCAACAATTGGCCATTTTGAAGGGGAACATCTAGTACACTTAACCTGACAAAAGTTGGTCCTCGCCTGTCAAAGGCTCTGACGGTGACGCCGGCTTGGGCTCCACGATGACCTCCTTCCTTCCGTTGTGATGGTCTTGGTCTTGTTTCACTAAAATGGTTGCCTTTGCTTGATGCTCTCGCCTGCGCTCGCCTCCTTTGCACCAAAGAGGAAATAAGGACACTGCATGGGCTGGCGCCCTCCTGGCGCTCTTGGTCGTCATGGCTTGCGTCATGGGCACCTCGTGAGGTACCCCGCCTTGATCTCTCCACCTCCTCGCGAGCCAGCCTGGCGTGGCCGTGCCTGAGGAAGCTTCATGTCGTCCGCCCCGCGAGGGTCTTGAGCTTGTGCTGATGGAGATGGGCCGTGCTGGGCCACCCCTTGAGCCACGCCGCAGGCTGCAGGCAGGCAAGTCTGGGTACCCCCGTTCCCAGAACACCGACAAACACCTCATCCCTCCTTGATAGTATTGGCTTTTCCTATAGACTCAATGTGATCTTGGATCACTAAAATAGAAAATGTAGAGTCTTGAGCTTTGAGCTTGAGCCAATCCTTTTGTCCTTAGCATCTTGAAGGGGTTTCACATCCTCTAGTGCATGCCACTCCATTATTGAACTTATCTGAAACATACTAGGTGAAAGTGTTAGTCCAACAAGTGATATGTTGACATTAATTACCAAAACCACCTAGGGAGCACTTGTGCTTTCAATCTCCCCCTTTTTGGTAATTGATGACAACATACATCAAAGCTTTAGATAAAGATATAGAGAATAGTAAGTAAAGCTTTGGAAAGACATGTAACATGCATAGGCTCCCGCTACATGTATTCAATCATGTGAATATGGAATATAGGAGCATGTGAATGCATAAACATGACAGAGTAAGCAATGTGTTACATGTATCTTGGCTATATGCATCAGAGCAAATGATGTGAATATGAGAAATGTACCTTCATGCTCATGAGTCCTTCTTGCAAACAATATGTACATTAGCAAAAATTTCTCATACACATGACTATGATGCATATACTTACCTTGTGGTCTTGAGTTGGCTTAGGATGGGATGAACCTGCGTAAACAAGGTTAGATAACACAGATATACCTACTAGCCAGAGCAAACAAAAGAAACCACAAGAGTACCAAGACAGGGATGACATGTAGAGTGAGTACTAAGTAACACATTGTATATAGACATGTCCCAAAGGTAAAGATATGCAAAGAAATCAGAGATTTCCTTCCCTTAGATGTCTTGCTCCCCCTGAATCTTGCATGGCATATTGGGAGAAGATAGGGAACAGAAAATCAGAGCAAAAGAAAAGAAACAACAAAGCTTGAGCTAATGCAAGCAATCAAACAAATATGAACATGTCTTTCCCCTCTTAAAGACATGTGACTTCTCTCCTCTTGAACACCAAGCATCCGGGGTCTTTAATGATGCTACTTTCTCCTTGTTGAGAAATTCTCTCCACCTGAGTATTCTCTCTTTCTCCCCCTATAGGAAAGATTAAGCTTTGATGTGATCTCTCTCTCCCCCTTTGACATCAATTTCCAAGAAGGGCACTTCTGGACATGTGAAACAAATGGGTTGGTCCTTGAGTCACAGAGCAAAGCAGCATGTCTAATATGATGCTGGTAGAGGACAAGAATCATTGAGTGGAGCTGGAGCAAAAGAATGCAGGAATAAGTGGCAAGCTGGTATTCCTGTGGTGAAATCATTGACACCGAGTTGCATGGTTCGGTTGTACCGAGCAAATTCGGTTGGACTGAAGGCATCAGACTGGTGAGACCGAGTTCATTGCAGAGAAAACACTTGTCACCTCAGTTCACTAGACAAATAAGATCTCACAAGGATATGCAAGGAATTAGCTGAAAGATTTGCAATGAATTGGATGCAGAGAATGCAGAACAAAAAGGAAAAGAAATTAAAAAGAGTCTAGATGAAGTTTTTTTTGAAAGGGGAAACGAATATGCAAATGCAAAAGTACGGAGAAATGCACGAGAACTTCATCTAGAAATGGTCACTGACAAAGTCACCTATGTTAGAGTATATTGACTTAGGAGTCAAGTGAGATCACTTGATCATAGGTCATACTCTTCGTTTAAGCTCAAAATGGGGTTGCCATTTTTCGTTAAAGCATCTTGATGTATTCACATCTTGTTGAGTTGCTTTCTCCCATGACTTGGAGTAAAGATTCTCTAAGATGGAATAACATACCTTGGGTGGTGGTGTTGATCATGATCATGTAGTTGAACTTGTGTGGATTGCTCAAGGTTGATGTAGCTCATCAAGAGTTGGGAGCACCACTTGGAGTTTGAGTTCATCTACCTACATGGGTTAGTTTTGCAAGGAAGAGCACTTGTGTATCCAAAATGACAATCATGAAACTCAACATAGAATTTGCCAAAGGATATGTTCGAATGGTTTCGTGCTTCCTTGTCTTCAACCACCATTGTGTGGAGACTTGGTGATATAGAAA
Source organism: Aegilops bicornis (assembly GCA_021605145.1). Classification (NCBI taxonomy): domain Eukaryota; kingdom Viridiplantae; phylum Streptophyta; class Magnoliopsida; order Poales; family Poaceae; genus Aegilops; species Aegilops bicornis. Next base: position 159,453,355 of record CM038670.1, on the reverse strand, counting down.
TTGCTCAAGATGTGAGTGAGTTGCAATCTCATAGATTTAGATTCATCCATGTACCTACACGAGTTAGATAACATGCAAGGTGCAAATATATCCAAGACATATGATTATCATCATAAGAGAAATATCGGGGATTAGTCATAGGCTCATGCCTTGCATGTATCAAATGGAGTTCCTACTCCAAGTTTGAAGCATCAATGATGTTCAATTCACCTCTTAACCTGCAAAACACTTTCTCATCAAGCGGTTTGGTCAATATATCCGCCAATTGCTTATCGGTGCGAACATGTTTAAGACCAAAGTCCCCTTTAGCAACATGATTTCGAATAAAATCATGATGAACTTCAATATGCTTAGTTCGAGAATGTTGCACAGGATTATGAGCAATTTTAATAGCACTTTCATTGTCACATAGCAATGGAACATGTTTCACATATATCCCATAATCTTTAAGAGTTTGGGTCATCCAAAGTAATTGAGCACAACATGATCCAGAGGCAATGTATTCCGCTTCGGCGGTGGATAAGGATACCGAGTTTTGTTTCTTGGAGGACCAAGACACAAGAGATCTATCAAGAAATTGACAAGTACCTGAAGTGGACTTTCTATCAACCTTGTCACCAGCATAGTCCGAGTCGGAGTAGCCAACAAGATCAAAAGAAGACCTCTTTGGATACCAAATGCCAAAATTTGGTGTATGTATTAAGTATCTCACTATCCTTTTCACGGCCTTAAGATGACATTCTTTAGGTGCGGCTTGATATTTTGCACACATGCACACACTTAGCATAATATCGGGACGTGAAGCACATAGATATAACAATGAACCAATCATAGAGCGGTAAACTTTTTGATCAACCGGTTCACCATCTTAGGTCAAATCAAGATGTCCACTAGTAGGCATGGGTGTAGTCATACCTTTGCATTCTTGCATATTGAACTTCTTGAATAAGTCCTTGGTGTACTTTGTTTGAGAGACAAAGGTACCTTCCTTAGTTTGCTTGATTTGCAAACCGAGAAAGAATTTGAGTTCACTCATCATAGACATCTCAAACTTCTCCGACATTAGCTTTCCAAACTTCTCACCAAAATGAGGGTTAGTCGAACCAAATATAATATCATCATCATAAATTTGGCACACAAATAGTTTTCCATTAACCCTTTTTGTAAAAAGAGTAGAATCAATTTTACCAATTTCAAAGCCTTTTTCAATAAGGAACTTGGTCAAGCATTTATGCCATGCTCTAGGAGCTTGTTTAAGACCATAAAGGGCTTTGTGAAGTTTGTAGACATGATCAGGTTTCTTAGGATTGACAAAGCCAGGAGGTTGCTTAACATAAACTTCCTCCTCAATTTCACCATTTAGAAAAGCACTTTTAATGTCCATTTGGTACAAGGTGATCTCATGGTGATTAGCATAAGCAAGTAAGATGCGAATGGACTCAAGTCTAGCAACGGGAGCATATGTCTCACCATAGTCCATACCTTCGACTTGAGTGTAGCCTTGGGCGACTAGGCGCGCTTTGTTGTAGACGACTTGACCTTCTTCATCTTGCTTGTTTTGAAACACCCATTTGGTACCAATGATGTTGTGGTTGTTGTCGGGTTTCTCGACCAATGTCCATACTTCATTTCTCTCAAAGTTGTGTAGCTCTTCATGCATGGCGTTTATCCAATCCGGATCCTCCAATGCTTCATCAACCTTCATAGGTTCAATGCTAGAGATGAATGAGTAATGTTCACAAAAATTAGCTAAAAGAGTTTTAGGGCGAGTGATTCTCCCGGTTTGGATATCATTGTAGATTTGCTCGACGGGATGATCTTTGGCGATTCTTGCTTTCCGAACTTCGTGGGAGCTTTGGCTTGGCTCGGGTGGAACATCCTCTTCATCTTGTTCTTCTTCTTGGCCTTGTTCATTGTTGATGTTTTCGTTGTCTTGTCGTGGTGGAGAAGGAGGTTGTTGATGGTCATCTTGGTGTACTTCCTCGTTTTCTTCGTCTTGGTGTGTCCCACTTGTGGATGCTTCCATAACAATTCTTGGTTCGCCTTGTCATGAGGTAGAAGCTTCCACTTGGACGGACGAGGTACTCTCCTTCACCTCCGTTGGACGAATCTTGCCAATAGACAGGTCTTGAATTGCTTCCGAGGGGTCTTTGTCTCCTACATCATTTGGCAATTGCTCTACTTAAGAGCCGTTAGATTCATCAGACTTCACATCTACCGTCTCTTCAACCTTTCGGGTGAAATTATTGTAGACACGGTACGTGTGAGAGTTTGAGCCATAATCAAGTAGGAAACCTTCATGAGACTTAGGAGCAAATTTATAACGACGATGCTTATCAAGAATGTAGCACTTTGAGCCAAATACTCGAAAGTATCCAACTTGGGGTTTGTTACCGGTGAGAAGCTTGTATGCCGTCTTGCCGAGTAGCTTGTGAAGATACAAGCGATTTGTTGCATGACAAGCTGTCTCAACCGCTCACCGAAAAGTGCTTTGGCGCCTTGTACTCATCAAGCATCATTCTTGCCATCTCGATAAGAGTCCGGTTATTCCTCTCAACAACTCCATTTTGTTGAGGTGTTTACGTAGCCGATAACTCGTGTGAAATCCCTTCTTCGTCAAGAAAGGTATCCACATTTGCGTTCTTGAACTCCGTTCCGTTGTCGCTTCGAACCTTCTTGATCTTCATGTCAAATTGATTTTGGGCCTTCCTAGCGCAGTTTTTGAATATCTTTTGGACCTGCGATTTATCATCAAGAAAGAATACCCACGTAAATGTTGAAAAATCATCAACTATGACTAGACCAAATGAGTTACCGCCGAGACTCTTGTAGGCATTTGGACCAAAGAGATCCATGTGAAGTAGCTCGAGTGGTCTTCTCGTGGTCATGATGTTCTTCGCGCGGTGACTTCCTCCAACTTGTTTCCCTGCTTGACAAGCACTACAAAGTCTATCCTTGTCAAATATGACATCTTTTATTCCAAGGATATGATCACCTTTAATAATCTTGTCAAGGTTTCGCATACCAACATGACCTAATCTTCTATGCCACAACCAGCCTTTAGAAGATTTGGCAATTAAGCAAGTTCTAGGTTGAGCCTTTTTAGTGAAATCAACAATGTAAAGATCTCCTCTACGTATACCGGTAAAGACCATTTTACGATTGTCTCTATGAGACACTTGGCAATCTACTTCAGTGAATAGGACATTGAAACCAAAATCAGCAAGTCTAGAAACTGAAAGTAAATTGTACCCAAGAGATTCAACGAGCATGACATTTTTTATGGAGCTATCATATGAGATGGCCACCTTACCAAGGCCAACCACCTTACCCTTTGAATTATCACCAAAAGTGACATATTTTCGAGGGTCATTGCTTTTCAGCAAGCTCACGGAACATATCTTTATCTCCGGTCATATGATCAGTACATCCACTATCAAGGATCCATTCCTTTCCTCCAGCCATGTAGCCGCGAAGATTTGCCATAAGACCAAAGTGTCTCATTGCATCATCAAGATCATATTCACTATCATCATCCTCATCATAGTATCCATGTTCAACATCATCTTGTGATTGATCAATTCCTAGAGAGGGTAATTCATTAGACAAGTGATCATTTCTATGATTGTCTTTATGGATTCTAATAGCTTCGGAAATGATATTGCTAATGATTCCAACATCTCCTATGGCACGCATGAGATTTGTAAGCTCAAATAGATAATCACCAAAGCTAGGATCACTAGAATTCATCTTACTCAAGGCAATAGACTTATGGAGAATTTCATCTAAATTTTTCAAGGAATAATCTGGAAATCGCTCCTCAAGAAATCTCCAAATAGTATAGGCACAATCAAGAGTAGGCAAACTAGCAATCAAATTTTTGGGCAATCCTCTTATGATAAGATTGATAGTTCTAAGATTGCGAATCATGTCAAGATCCTCTTCGGGTGTGGGATGCAAGGGACCTATATGAGGTGCACAAGGGATAGTAATGTACTTGTTCAAATGATATTCATTGAAAATCTCAAGCATCTCATTTTTCCACTCATGAAAATATTGTCAATCAAGAATAGGCACTCTATGTCTAAGACTCCCCAAAGTAGACACATCCATCTTCCTCCAATGGTGATTAAACCAAGGCAATGGAGACCAAAGCTCTGATACCAGTTGAAAGGATCGAGAAGAGGTGTCTTGAGGGGGGGTGATTAGACACTAAGTACCAAAAGTTGTAGTTTTAATTTCTTTAGGTTTAAGTGGAGTTTTGGCACAAGTTTAACAAACACAATACATATCAAGCAAGCATGCAAAGAGTATATGAGTAGCGGAAAGTAAAGCATGCAACTTGCAAGAATGTAAAGGGATGGGATTGGAAGATTCAAACGCAATTGGAGACACGGATGTTTTTGTCATGGCTTCGATAGGTGGTGCTATCGTACATCCACGGTGATGGAGACTTCAACCCACGAATGGTAACGGTTGCGCGAGTCTACGGAGGGCTCCACCCACAAAGGGTCCACGAAGAAGCAACCTTGTCTATCCCACCATGGTCGTCGCCCACGAAGGACTTGCCTCACTAGCGGTAGATCTTCACGAAGTAGGCGATCTCCTTGCCCTTACAAACTCCTTGGTTCAACTCCACAATCTTGTCGGAGGCTCCCAAGTAACACCTAGCCACCACTCTCCAAGAAGTAACAAATGGTGTGTTCATGATGAACTCCTTGCTCTTGTGCTTCAAATGATAGTCTCCCCAACACTCAACTCTCTCTCACAGGATTTGGATTTGGTGGAAAGAAGATTTGAGTGGAAAGCAACTTGGGGAAGGCTAGAGATCAAGATTTATGTGGTTGGAATGGAATATCTTGACCTCAACACAAGTGTAGGTGGTTCATTCTCAGAAAATATAGGTTCGAAGTGTAGGTTCATTCCGATGGCTCTCTCCACGAATGAAGAGGAGGTGGAGGGGTATATATAGCCTCCACACAAAATCTAACCATTACACACAACTTGCCAAACTCGGTGGGACCGAATTGTTAAACTTGGTCGGACCGATTCAGCAAATCTAGTGACCATTAGGATTTTCGGTGGGACCGACATGCAACTCGGTAGGACCGATATGGTTAGGGTTAGGGCATAACGTAATCTCGGTGAGACCGACATACAAACTCGGTGAGACCGATTTTGGTAATAAGCTAACCAGAGAGTTGGTCAGGTAAACTCGGTGGGACCGATTCGCTCATTTCGGTGAGACCGAAATGTTACGAAAAAGAAGCAGAGAGTTTACATTGCAATCTCGGTAGGACCGGTTATGCAAACTCGATGAGACCGATTTTGGTAATAGATCCATACAGAGAGATTGCAATCCCATCTCGGTGAGACCGAGATCCCTATCGGTGAGACCGATTTGCCTAGGGTTTGTGGCAGTGGCTATGACATCTGAACTCGGTGGCGCCGGATTGAAAGAATCGGTGGGGCCGAGTTTGACTTTTGGTTTAGGTCAGATGTGGAAGTGAGAAAGTGGTTGAGGGCTTTGGAGCATATCACTAAGCACTTTTAGCAAGCAAGCCATTAAGCAACACCTCATCCCTCCTTGATAGTATTGGCTTTTCCTATAGACTCAATGTGATCTTGGATCACTAAATAGAAAATGTAGAGTCTTGAGCTTTGAGCTTGAGCCAATCCTTTTGTCCTTAGCATCTTGAAGGGGTTCCACATCCTCTAGTCCATGCCACTCCATTATTGAACTTATCTGAAACATACTAGGTAAAAGTGTTAGTCCAACAAGAGATATGTTGACATTAATTACCAAAACCACCTAGGGAGCACTTGTGCTTTCAGCCGGCCTCTGACCAGGCGGCCTTCCTCTCCTTGGAGTTTGTGCGCCATTAACCAGAAGAGATGGGGAGTGGCTACAGTGAACGCCCGCCAGGTGGCGGTACTGTAGCCACGCCTCCCCCGACAAATCATGCATCATTACTAGCATCGCTACAGTGCTGAAGAGCCAGCAAGACCCGCGAGCGGCGGGCGCGGCCTGTCGGCCAAGCACAAGACAGCCAGCAGGGCCCACCAGGCGGCGGGCCCCAGTGGCCGGCGGAGAAGCCGATGACCATAGACACTGACCGCCGGGGCCACCACCCGGCCAGATTACCTTTGTACCCCTGGGGGTAGGCCTATATAAACCCCCAGGGCACCCATGCAAAGGGTTCAGACCTTAGTTCATCTACACACCCATATAGAGAGAGGAAGCTAGGGCTAGCCTTGTTCTTCTTCCCCCTCTACAGAAACAACTAAAGGAGCAAGCTTGTAGCCACCATTGCTACTTGAGTGATCATGCAGAGACCCGACAGAGCAGGACTAGGGGTGTTATCTCCTAGGAGAGCCCCGAACCTGGGTAAAATTCGTCGGCGTGCATGTCTTCGCCTCATCCCATTTCCTGGCACCGACGACGTCTTACTAGCCCCCTCCATGATAAGCCATCCTTAGGCATATGTCGCACGACACCCCCGACATATAATGTAGGCATGTATTCCATAAATAGTCATATGTGCTTATGGAAAGAACTTGCATGACATCTTCTATCCTACCCTCCCGTGGCAGCGGGGTCCATATTGGAAACTAAGGGATATTAAGGCCTCCTTTTAAAAGAGAACCGGAACAAAGCATTAACACACGGTGAATAGATGAACTCCTCAAACTACGGTCATCGTCGGGAGTGGTCCCGACTATTGTCACTCCAGGGTTGCCGGATCATAACATGTAGTAAGTGACTATAACTTGCAAGATCAGATCAAGAACATGGATATAATGATGATAACATAAACGGTTCAGATCCGAGTTCATGGCACCCGGGCCCAAAGTGACAAGCATTAAGCATAGCAAAGTCACAGCAACATCAATCTTAGAACATACTGGATACTCGGGATCAAGCCCTAACAAAACTAACTCGATTACATGATGAATCTCATCCACCTCCTCACCGACCAACGAGCCTACAAAGGAATTACTCACTCCCGGTGGGGAGCATCATGGAATTGGCGATGGAGAAGGGTTGGTGATGACGAAGAACGAAGATGCCCCTCTTCGAAGCCCCAAACGGACTCCAGATCTGGCCTCCCGATGAAGAACAGGAGGTGACGGCGGCTTCGTCTCGTGGAACACGATAATTCTTTCTCCCTGATTTTTTCTGGAAAAATATGATTTTATAGCGTCGGGTTTAGGGTCTCTGGGGCCACGGTGGGGACAACCCACTGGCGCGCCAGATGGGGGCGCCTGGTCGGTTGTGCCCACCTGTGTGCCCTCCGTGGGTCTTGGCTCCAGAAATTCTCTTTATTGATATAGGAATTCCTCGCAAAGTTTCGTTCCATTCTGAGAACTTTTATTTCTACACAAAAACAACACCATGGTAGTTGTGCTGAAAACAGCGTCAGTCTGGGGTTAGTTTTCATTCAAATCATACAAATTATAGTCCAAAACAAGAGGAAAAGCGTTAGGAAAAGTAGACACGTTGGAGACGTATCAAATCCCCAAGCTTAAACCTTTGCTTGTCCTCAAGCAATTCAGTTGATAAACTGACAGTGAAAAAGAAAAACTTTTACGAACTCTTTTGCTCTTGTTTGCATAAATAAGCTTAAACAGCACCCATGTTTTCAGCCAATATCATAACTAACCATGCCGACAATAACTCTTAAAAATTATATTAATTCATATGAATGAGATAATCAACTAGCGAGCAATAATAAGACATCTCAAACGGCAACACATTATCAAAACAGCCATGATATAATATGACAATAGTGGTATCTCGCTAGCCCTTTCTAAGACCGCAAAACATAAATGCAGAGCACCTCCAAAGTTCAAGTAGCGACTAGACATTGTAATTCATGGTAGAAAAGATCTAGTCATGATGCACCCAACATTAGCTACATACAATGCATCAGCATGACAAAGAAGGTTCTCGTGTTACGCGCTTATTTTAGAAGGTGATGACACAACATAAAAGTAAATAGATAGCCCCTTCGCAGGGGAAAGCAGTGATTTGCAGAGGTGCTAGAGCTCAAGTTTTTAAAACAGAGGTAAATGATATTTTGAGACATGCACCCTTCTCATTTACTTCACAACCATCAGTTATCAATATCTTCCATGCTAAGCACGCTAGTGGCGGTTCCCAAGCGACAAAAGTAAAGGTTTACTCCCCCTCACCATCAATCACACTCCACGACTTGTCCGAAACAACGGGTGTTGTCCATACCAACAATAGTCACGGGGGAGTTTTGTTTAATTATTTGCATTTTTTAGTTCGGGACTGGTAATCCCTATTACCGCCCTTTTCTCGTGTGACAGCGAGTGAATAAACACTCGACCTGAGAATAACCCGCTTAGCATGGAAGATACCGACCACCTCCCGTCGTTCCATGAACGATCCAGGCACACAAAAAGGATATTTATTTGAAGTTTTTAGAGGTGGTACATGTAAATTTACTTAGGACGGTAGGGTAATACCGCATATAGGTAGGTATGGTGGACTCATCTGGAATAAGTTGGGTTCAAGGTTTTTGATGTACAAGCAGATTTCCCACTTAGTACAGGCGAAGGCTAGCAAATAGGTTGAGAAAGCGGCCAGCTAGAGAGCAACAACGGTCATGAACATGCATTATAAATAAGTAACATCGGACACTAGCGTGAGTAGGATATGAACACCATGAACATAATATCATAGAGGCTATGTTGGTTTTGATTCAACTACATGCATGAACATGTAACAAGTCAAGCCACTCGAACATTCAGAGGAGGATACCATATCATCATACTGCATCACAATCATTTTAACGCAATGTTTATATCCAAGATAAATCATTATCCACTCCTAGCTACTTATGCATGGAATGAGAAACTATAATCTCTAATTATCATTGCAAACATGTTTAATCATAATGGGCTGAATCATGGATAATAGGTTAAACATATTTACACAAACAGAATGAGTCGAGTTCATACCCGTTTCTCTCTGCCACGGCCAGTTCATCGAATATCGTCATTATTGCCTTTCACTTGCATGACCGAACGATGTGAAAATAATAATAGTGCGAGAGTGCCGTGGACTAAGCTGGAATCTGCAAACATTTTATTCAATAGGAGAAGACAAGGTAAAATGGGCTCTTTATTAGATCAACAATTATTCATATGAGAGCCACTCAATATTTTCATCGTGGTCTTCTCCTTGATACGCCTCGAATAAAAAGAAAAGATATTCAGAGAAACATACTAAAATATAGAGTTTTGGTTTTCTTGAACAAGCAAATAAAGGGAAAGCAAAAGCGAGAAAAACTATTTACACGGGAAAGCTCCCAACAAGCAAAAGAAGAACAAGGAAATCTTTTTGGGTTTTCTTTTAAGTGCTACTACTAAGAATGCTTAGAAAGTAAACTAACTACAACTAATTTTTTTGTTTTTCTAAAGTTTTTGAAACACACAAGAAGAAAGCAAGAAAATAAATTTAAGCATGGGTGATACAATGAAAAAGTGTGAACACCGACAACTGAAATGAGATGTGTGAACATGAATATAATGTCGGTGAGAAACACATACTCCCCCAAGCTTAGGCTTTTTGCCTAACTTGGTAACCAATTAGTAGCTTGGATACTAGTTGGCGTGGTAGCTCACGGAGGCTCTCGGTGTGGATGCCTCGGCCTGCCGTGCTGCCTCCACTGCCGCGTTGTGGGCTTGGGCCTCGCTCTCAAGAACAAAATATCTTCCTTTGCTATGATAGTCAAAAAGAGCAGGCGCAGGCAAATATGTGTGCACAACATATTTTTGGTTAAACAACAGATTGTAAGTGAAATTATGAATTTTTCCGGTGAGGATCTTATGGATTTTTAAAATATCAAAGTCTAAATACTACGTGGGTAGGATAGGATCAAAGGACAAAGGTGAAACACCCAACCCTCGTGCTAAACGCGTGGCATATATTCCGCCGTAGAAATAGCCACTGTTAGCGTTATGCTGAAGTCTGCATGCAAAAATCGCTCCAAGGTTATAACTCCTTTCACCAGTGAGAGCGGTGTGTATGAGGCTCAAGTCTGGGGCACAAAGCGTACTACTGTCTTGCTTGCCTAATATACATTTCCCGTTAAATAATGCAAAGTACTAAATTGCGGGAATATGAATGCTCTTTATTCTACCTTGCATCACTCCCCTCATCTCACCATAGCACAGACTAATAAAAAATGATTGGTACTTAACCGTTGGCGGTTCGTCAAGCGAACCCCCAGAACGGGAGTTTGCAGTGGTGAGCAAAACTCTCTAGTGAAATGGTAAATGGATTTTCATAAAGCTTAAATGACACCCTAGACTCACGGGGATGGAATTAAAATCCTTAAACAAATGATTTGGCGAGAGTGTGGTGTTGCTCGCACTTATATGCAATGTAGGGATCGAGACCGGCATTGTGAACATATTGCTCAAATTCCTCCTTGATGCCCACACGCATCATATAATTATTGCAAGGCCATAAGCATGTTTTGGTGGCTGCATCTTGAATGGAACTTTCACTTGGTTCGACATAAGACAGGCGAGAGGAGTTGTCACTAGAAGATGCCCCCAAGGATCTCCTCCTCGAAGAACTCCTTCCAAATAGGTTCATCGTGTTTGCGTACAATTTTCTGAAAAATTTTGGATGACAAAAATTTGTCAACAAAACTTTATTAAATTGATAGCAACTACTCATACGGATACATAGAGGCCATAGCAAGCATTCAAACTACTTAGAATTCTAAGAATTCAACATGCAAGTTCATCTACAACAACACCAAGAGTAGCTAATTATTCAAAATATAAACCACTAAAACAAAAACTAATTGGACAAACGGTGGAGTCACATATCGAGCAACAATCCCCCGAAACAGTTTCGAAAACGGAGCTTCGAGCAAAGAGATCAAAATGCTGGGTTTGAGAGCAAGAACACGGAGAGAGAGCAATGGAGAATTTTTTACGGAGGTAGGTGATGATGTGATGTAAAGAGATAAGTGAGGGGGCCCACGTGGGGACCACAACCCACCAAGGCGCCCTTGGGGGTCCTGGCGCGCCCAGGTGGGTTGTGCCCACCTAGTGCACCTCCCTCTGATATTATTTGCACCAGAAATTCTTAAATATTCAGAAAAAAATTGTATTAAATTTTCAGAGCATTTTGAGAACTTTTATTTTTGGGTCATTTTTTTATTGAACGGGAAATTCAGACAACAGACAAAACATGGCATTTTATTTTATTTAACTAATAAAAACAGAAAATAAAACGTAGGGACAGAAGGTAGTGCTTACTAAATTCATCAACTTCATACCTCTCAAAAATGATTCATTAATAAGGTTGATCAGGTCTTATTAACAACCACTTTCGATTAGCATGAAACCGAAGAATTTCCATAATTCACTAATTTACCTCAATGGGGATATGAATGTCCCCAACAATAGGCATTGCATATTTCTTTTTAACAGTAGGTTGAGGTATTTGAAAACTTCCAATAGTGATTGTCTAAGATTTTTCAGTAACGTTAATACCATTCACTTGGAATTGTTTCTCCGAAAAGTGCACCGTATGCTCATTACCATTGATATGAAAAGTGACCTTGCTTTTATTGCAATCAATAACAGCCCCTGCAGTGTTCAAGAAGGGTCTACCAAGGATAATCGACATGTTGTCGTCCTCGGGCATCTCAAGTATAACAAAGTCAGTCAAAATAGTAACATTAGCAACAACAACGGGCACATCCTCACAAATACCGATAGGTATGACAGTTGATTTGTCAGCCATTTGCAAAGATATTTCAGTAGGTGTGAGTTTATTCAAATCAAGTCTTTTATATAAATACAAAGGCATAACACTAACACCAGCTCCTAAATCACACAAAGCAGTTTTCACATAATTCTTTTTGATGGAGCAAGGTATAGTTGGTATTCCCGGATCTCCCAGTTTTTTGGGTACTCCATCTTTAAAAGTATAATTAGCAAGCATGGTGGAGATTCCAACTTCTGGTATTTTTCTCTTATTAGTGATGATTTCTTTCATGTACTTTGCATAAGGAGGCATTTTCAAGATATCAGTCAAGCGAGTACGCAAAAAGACTGGCCTCAGCATTTCAGCAAAGCACTCAAATTCTTCATCATCTTTATTTTTAGTTGACTTGGGTGGAAAAGGCATAGGTTTTTTAACCCACGCTTCTCTTTCTTTACCGTGTTTTCTAGCCACAAAGTCACTTTTATCATACCTTTTATTCTTAGGTTGTGGGTTATCAAGATCAACTGGTGGTTCTATCTCAACATCATTATATGGTTCTTTTTCCTTGTTTGGCTGTGTATCTTCATGAACATCAGCATTATCTTTTTCATTATCACTAGGTGGATGTTCATTACCAGATTGAGTTTCAGCATCAGAGATAGAAGTTTCATTATCATTATCAGGAGGTTTTTCTATTTCAAGTTCACTAGAAGCATGCAAAGTCCTACCATTTTTCTTCTTCTTTTTCCTTTTAGAAGGACTACGTGTACCAGTGTTATTTCTTTGTGAGTCTTGTTCAATTATTTTTGGGTGTCCCTCGGGATAAAGTGGTTCCTGAGTCATTTTACCTCCTCTAGTTGCAACTCTAATAGCAAAGTCATGTATGTTGTTATTCATTTCATCAAGCAACTCTCTTTGTGATTTAGCAACTTGGTCTAACTGGGTTTGTACCATAGAAGCATGTTTGCCAACACCTCTAACATCATTTGATATTCTAAATAACAAGTCACTCAAGCGAGCAATCATATCAGAATTATATTTCAATTGTTTCATAACATTTGCATTGAAGTGATCTTGCTTTCTAATATAATTCTCAAACTCATAAAGGCATTGGCTAGGATGCATATTGTGAGGATTATCATTATCATTGAACTTCATTAGAGAATTTACCTCTAACACCTTAGGCAGTGGTGGTGTATTAAGCCCATGTATTTCTTCAATAGGAGGTTAATTTTTAACATCCTCAGCTTTAATACCTTTTTCCTTCATAGATTTCTTTGCCTCTTGCATATCTTCAGGACTGAGATATAATATACCCGTCTTCTTCGGAGTGGGTTTAGGCGATGGTTTAGGAAGAGTCCAATCATCATAATTTTTCAATATTTTATTCAATAATTCTTCTTCTTGCCCAATAGTTTGTTCCCTGAAAACACAACCAGCACGACTATCTAGGAAGTCCCTAGAAGCATCGATTAGTCCATTATAGAAGATATCAAGTATTTCATTTTTCTTAAGAGGATGATCAAGAAAAGCATTAAGTAATTGGCAAAGCCTCCCCCAAGCTTGTGGGACACTCTCTTCTTTAGTTTGCACAAAGTTAAATATTTCCTATAAGGCAGCTTGTTTCTTATGAGTAGGAAAATATTTTTTAGAGAAGTAATAAATCTTATCCTAGGGACTACGCACACAACCAGGAGCAAGAGTATTGTACCAAGCTTTAGCATCACCCTTTAATGAGAACGGAAATAATTTGAGAATAAAGTAATAGCGAGTTTTCTCATCATGAGTAAAAAGGGTGGCTATGTCATTCAACTTAGTGAGATGTGCCACAACAGTTTCAGTTTCATAACCATGGAAAGGATCAGATTCAACCAAAGTGATTAACTCTGGGTCGACATAGAATTCATAATCCTTATCATCAATAAGGATAGGTGAAGTAGCAAACTTAGGGTCATATTTGATTCTAGCATTCAGAGATTTTTCTTTATACTTGCATAATAATTTCTCTAGATCATCTCTATCCTTACAAGCAAGAATATCTCAAGTTGTCTCCACATTCATAACATAACCTTCCGGTACCTTAGGCAATTCATATCTAGGAAGGCTAGTTCTAGCAGGTGTTTCAGGAGTTTCAGTTTCAAGCTCATCCTCAGATTCAACAACATCATGTTGTATTACTCTAGCAACTTGTTCATCAAGAAATTCACCAAGTAGCACATCATTATCATCAAGCAAGGTACTAGCATCATCACAAGCAACATTCATAGTAGAAGTAGCATCATCAATAACTTGCGACATATCAGGATTAATAGCATGTGGTGGTGTTGCAAGTTTGCTTATAACAGAAGGTGAATCTAAAGCAGAACTGGATGGCAGTTCCTTGCCTCCCCTCGTATTAGAGGGATAAATCTTAGTCTTAGCATCCTTCAGATTCTTTATAGTGATAAATTGATAATAATCCCAAGTAACTCAACAAATATAGCTATGCTCCCCGGCAATGGCGCGAGAAAAAGGTATGATAACCCACAAGTATAGGGGATCACAACAGTTTTGGAGGCTAGAGTATTCAACCCAAATTTATAGATTCGACATAAGGGGAGCCAAATAATATTTGTAGGTATTAGCAGCTGAGTTGTCAATTCAACCACACCTGGCGATTAATTATCTACAACAATGTGATCAGTAGCAAACTAATATGGTAGTTTTGATAGTAGTGACAGCAGCAACGGTAGCAGTAATAGTGATAGCAATAATTTTGTAGTAAGTGCAACAGTAACGATAGCAGTAGTAACTTAGCAAGAACAATATAAGATAAATTCGTAGGTATTGGACCGGTGACTTGTTGGATGATATTCATCATGACACAGTTATAACCTAGGGTGATACGGCACTAGCTCCAATTCATCAATATAATGTAGGCATGTATTCCGTAAATAGTCATACGTGCTTATGGAAAGAACTTGCATGACATCTTTTGTCCTATCCTCCCGTGGCAGCGGGGTCCACATTGGAAACTAAGGGATATTAAGGACTCCTTTTAATAGAGAACCGGAACAAAGCATTAACACATGATGAATACATGAACTCCTCAAACTACGGTCATCACCGGGAGTGGTCCCGACTATTGTCACTCCAGGGTTACCAGATCATAACATGTAGTAGGTGACTATAACTTGCAAGATCAGATCTGGCACATGGATATAATTATGATAACATAAATGGTTCAGATCTGAGTTCATGGAACCCGGGCCCAAAGTGACAAGCATTAAGCATAGCAAAGTCACAGCAACATCAATCTTAGAACATAGTGGATACTAGCGATCAAGCCCTAACAAAACTAACTCGATTACATGAAGAATCTCATCCAACTCCTCACCGACCAGCGAGCCTACGAAGGAATTACTCACTCCCTGTGGGGAGCATCATGGAATTGGCGATGGAGAAGGGTTGGTGATGAAGAATAACGAAGATCTCCCTCTCCGGAGCCCCAAACGGACTCCAGATCTGTCCTCCTGATGAAGAACATGAGGTGACGGCGGCTCCGTCTTGCGGAACGCGATAATTCTTTCTCCCTGATTTTTTTCTGGAAAATAGGATTTTATAGCATCGGTTTTAGGGTCTGCGGGGCCACCAAGTGGGGACAACCCACCTAGGCGCGCCAGGAGGGGGGCGCCCTGGTGGGTTGTGCCCACCCAGGTGCCCCCCTCTGGTGGGTCTTGGCTCCAGAAATTCTCTTTATTGATATAGAAATTCCTCGCAAAGTTTCGTTCCATTCCGAGAACTATTATTTCTGCACAAAAACAAAACGTAGTTCTGCTGAAAACAGCATCAGTCCGGGGTTAGTTTCATTCAAATCATGCAAATTAGAGTCCAAAACAAGAGGGAAAACGTTAGGAAAAGTAGATATGTTGGAGACGTATCAGCGACCGACGGCGGGGGCCCTGACCAGTCCGGCCCCCAGCCGGACATCATTCCTGAGACCCATACGGCTCCGGAATCGGGCGAGTAGCCCCCTTTGAAGGAGGGGGGAGCATCAGCTCCGACGGCGACCTCCACTAATCCTAAGGTGCCGAATGCTCGAGTGGAAGCACTGTGACGTGCTTCCATCATGGAGGAGCACCGCACCCTGATGGGTCTGGTGGTTGAGAAGGTTCAGTCTGCAAGAGTGGGCTGAACGAGGCCTTCACCAGCCTACTAACAGGCTTCGAGGTATGCGACGTAATGCTCTAGAAACTTTTCGTATGAAGGAAATATACCTGTATATAGATAGTGGCCCCTGAGACTCTGTCCGTCTTTTGAAAAAAGCCGAATAGAGGACCACATAGTATTTGGAAAAGGCGACATACTTATCTATTTTATAAGAGGCGTCCCTGTTGGCGGCAACCGCCCAGGCTGCTGAAGTTTCCGAACTCAATAGGAAACTGAAGCTGGCTGATGATGAGATCGACCGCGTTAACAAACGGTTCGATGAGGTGCAAGGTATACGTGTACGTTAAAAGAGTTTGATCATACATCTGAAGTGATATGCAAATTCAGAGTGTAACTCATGTTCTGCTGTGATTATGAGTGCAGGTAGCGTGGCCCAGGTCGAGACCCTCAAGAGCGCCCTTGCCAAAGCGAAGGAGGAGGCGAAGGCGAGCAAAGCGCCCGCTGACAAAGCGGCTGCGGAATTAAAGACCGAACAGGTCGCCCGCCGCCAGCACGAAGAGAGGGTGGCCGAAGTGGAGCAAGAGCTAAAGACGCCATTGTCGGTGTCAAAACCGGCCGATCTCGAGTAGGGGGTCCTGAACTGTGCGTCTGAGGATCGAAGGTAATAGGAGACAAGGGACACGATGTTTACCCAGGTTCGGGCCCTATTAATGAAGGTAATACCCTACTTCTTGCTTGATTGACTTTGATAAGTATAGGGGTTACAAGAGTCGAACTACCTCGAGATCGTAATGGCTAAACCCTGGATGTCTAGCCTATGTGAATTCTGATAGCCTCTATGGACTAAACCCTCCGGTTTATATAAACACCGGAGGGGCCTGGGTTTGTACAGAGTCGGTTTACAGAGAAAGGAAATCATACATCCAAACGCTCAGCTTGCCATCCAGGCAAAGGAGAGTCCCATCCGGACACGGGGGAAGGCCTTCTATCTCATATCTTCATGGCCCATCAGTCCGGCCCATGTCACATAGCCCGGATGCCCGGGGACCCCATAATCTAGGACTCCCGCAGTAGCCCCTGAACTAGGCTTCTATGACGATGTGTCCGGCGCGCAGATTGTCTTCGGCATTGCAAGGCGGGTTCCTCCTCCGAATACTTCAGAGCAGTTGAACAAGAGAACTATATCCGGATCTGTATAGCAGTTACAACCCTCAACCATAAAGGCATAATACTTAAACAAAATAAGTCATGTCCACTGACAGCTTTTTCAGCGAGACATTATGTCTGGCCTTATTATTGTTTTGAACCTTTTTTGGCCTCCCGCTTCGCGTTTCGAGGCGCGGCCTCCATTGACACGTCTTGTCAAAGTAGAGATCGTGTCCCCTTATTGCGGGATTCTCATCAATACGGGTTTGGGTAATCCAACCGTGCCATACGCATGACCCCTGGGGAGTAGGCGAGCTTTAAGGCTTGAGGGGGGCACTTGATATTCACAGCCTATATAAGTGGATAAAGATCCACTATCCCATCCCACGCCTTATGCTTTCCTCTGCCTCCCCTTCCTCGAGCTCCACCCAAGTTCCAATCTTTCCCACCGCCACCAACTTCCTCGGCCATGGCTAGATCCAGCTCTCAAGGCAAGTGGGTGGCCTCCTCCGTGATGGAGAAGGATGTCAAGAGGCTCCGAGAGGCGGGGTACCTGAGTGCGGACATCACACACAGGATCCCTGCCAAGAAGCAGGTCATCCCCACCCCAGAGCCTGGCAAAAGGGTGGTTTTTATCCCCCACTTCATCCGCAGTCTAGGGTTTCCCCTCCATCCCTTCGTCTGCGGCCTCATGTTCTATTATGGGCTGGATTTCCATGATCTAGCCCCAAACTCCTTTCTCCACATCTTGGCGTTCATCGTCGTGTGCGAGGCGCTCCTCCGCATCCCCCCGCACTTCGGCCTATGGCTCAAAGTATTCAACATGAAGCCGAAGGTGGTCGGCGGGCAGCACGCGGACTGCAGCGGCGCCATGGTGAGCAAGCTCCCCAACGTCACTTGTCCCAAAGGGGTTTTTGTGGAGACGGTCAAGATATGGCAGCAGGAGTGGTTCTACATCACTGAACCTCGCGGCGCCAACTGGGTGGCTACTCCTGAGTTTAGGTCCGGACCCCAATGCGGCCAATGCGGCTCGAGTCGTGGACCAACAAGGGTCTGGACTGGGGATCAACCGACGAAGTGATGATGTTGCAGAATCGCATCAAGAATGTTATTGAGAAGAACACCACCCTCACTAACATGATCCAGGTGATGCTATTCCGCCGGATCCTTCCCTGCCAGAGCCGTCCTCTCCACATGTGGGAGTTTAATCTGGAAGGTCCGCAGACCCTGCATCGATTCTTCAGCACAACGCACGGAGAGATCTGGAAGCTGCTTTTCACGGCCCATAAATCGTGGCCGGAGACGACTGACGACATCGGCCTCGACAGCGACCATCCAGCCACCGAGGTGAGTATTCAGTTTCCGAACATAACTCAGTTTGCAATTCAAAGGGGTGTGCTAAAATTTTCATCCTTTAATCAGGGCTGGACAAAGAAAGCGTAAAGGATCAAGTGTCAGGCCCTGCTGCCCGAGAATCCAGTTGATCCTCTGCTAACGAGGATGCTGATTCCAGCACCGTACCAGGCGCCGGAGAAGAAGGCCAAGAAGAAGGGCAAGGAGGCCAAAAGTGGCCTCCGCCATAAAGTTACTTCAGACGCTATGTCCAAAGAGACTGAGGATCACTCCTCCCACGAGGGAGATGAAGACGAGGAGGAGGAGGAAGAAAGCAGTTCTCCCCCTAAGGGGAGGAAGAAGAAGAGGGCGGCCTCCGCAGATCCGGAGGCGGAGGCTTCCAAGAGGGGGAAGATATCCCTCTCGGATGGCTCGGAATCAGACGCCGAAGCCATCCCCAAGCATCGCCCCTAGTGCCAAGCCCCTAGTCGAATCATAAGTATTCAAAGATACTATACATATATCTGTCTTTTTACAAATTGCAGGATAACATATCATTTATGCATTTCAGTCGAGCCCTGATCTCCCTGAACAATCATCATCCTCAGGGAATTCCTTGGCACCGGAGATGATGGAGAGCAAAACGCCTCCGCGACCCTCTCCGCCACATGTCGCGGATGACACCGATGTTATCCCAAAGGACCTCTCCGGGCCAGGGAGAGGTGCTGAAGGCCGCTGAAACGGCGCCATAGGGTAATACCTCGGCTGCCGAGAACATGGGGGGCACAACCCCCATGGAAACTAACGACGGGGGTCCGGACCAGTCCGGTCCCCAGCCGAACACCAGTCCGGAGACCCACACGGCTCCGGGATCGAGCGAGCATCCCCCTTTAAAGCAGGGGGAGTGCTGACTCCACCGACGACCTCCATCAATCCGGAGGCGCCGGACACTTTGAGGGAAGCACTTGACCGTGCTTCCGTCGTGGTGATTGAAAGGGTTCAGTCCACCAAAAGCGGGCTGAACAAAGCCTTCACCAGCCTGTTAACAGGCTTTGCGTTATGTGATGTAATATTCTTAGCCGCTCTTTCATGTGCAAAAAATATGCCTGTGTATAGATAGTAGCCCCTGAGACTCTATTTGGTTCTTGAAAAAGGGCTGAACAGAGGATCGAATGTTCACCCGAGATGACATACTTGTCTATTTTGATAAACAGGCTTCACTGTTGGCGGCAACTGCCTAGGCGCTGCTGAATTTTCCGAACTCAATCGGAGGCTGAAGCTGGCTGATGATGAGATCGATCGCATTAACAAGCAGTTCGACGAGGCACAAGGTATGTTTTAAAAAATTGTTCATACACCAGAGGGAATATGCCCATGTGGAGTCTAAGCTCCTGTGTTGCCCTGTTCATTGTTACACGTAGTGCGGCCGAGGTCGAGACCCTGAAGTTCGACCTCGCCCGAGCCAAGGAGTAGGCACGGGTGAGCCAAGCAGCCGCTGAAAAAGCGGCCGCAGATTAAAAGGCCGAGCAGGTTGCTCGCCACCGATACGAGGAGCGGGTGAACGAAGAAGAGCAAGAGCTCAAGGACGCCGCCAGCAAGTGCAAGTCCCTAGAGGAATAGAATAAATCCCAGGTGGCCGATCTCGCCAAGGCCCTTTAGGAGGCCAAGGAGGCGCGCACTGAATCCCGAGCAGCTCGCGAGGAGATCCGGCAAGCCGAACAGTAGCAGCTGGTAAGCCCTTTCTTTTGCAGACTAAATTTGGCGGTCAAAGATATGCCTTGCTCACTCAACTGTGGAGTTCTCTAGACGCCTTTGCGGATCTTCCGAAGAGTGTCGCCGATGCCGTGCAGTTCTTCCGGGCCCAGGAGGAGCACACGACGGAGAAGTTGTTCTGGTCACAGTTCGCGGCGCAAGAGCGCCCAACGCTGTTGAACGACCAGATGACGTAGTGGGCCGAGCTGCATAGGATGTCCGAATTGGCCATGAGGGACGTCATAGTCCGGCTATGGCCAACCGAACCCATTCCCACAGCTATTTCGGCCTAGTGCAGTGACTCGTCAACACGTTATCCCGAATTGATGCAGTCAAGCGGTCGGCGTGCATAGAAGGTGCACGAATAGCCTTCGCCCGTGTCAAGATGCACTGTGCGAAAATGAAGGCCGTCGTCGTGGTAGTTGAGGGTCCGCCCGGAGGCAAGGACACCGCAAGCCGGAGCGCTATTTAGAAAGACGTCCTAGAGGGTGCCCATTTGATAGAGGGCCAATGCTCGAAAGACATCATGTTTGAATGAATGTATCCGGGTTACCCGGACTTTATGTTATGAAACAAGGCCTTTGTATTTACTTGTTCTTTTATGTGAAATTTTTTCCTCCTGTGCGGCCGTTTTTATTTCTGGAAGTTTGCCAGTCGTCGGCTTCAGCCCCCACGTAGATACTACGGGGGTGTTCGGAATAATGTGTAATCACTCTTGACCCAACGTCTTGGTCCGTAAGGGAGGTGACTTACGTAGCGAACCAGGCAATCAGACTATGCGGTTTTAGCACTTTCACTTAGCCATATGAGTTTGACGGCGGGGCTAAGAACTAGCCCCTGGTGCGCATGCAGCTTTCCAAAATAGGATACCTTTGGAACATGACCGAACCGAAGCCAGTCCTTCATATAATATGGAAAAAATCGCAAGAGATTTGTATTAAGTCGCCGAATAGCTGACCAACTCTCGCCGTACCATGACGGTCAGTTTTCGGCTTTATCTACCGAGGTGTTTGACCGGACGAACCAAAAACACAATCGCAGTAGTTCTTCCTTTACTACCTTAGACGAACAAGCGGAATGCAAGGTGCTAACCATAGGAGCCGGGCAACCCAACTATTGACCAAAGACATGATTCGGATCTGATGCATATAATGCTATATTCGGGATGCCGAAGTATACTGTAAAAGTGTTCGGACTTATTTTTGAAAAAACATATGTGACCGAGTAGAGCCCTCGGAGATTTAAATCGTGCCGAGGTGTATGTGCCAATCTGACACAAATAGGAAATACATATTAGGAAATAAGCCAATACCGAACAAGGTTGGGCGAAAACTGTTTCCATTATAGTCTGATTGATACGCCAAAACATGTTTTTATAGAGGACGCCAGAAGCATCAAGGCTATTTTACATGCCAAGAGTTTGTAAAAAAGGGAAAGTTGTATACATGTCCTAAAAAGGTGGTCTTTGAAGATCCTTTACACCCCCTGCCGCACGTCTACGTCGCTTTCGCCCTTGAGTTAGATTCCTTGAGAGGAACGGCCCATGGTTTTCTGTATGAAACCAGGGTCGGAAAGAGTCCTTGTACGTCTGTGGCGTAGCTAGGTTTTAATGCACCTGTGGTATTGAAGAAGAAACAAAGAGAAAAAATGACCATAGAAAAAAGGGTCAAGGTCGTATAGGGTCGAACCATACAATATACCTATCCGTATTGTGCCTCCGTTGATGCCCAAGGTATTTTGAGTGCGTAATCATGCACACGTGGTACAAATGCCGCGGATGTGTGTGACCATCGACAGAGGCGAAACTTCTAGTCAAGCTCGGGAGTTGCCGAGCTGTCCTTGTGCAGAATGGACCAGAATCATTTAACATTGTCCGAGGGCTTAATGGCCGATGAGGTGTGCGGCTTGATATGGCCGCTTTGGACTTTGGCTGCAAGGGCCACGGTGTGCTCCTCGGTACGGAGGGAGCGCTCCATGTTTCCATTAACTGTTAATAACGCCGCGGGGTCCGGGCATTTTGAGCTTCAAGTAAGCATAATGCGGGACCGCATTGAAGTGGGCGAAGGATGTTCGTCCGAGCAGTGCATGATAACCACTATGGAAGGGGACGATGTCGAAGATCAAGTCTTCGCTTTGGAAGTTGTCCAGCGAACCGAAGACCACTTCCAATGTTATTGAGCCCGTGCAGTGGGCCTCTACACCGGGTATTACTCCTTTAAAGGTAGTATTAGTAGGCTTGGGTCGATACCCATTTTGCGGACGGCGTCCTGATAAAGAAGGTTAAGACTGCTGCCACCATCCATAAGGACTCGGGAGAGATGGAATCCATCGATAATTGGGTCGAGGACCAATGCTGCCGAACCTCCATGACGGATACTGGTCGGGTGGTCTCTGTGATCAAAAGTGATCGGACAGGCTGACCATGGGTTGAATTTTGGGGCGACTGGCTCTACGGCGTATACGTCCTTAGCGCACGCTTGTGCTCCCTCTTGGGGATATGTGTAACATATATCATATTCACCGTTTTTACCTCGGAGGGAAATTTCTTCTGTCCCCTGTATTCGGTGGGCGAGGCTCTTCGTCGTCCTCGCTTGGCGGCCCTTTCCCCTTGTGCACGGTGTTTAACTTACCGGCCTGTTTAGAAACCCAACAATTTCTGTTGGAATGGTTGGCAGGCTTTTCAAGGATACCATGCATCTGGCAAGGCCGATCAAGTATTTTGTCCAAACTGGATGGACCATCTTTGTTTCCTTTGAGTGGCTTCTTCCGCTGTCTGGATTTGGAGCCGCTCCGGCATTGACCGCCGTGTCTTCGGTATCATCATTGTTGTTTCGACGCTTATGTTTGTTGCACCGTGGCCTACCGCTGCCATCTCTGGCTTCAGAGGTGCCAGGGTCGCTGCTACTGTTGCTTCTACGAGCTAACCACCTATCCTCCCCCGCGCAAAAGCAGGTCATGAGTGCAGTAAGGGCTGCCATGGACTTCGGCTTTTCTTGGCCGAGGTGTCTGGCCAGCCATTCGTCATGGACGCTATGTTTAAAGGCCGCAAGGGCTTCGGCGTCCAGACAGTCGGCAATTTGCTTCTTTTTAAGTAAGTACCTAGTCCAGAGTTTGTGGGCTGACTCTCCGGGTTGCTGGACTATATGACTTTGGTCATCGGCGTCCGGAGGCCGGACATAGGCACCTTGGAAGTTGTCTCGAAAGGCGTCCTCCAAGTCTTCCCAGCTGCCGATGGAGTTTTTTGGGAGGCTGTTTAGCCAATGCCAAGCTGGTCCCTTTAGTTTTAGCGGGAGGAACTTTATGGCGTGGAGATCGTCACCGCGAGCCATGTGTATATGGAGAATAAAATCTTTGATCCACACTGCGGGATTTGTCATTTCATCGTATGATTCGATGTTAACGGGTTTAAACCCTTCTGGGAACTGGTGCTCTGTTACGTCTTCGGTGAAGCACAAGGGGTGTGCGGTGCCTCTATATCGGGCGACGTCTCGACGGAGTTCGGACAGCATCGATGTTCGGTTTTCAGCCCGGGTGAGGTTATGCTGGTCGCGCCAGGCCTGGTGGTCGTCCTCTCGCGTTGGAGCACGCCCCCTTAATCCATAGGTTGATCTGGTCTGACCGGCTCTATTGTCCAGGTCCTTGCGTAGGTCGTAGGTGTAGCCCAGAGTTGCTACCTCCTTGCCTCTACGGCAGGGTGGTGCGGGCTGGTGTTCAGCGTGAGTAGCCGCTCTGTCCTTCCCACATGGTGGTTGATCAGGCTCGTCAGCAGCTTTATACTTTGGCGGTACTGGCTCAAGGGCCTCGTCATCAAATTGTGGTAGTAGCTTGCGCTTCGGGTAGATCTTTGTTGGGCATTCGAGGCCGAACTCTTCGGCTGCCAGGACTTTAGTACATTTTTCGTTGAGCGTATCTTATTCGGCTTGAAGCTGTTGCTGCTTCTTTTTTAGGCTTCTCGCTGTTGCGATTAGCTGGCTCTTGAAGCGCTCTTGCTCGAGGGGTTCCTCTGGCACAATGAAGTCTTCGTCGTCAAGGCTCACATCATCCTTAGAGAGTGGTAGATAATTACTATCCTCTGAATCCTCATTGCCGACTGGCTCATCGGGATTGACTTGCCCTTCCTCCTGATCTTCCTGTTCGCATGTGTGTTCGGCGGGGTCTTCGGCGTTCTCCGGAATGTTATTGTCTCCGGTGCCCGTATTGCTGTCTTTATCGCGACGAGATTTTGAGCAGGGCCACTGACGTCGATGCTTTGGTGGTGCTTCAGTAGGCTTGTCCTCAGTCGGATCCTTCATGCCATCGCCGTCATCCTCTTTGGGTGTGTCCACCATATACATGTCATATGTGGAGGTGGCCGTCCAACATCCGGTAGACGGCGGGTCTTGGCCTTGTTTGTCTCCGGCATCGTCGATGTCTTTGGAGGCGTAGTTGAGCACGTTGGTTAAGTCTTCGACAGTTGCTACGTCGTGGGTGGTGGGTGGGACGTAAAATTCCCCGCTCTCAGCCCCTAGTCACCAGGCGTAGTTCGAAGGTGATTCTTCCGTAATGGCGAGGGATCGCATTAGGTCCAGAGCGTCGTTTAAGAGAGAAGTTTGGACGGGGAAGTGAGAGTCCGTGGAGCTAGGCTGGGCAAGAGCCTCCTGGCCATGCTCTCGTGACAAGGAGCTCGAGAGTTCGGAGCTGGTATCCGGGGGCTAGTCACGCAACCAATGACAGGAAGAGCCCGGTTCGGCTTCGGGCTTGCCAATGACGCAGTTCCCTCCGGATCTCCGGTAACGAGCTCCATAATTTCATAGAGTCTGCCGGGCACAAAACTCCCATCTTCGAACCTAGTAGTCTGCTCTGGATCTAAGGGCAGAGCGGTGGTCGGGGCCGCGCACCCTTCGAAGATCAAGTTTCCTCGGATGTCCGTGACATAATTCAGATTCCCAAAACTGATCTGATGACCAGGGGCGTAGCTGTCGATCTGTTCGAGGTGGCCAATCGAGTTGGCATGCAGCGCGAAGCCGCCGAACACAAAAAGTTGACCAGGGAGGAAGGTTTCCCTGGAAACGGCGTCGTTGGTGATGTTTGAACGAGCCATCGAACCTTCTATTGACGACATAGTGGAACTCTCAATGAAAGCACCAATGTCGGTGTCAAAACCAGCAGATCTCGGGTAGGGGGGTCCGAACTATGTGTCTGAGGATCGAAGGAAACAGGAGACAAGGGACACGATGTTTACCCAGGTTCGGGCCCTCTTAATGCGGGTAATACCCTACTTCCTACTTGATTGACTTTGATAAGTATAGGGGTTACAAGAGTCAATCCACCTCGAGATCGTAATGGCTAAACCCTAGATGTCTAGCCTATGTGAACTCTGATAGCCTCTACGAACTAAACCCTCCGGTTTATATAGACACCGGAGGGGCCTAGGGTTGTACAGAGTCGGCTTACAGAGAAAGGAAATCATACATCCAGACGCCCATCTTGCCATCCATGCAAAGGAGAGTCCCATCCGGACATGGGGGAAGGCCTTCTATATTGTATCTTCATGGCCCATCAGTCCGGCCCATGTCACATAGACCGGATGTCCGGGGACCCCATAATCCAGGACTCCCTCAGCCATCGGCAAATGCGAGGCTTTGGAGGAGAAGACTACGGCCCAAGCGGCCGAACTCGCCAAAGCCCTTCATGAGGCCAAGGAGGCACGGACCGAGTCCCGGAGTGCTCGTGAAGAGATCCGGCAAGCCGAACAGATAGCGGCTAGTAAACCCTTTCTTTTGCAGAGTATATTTGGGGGTCAAAGATATGCCTTTCTCACTCAACTCTGGAGTTCTCCAGACGCCTTTGCAGATCTTCCAAGGAGTGTTGCCGGCGCTGCACAGTTTTTCTGAGCCCAGGAGGGGAACATGGTAGAGAAGCTGTTCTGGTCACAGTTCCTGGCACCGGAGTGTCCGATGCTATTGAACAACCAGATGATGCAACTGTCGGAGCTACATAAGATGTCTGGCCTGGCCATGAAGGACATCATAGTCTGGCTTTGGCTAGCCGAACCTGTTCTG
The DNA here is from genome assembly GCA_021605145.1 of Aegilops bicornis. NCBI lineage: Eukaryota > Viridiplantae > Streptophyta > Magnoliopsida > Poales > Poaceae > Aegilops > Aegilops bicornis. The sequence goes on along the minus strand of CM038670.1, from coordinate 159,427,171 downwards.
AGCAGCTACTTCAGCTTGGTGAGGCGACTCGTCGATGCGCTGCCCCGAGTTGAAGCTATAACGCTCGGCGTGCATAGAGGGTACGCAGATGTCCCTGCCCCGTGTCAAGATGGACTGGGCAAAGATGAAGGCCCCCGACGTGGCAACCACAGGCCCGCCTGAAGGCAAGGACCATCGCAAGCCGGAGAGGTACTTTGAAGATGCTCAAAGAATAGTAGAGGGCCAACGCTCAAAGGATATTATGTTTGAGTGAATGTACCGGGGTTGTCCAAACTTTGTTTTATGAACCCAGGCTTGTAATATATTTATGCCTTTATCTGAAATTATTTTCCTCCTGTGCGGCTGTGTCAATTCTGGAAGTTTGTCAGTCGTCGGCTTCAGCCCCCACGTAGATGCTACGGGGGTGTTCGGTATAGCGCGCGATCACACTTGACCCAACGTCTTGGTCCATAAAGAAGGTGTCTGCGCAGCGAACCAGGCAATCAGACTATGCGGCTTTGTTACTTTCACTTAGCCATAGGAGTTTGACGGTGGGGCTAAGTACTAACCCCTGGTGTGTATGTGGCCATCCGAACTAGGATGCCTTAGGCGCATGACTGAGCAAAGGCCAGCCCTTCGTATAATACAGAGTAAATCGCAAAAGATTTGTAGCAAGTCACTGAATTGCCGGCCAGCTCTCGCCATATCATGACCGTCAGTTTTCGGCTTTCTCTACTGAGATGTTTGACCAGACGAACCAGAAACACAATCGCAGTAGTTCTCCCTTTACTACCTTAGCCGAATGAGCGGAACGTAAGGTGGTAATCACAGGAGCCGGGAAACCCAACTATTGACCAAAGACATGATTCGGAGTTGAAGCATATAATGCAATATTCAGGACGCTGAAGTATACCCTAGAAGTGTTCGCACTTTTGAAAATATACGTGGCCGAATAGAGCCCACGGCATTTAGGCCGGGCCAAAGTATGTCTGGCAATCTAAAGCTAGGAGGGAATACAAATGGTCAAATAAACCAATACTGAACAGGGGCGATGAACTGTTTCCTTTATACTCTGATTAATACGTTTAAGACGTGTTACGACAGATAATGCCATAAACATCAAGGCTATTTTACGTGCCGAAAATTTGTACACAAGGGGAAGCTATATACATGGCCTAAAAGAAAAGGTAGTCTTTGAAGATCCCATTGATGCCCTGTCGCACGTCTGCGCCGTTTCTCCTTGGTAAAAAAATCCTTTGAGAGGAGCCGTCGACGGTCGTTTATACGAAAAGGGGTCCGGAAAGATCCCTTGCAGGACCGCAGGGTAGCTAGGTTTTAATGAACCTATAGTACGAGGGAAAAAGATTGAAAAAGTTAAGGTCAAAATAGGGTCAAGCCGCACTATAGACCTTGTCCGCAGTGTGCATCCGGCATTGCCCAGGGTATTTTGAGTGTGTAATCATGCACATGCGGTACATATGTCGCGGTTGTGTGGGGTGATCGGCGGAGGCGAAACTGCTAGTCTAGCTCTGGATCTACCGAGCTGTCATTTTGTAGAGTAGGCCGGACTCGTTTAGCGGTGTTAGAGGTCTTGATGACCGATGAAGTGTTCGGCTTGATGAGGCCGCTCTGCACCTCGGCTGCGAGGGCCGCGGTGTGCTCCTCAGCATGGAGGGAGCGATCCATGTTTCCATTGACGGTGATAACGCCACGCTGTCCGGGCATTTTGAGCTTTAAGTACGCATAGTGCGGGACTGCGTTGAAACAGGCGAAGGTAGTTTGTCCGAGCAGTGCGTGATAACCGTTGCGAAAGGGGACAATGTCGAAGATCAAGTCTTCGCTTCGGAAGTTATCCGGTAAACCGAAGACTACTTCCAATGTTAATGAACCGGCACAGCGGGCCACACTGGGTATCACTCCTTTAAAGGTAGTGTTACTAGGCTTGATTCTTGATGGGTCGATACCCATTTTACGGGCAGTGTCTTGATAAATCAAGTTAAGACTGCTACCGCCATCCATAAGGACGCGAGTGAGATTGTATCCATCAATAATTGGGTCAAGTACCAGGGCCGCCGAACCTCCATGACGGATACTGGTCGAGTGGTCCCTGCGATCGAAGGTGATCAGGCAAGCCGGCCATGGGTTGAATTTTGGGGCGACGGGCTCTACGACATAGACGTCCCTTAGTGCGCGCTTGCGCTCCCTGTTGGGGATATGCGTGACATATACCATATTCACTGTTTTCACCTCAGGGGGAAATTTCTTCGGTCCCCTGTGTTCGGTGGGCGGGACTCATCATCGTCCTCGCTTGGCGGCCCTTTCCCCTTATGTTCGGTATTTAACTTACCGACCTGTTTAAAGACCCAACAGTTTCTGTTGGAATGATTTGCAGGCTTGTCGGGGGTGCCATGAATGTGGCAAGGCCGATCGAGTATTTTGTCCAAATTAGATGGACCATCCCGATTTCCTTTGAATCATTTCTTCCGCTGACCGGGTTTAGAGCCACTGAATCCGACATTGACCATTTTATCTTCAGTTTCTTCATTGTTGTTCCGAAGCTTATGTTTGTTTCGTCGTGGCCTTCCATTGCCATCCCAGGCTTCGGAGGTGCCAGGGTCGCTGGTGTTGTTGCTTCTACGAGCTAACCAGCTATCTTCTCCCGTGCAGAAGCGAGTCATGAGTGCGGTAAGAGCTGCAGTAGAATTCGTCTTTTCCTAACAAAGGTGTCGGGCAAGCCATTCATGATGGATGCTATGTTTAAAGGCTGCTACGGCTTCGGCGTTCGTACAGTCGATAATTTGGTTCTTTTTAATTAAGAACCAAGTCCAGAGCTTGCGGGCTGACTCTCCAGGTTGCTGGATATGTGACTAAGGTCATCAGCGTCCGGTGGCCGGGCATAGGTACCTTAGAAGTTGTCTCGAAAGGCATCCTCCAAATCTTCCCAGCTGCCAATGGAGTTCTCAAGGAGGCTATTTAACCAGTGTCGTGCTGGTCCCTTTAATTTTAGCGGGAGGTATTTAATGGCATGGCGATCGTCACCGCGAGCCATGTGAATATGGAGGAGAAAATCTTCAATCCATGCAGCGGGATCTGTCGTTCCATCGTATGCTTCAATGTTTACGGGTTTAAACCCTTCTGGAAATTGGTGTTGCATTACCTCGTCGGTAAAGCACAGGGGGTGTGTGGCGCCTCAATATCGGGCGATGTCACGATGGAGTTCGGATGACATCTTTGTTCGGTGTTCGGCCCGAGTTTGGTTATGCTTATCATGCCAAGTTTGCTGGCCGTTGTCTCTTGTTGGGGCATGTCCCCTTGATCCGTAGATTGATCTGGTCTGACTGGCTCTATTGTCCAGGTCCTGACGTAAGTCATAGGTGTAGCTCAGAGCCGCTACCTCTTTACCTCTACGGCGATGTGGCGCGGGCTGGTGTTCGGCGTAAGTAGCTGCTCTGTCCCGTCCACGTGGTGGTCGGTCGGGTACGTCAGCAGGATTATATCTTGGTGGTATTGGCTCAAGGGCCTCGTCGTCAAATTGTGGTAGTAGCCTACGCTTCGGGTAGCTCTTTGTTGGGCACTTGAGGCTGTATTCTTGGCAGCCAGGACTTTAGTCCATCTGTCATTGAGTGTATCGTGTTCGGCTTGAAGCTGCTGCTGTTTCTTTTTGAGGCTCCTCGCCCTGGCGATGAGCTATCGCTTGAAGCGTTCTTTCTCGAGGGGTTCCTCTGGCACGATGAAATCTTCGTCGCCGAGTGATACGTCTCCAACGTATCTATAATTTTTTATTGTTCCGTGCTATTATATTATGTGTTTTGGATGTTTTTGGGCTTTATTATCCACTTTTATATTATTTTTGGGACTAACCTATTGACCCAGAGCTCAGTGCCAGTTCTTGTTTTTTCCCTTGTTTCAGTGTTTCGAAGAAAAGGAATATCAAACGGACTCCAATTGACCTGAAACTCCACGGAACTTATTTTTGGACCAGAAGAAGCCCACGGAGTACCGGAAGCTCATCAGGGGAGTCCCGGGCTGCCCACGAGGGTGGGGGGCGCGCCCACTCCCCTAGGGCGCACCCCCCTGCCTTGTGGACAGCCCGGAGGTCCACCAACATACTTCTTTCACCCATATATACCCACGTACCCTAAAACTTCCGAAGAGGAGAATAGATCTGGAGTTCCGCCGCTGCAAGCCTCTGTAGCCACCAAAAACCAATCGGGACCTGCTCAAGACTGCCAGACGGGGGGGAACCCTCACCGGTGGCCATCTTCATCATCCCGGCGCTCTCCATGACGAGGAGGGAGTATTTCACCCTCGGGGCTGAGGGTATGTACCAGTAGCTATGTGTTTGATCTCTCTCTCTCGTGTTCTTGATTTGGCACGATCTTGATGTATTGCCATCTTTGCAATTATAGTTGGATCTTATGTTGCTTCTCCCCCTCTACTCTCTTGTAATGGATTGAGTTTTCCCTTTGAAGTAATCTTATCGGATTTAGTCTTTAATGATTTGAGAACACTTGATGTATGTCTTGCCGTGCGTATCAGTGGTGACAATGGGATATCACGTGATTCACTTGATGTATGTTTTGGTGATCAACTTGCGGGTTCCGCCCATGAACCTATGCATAGGGTTGGCACACGTTTTCGTCTTGATTCTCCGGTAGAAACTTTGGGGCACTCTTTGAGGTTCTATGTGTTGGTTGAATAGATGAATCTGAGATTGTGTGATGCATATCGTATAATCATACCCACGGATACTTGAGGTGACATTGGAGTATCTAGGTGACATTAGTTCTTTGGTTGATTTGTATCTTAAGGTGTTATTCTAGTACGAACTCTAGGGCTGTTTGTGACACTTATAGGAATAGCCCAACGGATTGATTGGAAAGAATAACTTTGAGGTGGTTTCATACCCTACCAGAATCTCTTCATTTGTTCTCCGCTATTAGTGACTTTGGAGTGACTCTTCGTTGCATGTTGAGGGATAGTTATATGATCCAATTATGTTATTATTGTTGAGAGAACTTGAACTAGTGAAAGTATGAACCCTAGGCCTTGTTTCCTAGCATTGCAATACCGTTCGTGCTCACTTTTATCATTAGTTACCTTGCTGTTTTTATATTTTCAGATTACAAAAACCTATATCTACCATCCATATTGCACTTGTATCACCATCTCTTCACGAACAAGTTCACCTATACAATTTACCATTGTATTGGGTGTGTTGGGGACACAAGAGACTCTTTGTTATTTGGTTGCAGGGTTGCTTGAGAGAGACCATCTTCATCCTACGCCTCCCACGGATTGATAAACCTTAGGTCATCCACTTGAGGGAAATTTGCTACTGTCCTACAAACTTCTGCACTTGGAGGCCCAACAACGTCTACAAGAAGAAGGTTGTGTAGTAGACATCACCGAGGCTGACATCCTCCTCGGAGTCCGGTAGATAGTTACTATCCTCCGAATCCTCGTGCTCGACAAGTTCATATGGATTGACTTGTCCATCTTCCCACTCATCCTGCTCAACGGCAGGCTCGACGGGGTGGTCGGAGTCTTTGGCATTCCCTGGAGTGTTATTATCTCCGTGCCGGTATTACTTTCTTTTTCCCAACACGATCGTGAGCAGCGCCGCTGACGTCGACGCTTTGGGGGTACATCGATGGGCTTGTCCTCGATCAGATCCTGAGTGCTATCGCCGTCCTCTTTGGGCATATCCACCATCTATACGTCGTATGTAGAAGTGGCCGTCCAATGCCTAGTGATAGGCGGGTTTTGGCCTGGTTCGGCTCCGGCATCATCATCCATACCGTCGATGTCTTCGTAGGCATAGTCGAGCATGTCGGTTAGGTCCTCGACAGTGTCTATTAAGTGGGTGGTGGGTGGGACGTAAAATTTCCCGCTCTCAGCCCCTCGTTCGGGCTTGGCGGTGTTTGGAAGCGATGTTTCCGTGATAGCGAGAGATCACATTAAGTTCAAAGCCTCGTTTAGAAGTGATAACTGGACTAGTGACTGAGGATCTCAGAGCTGGATCCAGAAATTGCCACCTGACCACGCTCAATGGACGCGGGCCTCAAGAGTTTGGTGTTTCCATCCAAAGGTGAGTTCGGCTTCCTGACGACAGGGAGAACCCTGTTTGACTCCAGGTTTGCCGGTAATATGGTCGCCTCTAGGTCCCCGGCAGGGGGAACTATAGTAGGAGAGTGTACGATGGGGTTCATACCCCCGTCTTCGGACAAGGTGGTCCGCCCTGGATCTAGGGCCAGGGCAGGGACGATAGTCAATCCTTGAGCAGAGCCTGATGGTGGATCCGACGGGTTTCCTTCTTGCAGATGAGGAACGGCGGTCGAGGCCGTGAACCCTTCAAAGATCAAGTCTCCTCGGATATCAGCGACATAGTTCAGCCTTCTGAACCTGATCTGATGACCAGGGGCATAGCTGTCGATCTGTTCAAGGTGACCAGCTGAATTGGCATGCAGAGCGAAGCCGCCAAACACAAAAAGTTGACCAGGGAGAAAGGCTTCCCCGGACACAGCATCGTCGTCGATGATCGAACGAGCCATCAAACCTTTTGCCAACGACACAGTGGAACTCTCAATGAAAGCACCAATGTCGGTGTCAAAACCAGCCAATCTCGGGTAGGGGGTCCCGAACTATGCGTCTGAGGATCGAAGGTAGTAGGAGACAAAGGGGACACAATTTTTACCCAGGTTCGGGTCCTCTTAATGGAGGTACAACCCTACTTCCTTCTTGATTGACTTTGAACAAAACCCTCCGGTTTATATATACACCGGAGGGGCCTAGGGTTGTACAGACTCGGTTCACAGAGGAAAGAAATTACATATCCGGACACCAATCTTGCCATCCACGCATAGGAGAGTCCTATCCGAACATGGGGGGGAGGAAGGTCTTCTACCTTGTATCTTCACGGCCCATCAGTCCGACCCATATCAGACAGCCCGGACACCCGAGCAACCCCTAATCCATGACTCCCTCAGCCGGCGCTGGTTCTCCTCGGTGGCAGCGGTCGGGGTGTGAGGTCGGTGTTACCTCTTGAGCACTGCGTTGGATTTCCTTGAAGAGGAAAGGGTGATGCAGCATAGTAGAGTAAGTATTTCCCTCAATTTTTGAGAACTAAGGTATCAATCCAGTAGGAGGCTACGCATGAATCCCTCTTACCTACACAAAACAAATAGCTCCACGCAACCAACGCGATTAGGGGTTGTCAATCCCTTCACGGTCACTTACGAGAGTGAGATCTGATAGAGATGATAGATAATATTTTTGGTATTTTTGGTATAAAGATGCAAAGTAAAATAAAAGCAAAGTAAAAAAGCAAAAGCAACAATAAAGTGTTGGGAGATTAATATGATAAAGATAGACCCGGGAGCCATAGATTTCACTAGTGGCTTCTCTCAAGACCATAAGTATTTTATGGTGGGTGAACGAATTACTATTGAGCAATTGACATAATTGAGCATAGTTATGAGAATATCTAGGTATGGTCATGTATATAGGCATCACGTCCGAGACAAGTAGACCGACTCCTGCCTGCATCTACTACTATTACTCCACTCATCGACCGCTATCCAGCATGCATATAGAGTATTAAGTTCAAGAAAACAGAGTAACGCCTTAAGCAAGATGACATGATGTAGAGGGATAAATTCATGCAATATGATAAAAACCCCATCTTGTTATCCTCAATGGCAACAATACAATACGTGCCTTACTGCCCCTCATCACTTTGGGAAAGGACACCGCAAGATTGAACCCAAAGATAAGCACTTCTCCCATTGCAAGAAAAACCAATCTAGTAGGCCAAACCAAACTGATAATTCGAAGAGACTTGCAAAGATAACCAATCATACATAAAAGAATTCAGAGAAGATTCAAATATTGTTCATAGATAGACTTGATCATAAACCCACAATTCATCGGTCTCAACAAACACACTGCAAAAAGAACATTACATCGAATAGATCTCCATGAGAGAGGGGGAGAACATTGTATTGAGATCCAAAAAGAGAGAAGAAGCCATCTAGCTACTAACTATGGACCCGAAGGTCTGAAGTAAACTACTCACACTTCATCGGAGAGGCTATGATGATGTAGAAGCCCTTCGTGGTGGATTCCCCTTCCAGCGGAGCTCCGGAACAGGCCCCAAGATGGGATCTCGTGGATACAGAAAGTTGCGGCGGTGGAATTAGGTTTTTGGCTCCGTATCTGATCGTTTGGGGGTACGTAGGTATATATAGGAGGAAGGGGTACGTCGATGGAGCAACGGGGGGCCCACGAGGCAGGGGGGCGAGCCCCCCACCCTCGTGGCCACCTCCTTTGTTTCTTCACGTGGGGTCCAAGTCTCCTGGATCATGTTCGGTGAGAAAATCATGTTCCCGAAGGTTTCATTCCGTTTCTTAGAAACACTGAAATAGGCAAAAAAACAACAATTCTGGGCTGGGCCTCCGGTTAATAGGTTAGTCCCAAAAATAATATAAAAGTAGAAAATAAAGCCCAATATGGTCCAAAACAGTAGATAGTATAACATGGAGCAACCAAAAATTATAGAGTCGTTGGAGACGTATCAGGCATCCCCAAGCTTAATTCCTACTCGTCCTTGAGTAGGTAAATAATAAAAAAGAATTTTTGATGCGGAGTGTTACTTGGCATAATTTCAATGTAATTCTTCTTAATTGTGGTATGAATATTCAGATCCGAAAGATTCAAGACAAAAGTTTAATATTGACATAAAAATAATAATACTTCAAGCATACTAACTAAGCACTTATGTCTTCTCAAAATAACATGGCCAAAGAAAGTTCATCCCTACAAAATCATATAGTTTAGTCATGCTCCATTTTTGTCACACAAGAATGCTCTCATCATGCACAACCCCGATGACAAGCCAAGCAATTTTTTCGTACTTTAGTAATCTCAAACTTTATAAATCTTCACGCAATACATGAGCGTGAGCCATGGATATAGCACTATGGGTGGAATAGAATATGATGATGGGGGTTATGTGGAGAAGACAAAAAGGAGAAAGTCTCACATCAACGAGGCTAATCAATGGGCTAGGGAGATGCCCATTGATTGATGTTAATGCAAGGAGTAGGGATTGCCATGCAACGGATGCACTAGAGCTATAAATGTATGAAAGCTCAACAAAAGAAACTAAGTGGGTGTGCATCCAACTTGCTTGCTCACGAAGACCTAGGGCACTTGAGTAGGCCCATTGTTGGAATATACAAGCCAAGTTATATAATGAAAAATTCCCACTAGTATATGAAAGTGACAAAAAAAGAGACTCTCTATCATGAAGATTATAGTGCTACTTTGAAGCAAAAGTGTGGAAAAAAAGGATAGTAGCATTGCCCCTTTATATATATATATATATTTTGGGCCTTCCTTTTTTTATTGGGACAATGCTCTATGAAATGATGAGCATCACACTTCTATTTATTTACAACTCAATGATTACAACTCGATACTAGAACAAAGTATGACTCTATATGAATGCCTCTGGCGGTGTACCCGGATATGCAATGAATCAAGAGTGACATGTATGAAAGAATTATGAATGGTGGCTTTGCCACAAATACTATGTCAACTACATGATCATGCTAAGCAATATGACAATGATGAATGTGTCATGAAGAACGGTATGGTGGAAAGTTGCATGGCAATATATCTTGGAATGGCTATGGAAATGCCATAATAGGTAGGTATGGTGGCTGTTTTGAGGAAGATATAAGGAGGTTTATGTGTGAAAGAGTGTATCATATCACGGGGTTTGGATACACTGAAGTTTGCACCAACTCTCAATGTGAGAAAGGGCAATGCACGGTACCGAAGAGGCTAGCAATGATGGAAAGGTGAGAGTGCGTATAATCCATGGACTCAACATTAGTCATAAAGAACTCACATACTTATTTCAAAAATCTACAAGCCATCAAAAACCAAAGCCCTACGTGCATGCTCCTAGGGGGATAGATTGGTAGGAAAAGACCATCGCTCGTCCCTGACCGCCACTCATAAGGAGCACAATCAAATAACACCTCATGTTTCAAATTTGTTACATAACATTTACCATACGTGCATGCTACAGGACTTACAAACTTCAACACAAGCATTTCTCAAATTCACAACTACTCAACTAGCACGACTTTGATATTATCACCTCCATATCTCAAAACAATTATCAAGCATCAAACTTTTCTTAGTATTCAACGCACTCAAAAGAAAGTTCTACAAATCTTGAATACCAAGCATATTATTATTAAGCAAATTACCATGCTATTTATGAATCTCAAAATAATCTAAGTGAAGCATGAGAGATCAATAGTTTCTATAAAACAAATCCACCACCGTGCTCTAAAAGATATAAGTGAAGCACTAGAGCAAAACTATATAGCTCAAAAAATATAAGTGAAGCACATAGAGTATTCTATCAAATTCCAATTCATGTATGGCTCTCTCAAAAGGTGTGTACAGCAAGGATGATTGTGGTAAAATAAAAAGCAAATACTCAAATCATACAAGACGTTCCAAGCAAAACACATATCATGTGGTGAATAAAAATATAGCTCCAAGTAAAATTACCGATGGAAGTAGACGAAACAGGGGATGCCTTCCGGGGAATCCCCAAGCTTTGACTTTTTGGTGTCCTTGTATTATCTTGGGGGTGCCATGGGCATCCCCAAGCTTAGGCTCTTGCCACTCCTTGTTCCATAATCCATCAAAAGATTTCACCCAAAACTTGAAAACTTCACAACACAAAACTCAACAGAATTCTCGTGAGCTCCATTAGCGAAAGAAAACAAAAGACCACTTCAATGTACTGTAATGAACTCATTATTTATTTATATTGGTGTTAAACCTACTGTATTCCAACTTCTCTATGGTTTATAAACTATTTTACTAGCTATAGATTCATCAAAATAAGCAAACAACACACGAAAAACAGAATCTGTCAAAAACAGAACAGTCTGTAGTAATCTGTAACTAACGCAAACTTATGGAACTCCAAAAATTCAGCCAAAATAGGATGACCTAGGAAATTTGTTTATTGATCAGCATCAATTGGAATCACTATTTTATCACGTTCTGGTGATTTTTAACAATTGTTTTTGTGAACCAAAATTTTCTGGAAATTACAGCAAGATCAAATAACTATCATCCAAGAAGATCCTATAGGTTTAACTTGGCACAAACACTAATTAAAACATAAAACCACATCTAAACAGAAGGTAGATGGATTATTTATTCCTAAACAGAAACAAAAGCAAAAAAAACTAAAAATAAAATTGGGTTGCCTCCCAACAAGCGCTATCGTTTAACGCCCCTAGCTAGGCATAAAAAGCAAGGATAGATCTAGGTATTGCCATAATAGTGGTATGACAAATCATGAAAACTTCTCTCATATTCTCTACGTTCAGCAGTAAGTTTTCTTTGAGGCAAGCAAAAATAATCAAAAGGGCTAAATTTAATGGGACAAAAGTCCCCAAGATCAATCTCGGGAGGTATGGGATCCTCCCTAGGCCCTTTATATTGCACAACCAATTCATCATTAAGATCATTCTTTTGGCAAAAAGCTACAAGCCTTCTTTCAAGAGGAAAACCTAGTCCATTATTTTGAATAGCAAAATCATCATTAAGCTCGGAAATTTTATTAACTAGAACATCGGTAGGAACCTTTTTCCTAAGATTTTCATTATAAGCAATATGATCTAAAGATTGTAAATGCATCATGTCTTCTTGATTAAAAAGGATAGCTTCAATGGGAGGATGTCGGTGTACTAGAGTAGGGGTACCCTAGTATCCCGAATAGGGAGGATGTCGGTGTACTAGAGTAGGGGTGCACGGACAGTTGCAGCACCCCGCGGCGGGGCTTGCTTGGTCACCGCCAAGATCCTCCGTGGTTCCTTTGGAGCCATTCAAGAACAAAGTATTTGACCAAGAAGACAAGGCCCCGGCAAGAGGAGCTTGCCGGGAAGGCCACTCAAGGCACGCAGAAGACAAGGCCCGGCAAGAGGAGCTTGCCGGAAGGCTCGAGCGCGACAAGCCTCCGGACGCGACAAGGATTCAGCCGCGGCAAGGCACTTGCCGCGGCAGGCAACCTCTCTTCATCTCCGCTCCAGTTCATCCAACAACGTGTCGCCATGAGACCATTCCATGCGCGCGTGTCAGGAGGCTGTGCAGCCAGCGGAGAGCAGCGGTAAGCGGCTGACAAGCTTGCCATCGTGGCGAGCGGTGGCGCACCTGACGGTCTCTGTTGCACTGTTTAAGTGACACAGACGGGCAATTAATGCTTTTGTCCCTTGCCGTCAGAGTTGGGTATATTGCACTGTACACTTTACAAGTAGGTGTACCTACTGTTTTTACATTTGTACCCTCATCTACGTTGCCACCTGTCGGAGACCCCTTGAACATATAAAAAGAGGCCCATGCGCAACGTAGAAAGGGTTCGGCTCCGTTCGACTCATTCGAGACCAGAAACACTCACGCTAGGTTTTGTAGCTCTCATCGCTCCCTAGCAAGAACACAATACATCAGACAAGTAGCAGTAGGAGTATTATCTCTCCGGAGAGCTCCGAAGCTGGGTAAACTGCTCGTGTGCTTCGCCTCGATCCGCTCTTCGTGCGATCTCCGCCCCCCTCCGAACCACAAGGGGCTCGGTCCGCCGGCCCCATAGGTGTTCGTGGGTCCGATCAGCCTCCCCGACATCTTTGGCGCGCCAGGTAGGGGGTGTCGAGGCTGTGTGAACCTGATCCAGCGTTCACACGAGCAACGTCTTCATCATCTTCAACATTTTCGCCAGCATGCCACCGAAGAAGAAGGCTTCGGCGGCAGCGGAACCGTCCGCGTCGTACCCACCATCACCGGAGCAAGCGGGTGGTGGAGTAGACGCTGGCGGAAGAACGGGCGCCGCGGCGAGTTCGTGACGCTGCCAAGTCCAAGGACAAGGCCGCAAACCTCGGCGTCCGCACACCCCGCGCCCATCTCAGGAGATGCGGGACCAACAGCGTCATGGCGTTCACAATGCCATACGCTCGTTGGATCGAGACCCTCAAGACCAGCGTGCACGCCAACATGCTGGCACAAGCGAAATACGGTCGCCTGGACGGGATGCTGCTCCTTCTAACATAGTTAGAAGTCCGAGCATATCCCGCGCCTCGCACTGTTCACCATCTGCCACCCACTACTTCCAGCAGAAGCTTCTGGCGAGAGCTCAATCGCTCCTCGACTACCTCCAACGGCCGACAAGGTCGACGAGCGGAGGGCCACAATCTGAAGTCTCATCGGCCGCTTAACGGCGACGCTCCGCGAAACCGAAAAGTGCGCTTGCCGCGGCAACCGAGTGCTTCGCTGCCGCGGCAATCGAGTGCGTCGCTGCCGCGGCAGGAACGCCAAACGCGAGCCGGTGGCGACGAGACTGTTGGAGGTGCAACTACCATGCACTCTCCGCCCCGAAGGCCAAGATCGCCGACTCACCGGATCCACCTCGACAGCGACTCCACCGGCCATCGGATCCACGAAGCTTCGCCGCGATCAGCGCCAAGTTCTTCATGAACGACAACAAGAGGACGCTCGAACTCGCATCGAGCGCCGGAGAGAAGCGCGACGTCAGTCCAACAAGCGCACCGGGCCCTCTGTTGACATGCGCGCGCCAGAGGAACCAGGCGACTTGCCGTACGCGATAGGTTGCCCTGCGTTCACTCGTGAGCTGCGGCAAGTCCAGTGGCCCAACCAGAAAAACTTCAAACCAGATGTGCCGGAGAAGTACGATGGCAGGACGCATCCGTTGGAGTTCCTCAGCATCTACACCATCGCGGTGCAAGCTGCGGGGGGACGAGACGACAAGATCCTTGCTAACTACTTCCCGCTCGTGCTCAAGCCCAACGTCAGGTCTTGGCTCATGCACTTGCCGGACAGCTCCATATCCTCTTGGGAAGATCTATGCCATCAGTTTGTTGGCGCCTTCAAAGGCGGCCACAAGCCTCATGGCCAAGAAAGTGACCTTCACCTGCTCGCCCAGAAGGAAGGAGAGTCCCTACACAAGTTCATTCAGAGATTCAGCCGTGTGCACTACAACATCCCAGATGTCCACCCTGCCGCGGTGATCAGCACGTTTCATCAGAACGTGCGGAACCGCAGGATGAGGGAGGAGATGGCGATGTGCAAAGTCAAGGACGTCAGTGAGCTGTACGCCTTGGCCGACAAGTGTGCACGTGCAGAGGAAGGGAGGAGACTCCCAGGAGAAAATGCAGAAGCAGGATCTGACAGTGAGGAGACCGCCCCGGCAAAGAAGAGCCGGCGGCGAGGCAACAGGAAAAAGAAAGGCAGAGAAGTGCTAGCTGTTGAGCAATCCGGCAACGGAGGTGGCGACAAGAGCGCCAAGGCTGGTGGCTCCGGCAAGGAGGTTGCCGCTGACGCCAACCACCAGTCTGTGGCGGCCACGACAAGCGTGACGGCTCCGGCAAGCAAGATCTGCAAGATCCACCGCACCTAGGGCCACGACCTCCAGAGCTGCAAGAAAGTCGAGCAGCTTGTTGAACAGCAGAAGGCTGAGTACGAGCGGCGCGACAAGGAGAAGGCCCAGGAAGGTGCTGGGGGAGCAAGCAAGAAACGTCCCGGCCGGGGAGGACGTCGCGGCAAGGCCAAGCAGCGGCAAGGAGACATACCTCCCCGCGTCCGCGACAAGGACGAAGATGACGACGACGACGAAGATATGGAAGACGACGAGGCCGATGAGCAGGAGTTTCAGAAAGCTACGGAGGTCCTCTGCGTTGACGGAGGTGCTTCCCTGCATACTTCCCACCGCCAACTCAAGCAATGGATGCGGGAGGTCAATGCAGCGGAACCATCCGTAGAGTCACGCAGGACTACGAAGTGGTCCAAGACGCCTATCATCTTTGATATTGAGGACCACCCCGATCGCATAATCTGCGGTCGGTGCTTGCCGATGTTGGTCTCACCAACTATCCGCAACCTCAAGGTCACCAAGATGCTAGTTGACGGCGGGCCGGCTTAAACCTGATCTCCTCCGCGGTGCTCCGAAGCTTCAGATCCCCGATAGCAAGCTCAAGAGACCGGCACTTTCCAAGGAATCAATCCGGAAGGAGCAAGCGAAGGGAAGATTACGTTGCGGTAACATTTGGCGTGAGCTGAACTTTAGGACTGAGAGGGTCACATTCGACGTCGCTGATTTCCCATTACCTTACAATGGGATACTTGGCCGCCCAAAGACTCGCCAAGTTCATGGCAGCCTCTCACCACGCCTACAACTTACTCAAGATGCCAGGCCCGATAAGCGTCATCTCCGTCCATGGAGACAAGAAGGATGCTCTTATCTGTGCCGACAAGATCTACCGGGATGCAAAGGCCGCAGCAGATTGCCGGACACTTGTCACCAAGCTCCCGGGGAAGATGACCAAGTCCAAGTCCGCAAGAGCTCGATGCCCACTCCGGCAAGCGCACCTCTTCGGAGTGCTGCACTACCGTCGAGGACGCACCATCGAGCTCCACCGACAAGTGCAAGAAGAAGATGGCAGCTCCGCCAAAGACCAAGAGGGTGTCCGCCAAGGAGGACGACACTGGTGGTACCTTCACCATCAGTGCCTCTCTCGACCCTAAATAGGAAGGCGCTGCTGTTTTCTCTGGCGAACGCCGACGTGTTTGCATGGCAACCGCCCCGACATCCCCGTGTTCCTGTGAAAGTAATTGAGCACCGTCGCCGCTTGTCCTCATGCGCGCGCCCGGCCAAGCAGAAAGTCAGAAAGCAAGCAGTGGAGCGCCAAGAATTCATAGCAGAAGAGATCAAGAAATTGGAAGCAGCAGGCCTTGTCAGAGGAGTGCTCCATCCAACGTGGCTGGCCAATCCTGTAGTTGTGCGCAAGGCAAATGGGAAATGGAGACTATGTATTGACTTTACGGATGTTAATAAAGCTTGTCCCAAAGATCCATTTCCCTTGCCGCGCATCGACCAGATTGTTGACTCCACGGCTGGATGTGATTTGCTTTCGTTTCTTGATGCATACTCAGGATACCATCAGATCTTCATGGCTGAAGAGGATGAGGAGAAAACCGCATTCATTACTCCATGTGGCACATATTGTTTCATACGGATGCCTTTCGGTTTGAAGAATGCTGGTTCAACGTTTGCAAGGATAGTTCATGATGCTTTTGAGCCGCAAATGCACAGAAATGTAGAAGCCTACATGGATGACGTAGTGGTCAAGAGCAAGGACAAAGCAACTCTGGTTCAAGATTTGGATGAGACCTTTGCAAATCTGCGCAAGATCAACCTCAAGCTCAACCCCGAGAAGTGCGTGTTTGGAGTCCCTTCCGGCAAGCTTCTCGGCTTTTTCGTGTCTCAGCGGGGGATTGAAGCCAATCCCGACAAGATCAAGGCCATTGAGCAGATTGGAGCACCAAAGCGCGTCAAGGATGTACGAAGACTTGCCGGTTGCGTAGCTGCTCTCAAAGAAGTTTATCTCTAGGTCTGCTGAACGCGCCCTGCCATTTTTCAAGATTTTGAAGAAGGCCGGTCCAATGAAATGGACTCCCGAAGCGGAGGCTGCGCTGCAGGACTTAAAGAGGTACCTGTCTTCCACTCCAACACTTGTCGCACCTAAGCCACAAGAGAAGTTGCTGCTATATATATAGCGGCAACCAATCAAGTGGTTAGTGCTACGTTAGTAGCGGAGAGGGAGGCGGATGATGAGTTAGCAACCACGGCAGACACATCCAGCGACAAGGTGGGGCTTCACGGCCAGCTCTGGTCCCGACAAGGACGGATCTGCGCAGACGCAAGAGCAGATGCAGAAAAGGATGGTGCAGCGCCCAATTTACATTGTCAGTTCCCTCCTGCAGGGGGCTAGGTCAAGGTACTCTGGTGTGCAGAAATTGCTTTTCGGCCTCCTCATGGCCTCGAGAAAGCTGCGCCATTACTTCCAAGCACATGAGATCACAGTTGTCACTCGCTTTCCGCTGAAGAGGATACTGCAGAATCCAGTAGCGACAGGCAGGATTGTCGAGTGGGCACTGGAACTGTCAAGCTTTGGCCTCAAGTTTGAAAGCACTTCAACTATCCAAAGCAGAGCATTGGCATAATTCATAGCAGAATGGACGCCAACACCAGACAAAGAAATTCCAGAGACGAGCATTCCCATCAAGGAAGCAAGCAAAGAGTGGCTGATGTACTTTGATGGTGCCTTCTCGCTGCAAGGCGCCCGGTGCGGCGTCGCTTGTCGCACCCATCGGAGAGCACCTCAAGTACGTAGTCCAGATGCACTTTCCCAAGGAGCAAGCAACAAACAATACTGCAGAGTATGAAGTTTTGCTTGCTGGTCTCAGGATCGCAGTGGACCTTGGGATCAAGAAGCTTACTGTCAGGGGTGACTCGTAGCTTGTCGTCCGTCAAGTGAACAAGGATTATCAGATTCCATTGATGGAAGCCTACGTTGATGAAGTGAGGAAGCTAGAAGAGCACTTTGACGGCCTACAAATGGAACATGTTCCAAGAGCTCAGAACGATATTGCTGATGGCCTGTCAAAGTGCGCTGCACTTAAGTTGCTCGTGGAACCAGGGATTTTGTGCTCAAGCTAACTCAACCAACCGTAACACCATCAACTGGACAGAGCAAGAAGAGGAAGTTGATCTCTGGTGACTACTTTCCAGCAGAGCTTCCCGAAGCCGCTGCCAAGAAGGTCCCCAAGATCGACACCAACAGAGCTGAGGGACAGTCTGCTCCGACAAGCCCCAGGGTTTGTTTCGTTGAAGCAGACGCTCCTGACAAGTTTTGCTCCGGCAAACTTGCCAGCGAAAATCACGCCCCGGCCGAACCGCAGGTTCTTGCCGTGAAAGCTGATGTTCCCGCAGCAGCAGATGTGCCTTTAGTCCTTGTTGTCAAGCCGCAAGCTCCAGCATGGGCGCAGCAGATTGTCCATTTCCTTCGTGACAGAGAACTTCCCGAAGAGCAAGAAGAAGCGGAAAGAGTAGCCCGGCAGTCGAGTATGTACCAGTTTGTTGACAGCATACTGTACAGAAGAAGACTCAACGGTGTGAAATTGAAGTGTATTCCCCGGGAAGATGGACAAAAGCTGTTGGCAGAGATACATGGAGGCATATGTGGTCACCACATTGGCGCCAGGGCACTTGCCGGCAAAGCTTTTCGGCAAGGTTTCTTTTGGCCAACAGCCCTCCGTGATGCAACGCACAAGTAACCAAGTGTGAAGCGTGTCGGTTCCATTCCAAACAGATACACCAGCCAGCTCAACCTCTCCACACGATCCTTTTAACCAGGCCATTTTCGGTCTGGGGGCTCGACATCCTCGGCCCCTTCTCCCGAGCTGTCGGGGCCTTTGAGTACTTATATGTTGCCATCGACAAGTTCACAAAGTGGCCGGAAGTGGAAGCAGTGAGGAAGGTGACGGCACAGTCAGTAGTCAAGTTCTTCAGGTCGATTGTTTGTCGTTTCGGAATCCCTAACAGGATCATCACCGACAACGGCACACAATTCTGAGTCGCACCTTCATGCAAGACGTCCAAGATCTTGGCGCCAAGGTCTGCTTTGCTTCATTGCTCATCCGAGAAGCAATGGTCAAGCAGAGAGGGCAAATCTTTGAAGTGCTGCGCGGGCTCAAGACCAGAACTTTCGGCTGCGCGCAAGTGCGGAAGAAACTGGATTGAGGAGCTGCCGGTGGTTCTTTGGTCGATTAGGACGATGCCAAATCGAGCCACTGGCCAGACACCTTTCGCTCTAGTCTATGGAGCAGAGGCAGTTCTCCCCACGGAACTCGTATACAGATCACCTCGAGTGCTCGCTTATGATGAGCTTGAGCAAGAGCAGCTGCGACAAGATGACGCGCTGCTCCTTGAGGAGGATCGCCTCTTCAAAGTCAGACGAGCCGCTCGTTAGCAGCAAGCTTTGTGTCGCTACCATAGCCGCAAAGTTAGTGCCAGAAGCCTCGAGGAAGGCGACCTTGTTCTTCGGCGCGTTCAGTTCGCCAAGAATTCAAACAAGTTGACGCCGAAGTGGGAAGGCCCTTATAGGGTGAAACGAGTCACTAGGCCTGGCGCTGTCCGCCTTGAGACCGAAGATGGCATTCCGGTGAGCAACTCCTGGAACATTGAGCATCTTCGTAAGTTTTACCCATAAGGCGCGGTTGCCGGAACCTGTTCCGGCAACCACCTTTTGTACAAGTCTTGCCGCTGTTGCATGTAATCCTTTGTACAAAGCCGGGCGCAGACCCCGTGCATCAGTAAAGCTAATGTGTTGCGCACAACTTCTCAAATTCATGCTTTCATCATTTTATTGCATGTTTTTGCTAACACTTTGTGCAGCACCCACACCCGGTAAGCAACATCGAGTCACTGGGCTCCATAACTTTATTTTCTTCTTTCTCTTTTCTCAAAGAAAGGAAGGTTCCCTCGCGCACAAGTTAACCAGGGGGGAAGGAGAAGATAATACTATGGACCAAGCGTTGCTCGAGGAAGTTTCTCCTTATCGGGAAGCAAACGACAGAAAAGCTAAGTTGCCAAAGCTTGAGCAATCAGTTTTTAAATTTTTAAGTTATCTTCCTCGAACGATAGTACTTTGTATGGAAAACCTGTGCGCAGAGGAACCAACTCGCAGGCTAGTCGCGCCCTTACTTTGTTTCGAGTCCGCTCAACAACTTAAGTGAGCTGCAGCTAGTCGCGACAAGGTTGTTTGTCGGAGGCGGCACCGCCAACTCTTGACGTCTCAAGACTCGGCGCAAGGCAAAAGGTGCCTGCACCGACAAGTTCCCTAAATGCGTAGGGCAGAAACGTACAAAGGAAGGATTCAAGTAGAGGAAATAACATTGCATTCATCGCCTAAGATAGAGTATATTACAAAATAAGCTTGTCGCAGATCTAATAAATTGTTCTAAACATGATCGAATGACAAGGGAAAGATAAAATTGGCGGCCTAGTCTACGCGGTCACCGTCAATCCGCTTGATCTTCTTCACCTTGTCCACAATGGGTGCGACAAGGGCTTTGAGCGCCTCCACGTCGGCATCTGGCGGCAAGGATCTGAGGACGCCGTTGAGGTTGAGGCCCGGATTGCGGAAGGCCACCTTTATCAACACCTTCTCGAGGGCTCCTGCACAGATCTGGCGTGATTCCTTGGCCAGCTGCTTTGGGACCTCTTCCCGGAGTCGCTGGAGGCCCGTCACCACGCCCTTGAAGAATAAGCTAAGCTTGGCGCTGGGTTGGAGATGCTCGTCGTAGGAGTATGCAAGGTCCGCCATCCCCAGCTCCATCAGCTCATTGTGGATGTCGGCAGCAGTATCCACAAGACCTTCGGTCCAGTGCTTTACACTCTCCCTCAAGGCGCTCTGGGTATCAACAGCATCCGCCAGCAGCTCCTCTTTGGCCTTGATCGTCTCCAACAGGCCCACCTCCCGCTCCTTGGTGCCGTCCAGCGTCTGCGTCAGAGTGGTCAGCTTCAGCTGAAGATCTGCCTTGGAATCCTTGGCGGCGTCGAGCTCCTTGCTCCTATCAGCGAGACGGCCCTGCAGCTCGCCAAGAGTGTAGGCGTCCTTCTCGCGCTCGTGCTTGAGCGCAGCAAGCTCCTCGCCGCTCTTCTGGAGACTGGCCTCCAGCTGCGCCACCTTCGTCTTCAACTCTTCCTTGGCGGCCTCGGCGGCTGCGGCAGCATCCTTCGCTTCCTTAAGCGCCCCGCCAAGTGACTCCTCGCGCGCGACAGGCTCTTCCGCTGCGCCAGCTCGCTTTCCTGCGCGGACAGCTTCTCGGCGGCAAGCCGCTGCTCCTCCTCAGCTGCGTCCTTCTCGAGGATGAAGGCCATGCGCTCTTCAGCGAGTAGCGCCCGCTCTTGGCTGCGTTCCGGAGAGCTTCTTGGTTGGCGCCCCGGAGTTCTTCTGCGCGCTTCTCCATGTCTGCTCCCGCCCTCGCGACAAGTGCCTCCCGGGACTCCAACTTGGCTTGCCGGGCGCGGTAGAGCGACAACAGCTTCTTTAGCAGCTGCTCCTCCTCAGACTCGCCGCTGCTGCTGCTTGGCGCGTCCACCAGCGTCAGCCTAGCGGAGGCGAGTAGCTCGCCATCGAAGGTCTCTCCTTCGACCGGCGCCCTGGAGCTCGACTCCCAGGGGAGTTTGATGAAGACGCCGTCGCCGGCCTTCAAGTAGGCGCCGGACTGGGGCTCCTCGGAGCCTGACGCTGCAGCAGCGGCGGGGGAGTCGGCGGTCGGTGTAGCGCCTGGCGCTCCTGCGGCCTCTGGGCCGTCAGTGCGGTCGCCCGACCCCTCGCCGGCTTCTGCATCGGCAGCCTCGGTGGCCTCCTCGCCGACAGGCTCGTAAGCGACGGCCTCTTCTTCCACGACGGCGGCTTCGTCAGTGTTGCCGCGCGTTTCCTCCTTGCCGGCGACCTCGATCTCCATCAGCTCTGCGTCAGACAAAGAAATAACAGTCGAGCAAATGTTCAAAAAGAAAAACAGAAGAAAACAAGCCCAAGGGAAATTTTCGCGTAAGGGGGTTACCTGCAACGGGATCTGCAGCCATGGTCTCGACCACTGGAGGATCACTGGCGCTGTCCCTTGCCGGGGTAGCCTCCCTTGCCGGAGTGGCCTCCCTTGTCGGAGGACGCTCCCTTGCCGGAGAATCCTCCCTTGGTGGCGTAGTCGCAGCAGCATGGATCTCGGGCGTCTTCCGAGCCCTCCTGATGAGGCTGCTCTGCTCCTACACAAACAAACAATCAGATATCAATGAAGAAGGAGCACCCATGCACACCTAACAGTAAGGAGAAAACCGCATACTTACCCTGGGGGCTGCGCTGGGGGCTGCTCTGAGGAAGGGTTGCCGGGTCCGGGAAGGGGGTCTCAGACGCGCCTCCTGTTGCCGCCGGTGGGTCGTCCTCAACGACGACCGCCGGAGTCTTGGCTCTCTTTGACGCTCTCTGGGCCAGCGTCCTGGAAAGGAAAGAGTTCAGAACGAAGCAAATTAGATTCAAGATGAAGCAACAAAATTGAAGAAATACAAGCACAATATTGAAGCTTACTCTTCTTCTTCCTCCTTGGAGCTGAGCGCGGAGAAGTCAAACTCCGGCTCGCCTCCGGTGCGACGAGGCGGAGGAGTGGGCTCTCTTGGCCGCTTGGCGGAGGCGTCGGCGGTGGCCTGGGAGGATTCAGCCCCAGTTGTCGCAGCAGCGTGGGGTGCTCCCGCGGCAACATCGCTTGCCGCGGTAGAGCTGGGCCGCTGCGCGCGCGGCCGTGGTCCCGTCTGCCGCCTCTGCCTCGTCTCCGGCCTTGCGGAGATGCCTCTTTGGCGGAGCCGGGGGCTCCGTTTGCGGCAAGCCGCTGGGTGGTGGGGAGGAAGCGCCCTCGGCTGGTCCGCTCGACTCGGCCTCGGGCTCGGCAAGCTCCTCCTCATCGGCGAGCTCCCTTCGGTCGGCAAGGCTTGCCGCCTTTGCTGCGTCTGCCTCCTCCACGGTGTACCCGAAGACGCCAGCAGCGGCAGCTGCTGCCGCCTCCTCCAACCTTGTGGCGATGCGCGCCATCTCCTCGTCGGTGGTGTAGCGGGTGAGCCTCTTCTGCTCGTTGGAGCGGATCGGTACTTCTTCCAGGCTGTTGAAGAACTGTTGCACGATGTCGTCGGAAGGCTCTTGCCAGGTTGGAACGATCCCATGGGAATCGCACAACGGCATCATGGCGCGGATGCGGTCGAGTGCAGAGTTGTTGCACAATGGGACGACCCCCTCGGCAACCTAAACCACTCGGGGTGATCGGGGTCGTTCTTGAACAGCTCTAGTAGCATTGCATCCAACTCCAAAACGGTGAAATTCCAGTTAAGACCCGGGCGCAGCCTCATGATGTCTGCCGCATTTTGGAACTCCCAAGCAGGCCTCCTCCTCTCCTGCAAGGGAGCGATGCGGCGGCGAAGGAAATCTGCGCTAACTGCGCCTACGGTTAGTCCGGCAAGCCTGAGGCGCAAAAATCCGGGTCACTATCTTCAACTTAGCATCCTTCGCGCCAAGCTACTCCAATCGTTGTCGCGCACTATTGGGGTTTGGCGCACGGCAGTGAAGGGCTGCGGGTTCTCCTCTACGATCCAACACCAGTTGGCTCTCCACTCCTCCCACTTGCCGTGGAACTCTCCTTCCAGATAGGCCTCTTTCTTGCCGACCCTGGAGACCCAAGCAATCCCTCCGGCAAGCGGCTCCCCTCTCTCAACGCTGGGCATGAAGAAGTGGCGGAAGAGGGCTACGTTGGGGTGGATCCCGACAAAGTTTTCGCAAAGGTGTGCGAAAACTGCCATGGTCAGAATGGCGTTGGGGGTGAAATCGAGGAGGCGGAACCCGTATGTGTTCATAATATCGCAGAAGAATTCGGAAAAGGGTGGGCAGAGCCCGCAATAGAAGAAAAGGGCAAAGAAAGGATACCCAGTTGGGGCTAATTCCGACGCGGTGGCGGGGAGTACCTTCGTGCGCGGATGCGCACACGTCTCCGTCGACCAGAAGAGGTAGAAGCCCTCCCTCAGCTCCTTTGCGTCGAGCTGGGGGGAGAAGATGGCCCTCTCCTTGCGCAGCTCCGTGAGCCGCTGCGCCTCGGCCGACTTCACGCCTTTCCCCTTGTCGGCTTTCGGAGCCATGGCGGAGGTGGTGGAGAAGGTCGGCGGCGTTGAGTGTGCTGGTGGTGAAAGGGGGCGGGGCGCTGCTCTCTTCGCACTGGAGAAGAAGGGGGGAGCGGCGGTGGTTTTCTTGACAAGACATCAATGGCGAGGTGGACGACCTGCCCTGCTTCCCTGCTTATAAGGAGGGGAGGGTGGATGTTCCGCTTTTCCTAATAAAGAAACCCCCACGACCACGCCCACGATCTTCACACGACGCCACGCTCGTGCGCGTGCCGTTAGTGGGGGACGTGGTGGGTCCGGGTGAGTTACGGGCGTGATCAAGGCCGCGTGTGACCGTAATCGCTTTTGGGCTTGGCCCAACAGCTGGCACTGCAGGTGTGGCCCAGCCCGGGCTCTGCCGGTGTACTAGAGTAGGGGTAGCCTAGTATCCCGAACTCGTGCACGGACAGTTGCAGCACCCCGCGGCGGGGCTTTCTTGGTCACCGCCAAGATCCTCCGTGGTTCCTTTGGAGCCATTCAAGAACAAAGTATTTGACCAAGAAGACAAGGCCCGGCAAGAGGAGCTTGCCGGGAAGGCCACTCAAGGCACGCAGAAGACAAGGCCCCGGCAAGAGGAGCTTGCCGGGAAGGCTTGAGCGCGACAAGCCTCCGGACGCCGACAGGATTCAGCCGCTGCAAGGCACTTGCCGCGGCAGCAACCTCTCTTCATCTCCGCTCCAGCTCATCCATCAACGTGTCGCCATGAGACCATTCCATGCGCGCGTGTCAAGAGGCTGTGCAGCCAGTGGAGAGCAGCGATAAGTGGCGCTGACAAGCTTGCCATCGTGGCGAGCGGTGGCGCACCTGACGGTCTCTGTTGCACTGTTTAAGCGACACAGACGGGCAATTAATACTTTTGTCCCTTGCCGTTAGAGTTAGGTATATTGCACTGTACACTGTACAAGTAGGTGTACCAACTACTGTTTTTACATTTGTACCCTCATCTATGTTGCCACCTGTCGGAGACCCCTTGAACATATAAAAGGAGGCCCATGCGCAACGTAGAAAGGGTTTGGCTCCGTCCGACTCATTCGAGACCAGAAACACTCACGCTAGGTTTTGTAGCTCTCATCGCTCCCTAGCAAGAACACAATACATCAGACAAGCAGCAGTAGGAGTATTATCTCTCCGGAGAGCTCCGAAGCTGGGTAAACTACTCGTGTGCTTCGCCTCGATCCGCTCTTCGTGCGATCTCCGCCCCCCTCCGAACCACAAGGGGCTCGGTCCGCCGGCCCCATAGGTGTTCGTGGGTCCGATCAGCCTCCCCGACAGAGGATTACTAGCATCTACCCTATAATGCGCAAAGATTTCTTTGGCCTCTTTTATTATAAATCTAAACTCATGAGCCAAAAAGATAGTGGCGGCACGCTTAACAGAAGAATGCTCAATGTTAGAGAATTATAAGAAAATTCTTTGTATGCAAGGATGCATGTGCATAAATTGCCTTTCAAGTTCAACTATAAGCATGGTAATAGCGTCTGCAAGACTACTAGTTCTATGAAGAATAGAAGCTCCCATAGAAGGCAAAGCACTAGCACAAGTAAAGAAATCTTGAATCACTCCTTTTCCAATAATATTACCACTACCGACTCAAAATTTTTTGTATGCAAGGTAGGGAGTTCTTCAGCAGGAGCATCATAATTTTCCATGATATTATTATTGTCCATATCGGCAATATTTCCCCAAATTCAGACATAACAACAAACAATCGAGAAAAAGGTAAACGGAAAAGAGAGGGCGAATAAAACGGCAAGGGTGAAGTGGGGGAGAGGAAAACAAGAGGCAAATGGCAAATAATGTAATGCGAGAGATAAGGGATTGTGATGGGTACTTGGTATGTTGACTTTTACGTAGACTCCCCGACAACGGCGCCAGAAATCTTCCTGCTACCTCTTGAGCACTGCGTTGTATTTCCTTCAAGAGGAAAGGGTGATGCAGCAGAGTAGAGTAAGTATATCCCTCAGTTTTTGAGAACCAAGGTATCAATCCAGTAGGAGGCTACGCGCGAGTCCCTCGTACCTACATAAAACAAATAGCTCCACGCAACCAACGCGATTAGGGGTTGTCAATCCCTTCACGGTCACTTACGAGAGTGAGATCTGATAGATATGATAATATTTTTGGTATTTTTGTGATAAAGATGCAAAGTAAAATAAAAGCAAAGTAAAAAAGCAAAGGAAATAACTAAGTGTTGGAAGATTAATATGATGAAGATAGACCCGGGGGCCATAGGTTTCACTAGTGACTTCTCTGAAGAGCATAAATATTTTACGGTGGGTGAACGAATTATTGTTGAGCAATTGACAGAATTGAGCATAGTTATGACAATATCTAGGTATGATCATGTATATAGGCATCACGTCCGAGACAAGTAGACCAACTCCTGCCTGCATCTACTACTATTACTCCACTCATCGACCGCTATCCAGCATGCATCTAGAGTATTAAGTTCAAGAAAACAGAGTAACGCCGTAAGCAAGATGACATGATGTAGAGGGATAAATTCATGCAATATGATAAAAACCCCATCTTGTTATCCTCGATGGCAACAATACAATACGTGCCCTGCTGCCCCTCTTGTCACAGTGGAAAGGACACCGCAAGATTAAACCCAAAGCTAAGCACTTCTCCCATTGCAAGAAAAACCAATCTAGTAGGCCAAACCAAACTGATAATTCGAAGAGACTTGCAAAGATAACCAATCATACATAAAAGAATTCAGAGAAGATTCAAATATTGTTCATAGATAGACTTGATCATAAACCCACATCGGTCTCAACAAACACACCGCAAAAAGAAGATTACATCGAATAGATCTCCACGAGAGAGGGGGAGAACATTGTATTGAGATCCAAAAAGAGAGAAGAAGCCATCTAGCTACTAACTATGGATCCAAAAAGAGAGAAGAAGCCATCATCAACATCTAGAATAAACTACTCACACTTCATCGGAGAGACTATGATGATGTAGAAGCCCTCCATGGTGGATTCCCCTTCCGGCGGAGCTCCGTAACAGGCCCCAAGATGGGATCTCGTGGATACAGAAAGTTGCGGCGGTGGAATTAGGTTTTTGGCTCCGTATCTGATCGTTTGGGGGTACGTAGGTATATATAGGAGGAAGGAGTACGTCAGTGGAGCAACGGGGGCCCACGAGGAAGGGGGGGCACGCCCTAGGGGGGTGGGCGCGCCCCCACCCTCGTGGCCCCCTCCTTTCTTTCTTGACGTGGGATCCAAGTCTCCTGGATCATGTTCGGTGAGAAAATCATGTTCCCGAAGGTTTCATTCCGTTTGGACTCCGTTTGATATTCCGTTTCTTCGAAACACTGAAATAGGCAAAAAAACAATAATTCTGGGCTGGGCCTCTGGTTAATAGGTTAGTCCCAAAAATAATATAAAAGTGGAAAATAAAGCCCAATATGGTCCAAAACAGTAGATAATATAGCATGGAGAAATCAAAAATTATAGATACGTTGGAGACGTATCAGTCGGGTTTGGGGGGACGGCGGCCGGGGCGGGTTCTTATAGCCTTTTGGGAGATGAGAGTTGGGCGGCCGGGCTGGCGCCGGCATTACTGCTCATAAATACCGGTGCCTCGGGACGCGACACAACGATGGGATGGGGCGGCGGGGGCCGGAAGGCGAGGTGGCCGTCGACGAGACGGGTCGTAGGGGGTGGCAGACGCTGTAGTTTGACCGGGCGACTCGGCTGTTTAACCGGGTGACGCGGCTGGACGGCACACATCACACCAGGCACGTGGGGTGATGTGTCAGGTCATGTTTCGCCATCAACTGGCAGATGGCAAAGGCTGTCGTTAGCCACCTAACGTGGTTAATGCAGGATTTTTGCCATCCATGTTCTTTGTCGCCCGCCACCGACAGCAAAGTGCCTTTGCCGTCTGCTTTGGGGTAGCAAACGACAAATCACCTGGTACCGTCGCTCTCTTTGCCGGGAAGGTTTGCCATCGGTGGTAGGCGGCAAAGGGCTTTGCCATCCGCTTTTGGTTCCTTTGCCGTCTGCCATGGCAGACGACAAATAAGCAGATTCCTGTAGTGACATGATTGCGAACGGTAAACATAGGAAGAAGAAAATAATCCATCTTGAACAAGACAAAGGGACCGTGGTGGGTGATGAGAATCTCAAATCGTATATTTCCAATTATTATAAACAACTATTCGGGCCTCCGACAGAGAGTATGGTTTCCCTGAATGAGTCTGTTATTGGAGATATCCCTCAGCTTTAGTCAGAGGAGAATGAGATTCTCTCTGAACCGTTTACTGAGAAAGAGGTTCTTGATGCAATATCACAAATGAAATCGAATAAAGCACCAGGACCAGATGGGTTCCCTGCAGAATTTTATAGGAAATGTTGGCATATTATAAAGGATGATCTTATGCCTATGTTTCATGATTTTTTTAACGGTCACCTCGAAGTCTTCCATCTTCACTTTGGTATGATTACGTTGTTGCCAAAGAAAGAAGAAGCGGTTCGTATCGAGCAGTTCAGGACAATTTGTCTTCTGAACGTGAGTTTCAAAATATTCACGGAAGTGGGTACTAATAGACTGACACGGATCGCCCATTCGGTGGTGCAACCGAGTCAGACGACTTTCATGCCGGGGAGACATATCCTAGAAGGGGTTGTCGTCCTACAAGAAACTCTCCATGAAATTCATTCGAAGAAACTAAATGGGGTTATCTTCAAAGTGGATTTTGAGAAGGCATATGATAAAGTTAAGTTGCCTTTCCTTCAGTAAGCAATGCGCATGAATGGTTTTAATGAGGCATGGCGGAACCAAGTGGGTTCTCTAGTCCAAAAAGGTAATAAGGTTAATGATGATATCGCTCACTATTTTCAGACTCATAAGGGCTTGAGACAAGGGGATTCGATATCTCCTCTTTTATTTAATATAGTGGTGGATATGTTGACCGTTCTTACAGGCAGGGCCAAGGAGAACGGCCAAGTTGATGGACTTGTCCCTCATCTAGTCGATGGGGAGTTTCCATCTTACAGTATGCCGACAACACTATTCTTTTCATGGAACATAACCTTGCAAAAGCTCGGAATATGAAGCTGGTGTTATGCCTCTTTGAACAATTATCAGGACTAAAAATCAATTTTCACAAGAGCGAATTGTTCTGCTTTGGTAGGGCCAAATAGGAGCAAGATGCATATAGAAAATTGTTCGGTTGTGAATTAGGTTCTTTGCCCTTCAGTTATTTGGGCATCTCGATTCATCATCGCAAACTTTCTAATAAAGAATGGAAATGCATCGAAGATCGAATTGAAAAAGCTTAGCTGCTGGAAGGGCAAGCTAATGTCGTATGGAGGTCGGTCAGTGCTCATTAATTCAGTACTTACTAGTATGTTGATATTTCTGTTATCTTACTTCGAAGTACCGAAGGGGGTACGGAAGAGACTAGATTTTTTTCGATCTCGATTTTCATGGCAGTCAGATGAGGCCAAGAAGAAGTATCGCCTGGCACCATGGGATATCATCTGCCGACCCAAGGACCAGGGGGTCTCGGCATTGAAAACCTAGAAATTATGAATAAATGCCTCATGAGTAAATGGATGTATAGGCTATCAGTAGAGAATGATGGTATGTGGGCACAAATATTAGGCAACAAATATTTGCAATCGAAAACTGTTGCCCAGATTACCACAAGACTGAATGATTCGCCATTCTGGAAGGGGCTTATGAGAACGAAAGATTTGTTCTTTCGTAGGGTGAAATTCTTTGTTGGCAATGGAATGACAACAAGATTTTGGGAGGATACGTGGTTAGGGGAGACGCCACTAGCCATGCAATACCCCACCCTATATAATATTGTATAACATAAGGAGGATTGCGTGGGCACAATATTAAAATTGGTACCCTTGAATATTCAGTTTAGGCGATCTTTAGTTGGGGAGCGTTGGAACTCTTGGATGCACTTGGTACGGAGACTAATGGAGGTTCAATTATCCGACCAACCTGATTTGTTGCACTGGAAGTTGGCTAGAAATGGAGTGCTTACGGTAAAATCTATGTATATGGATCTAATTAATTTTGTCCCAATCCCGAGATCGATACATATTTAGAAGTTTAAGGTTAACTTGCGTATTAAAATCTTTATGTGGTTTGTCCACAAGCAAGTGATCCTCACCAAAGATAATTTACTAAAGCGACGGTGGGTAGGCAGTACACGATGTTGTTTTTGTGATCATGATGAAACAATACAACACCTCTTCATAGACTGCCCTCTGGCGAAATTACTTTGGTGAACGATTCATATAGCCTTTAACATTATTCCTCCAGTTAGCCTTGAATCGTTATTTGGAACGTGGTTAGCTAGAGTAGAACATAGTACTACGTCTCGTATTCGGATTGGAATATGTGCGCTTATTTGGGCTATATGGAATTGTAGGAACGATATGATTTTTAACAGACAACATATTTTAACCTTCTTGCAGGTCATCTTCGGAGCTACAACATGGATCTGTATGTGGTCCTTACTCACTCCTACGGACTCCAGGGAGCCATTGGTTACTGGGTGCAACCAGTGGGAGATGGTAGCACGGGCTATATTCAACCGGTTTGGATGGCGGTCGCATAACATGATATGAATCTAGGGATCTTGTCCTTTTATTCATACCAGTTGTGGTATTGAGTTTTTATGTGTTCTTTGCTCCGCTTGCGAGCTGTAATATTTCTATGACTTTGTGCTACTTTGAGACTATTAATAATATGGCTGCATGCATCGTTCAGATGCAGAGGCCGGGGGCAAGCCTCCTTTTCCAAAAAAAGCTTCTTGGGATATGGTGTGTAGACCAAAAGAAAGTGGAGGACTAGGAATCATTGATCTCAGGATACAGGGTGATGCCTTGTTACTCAAATACCTACATAAATTCTGCAATGACTGGGACGTGCCTTGGGTGCAACTTATCCGAAACACCTACTACAAGGCGCAAGTCCCACATGCAATAGACCCATGTGGATCATTCTAGGGGAGAGATGCGATAAAGCTCATACCAACATGTAGAGGAATAATCACAAAGGTACAAGTGACAAACAATGCAAATGTTCTGTTTTGCAAAGATGATTGGAGGGGAAACATCCTAGCCGAAGCCTACCCACTAGCGTTCTCATACACAAGTAATGAAGACATCTCGGTTAGAGATTTCTTGGCCATCATGTCATTTGGGTAAGCGTTTCATCTACCACTGTCCCCACAAGCCCATGCAGAAGTCAGACAGATACAAATCAAAGCCACTGATGTTATTCTCACCAAGGAGCACTCACACAAGGATATATGGGCATACATTTGGGGAACCAAGGAATTCTCTACTCACAAGTACTACACCTTCTGCTTTCGAGACATACAAGCTCATCAAGCCTTTAAGTGTATATGGCAATCTAAATCAACAATGAAGATTTAAGTCTTTGGGTGGCTCCTCCTTTCGGATTGCCTTAACACAAGGATTATGCTCAAACGAAGACACTACAATATAGGAGAGAACCATGACTACATTCTTTGTGGGCAACAAACAGAAGAGACATTGGAACATTTATTCTTTGAATGCAACTTCAATGCCCAATGCTGGACTACTTTGGGTCTTGAGTGGCCACATGGGGGATCCAGACTCCAAAATATATCCCTCGCCAAAGCAGCCTGGGGCCAACCACTTTTTATGGAAACATTCTTATTGGCAGCTTGGAGCATTTGGAAAGGGCGCAACAACAAACACTTTCGAGGAATCATTCCTTCTAGGTCGTCTTGGCTACACAGACTCAAAACAGACTTTTCCCTCCTTACCTATAGGGTCAAGGAAAAACTAAGAATCTCATTCCTCTTCTGCTCTCCTCCCTTCATTAGATACTTTCTGTTGTCCATCCCCAAAAGGGAGATGGATTGTAAATAACTATGTAAATATACTCTCATATTTTATTAATTATTTCACAGTAGGAGGTTCTCCTACTGTTTACGGTAAAAAAACATTCCCATTGACGATGTTGTCCCTGATGTACCACGATCGCCATAGCAGCCAGAGCACTCTGACCCTCCCCTCTTCTGTACGGGTGTCTAATAACACTTGTAGCAAGTCTGCACCCGATCTTTTGAATCTTTTCTCGCCCGGCAACATGCAACAGTCTCTCATAGTGTGGCCCTACTTTTGGTGAAGGAAACAACAGCGTGATATTCATCTTCTGCCTCCCTACCACAAATGCTGGAGATACCATCACGAGCCAATGTTGTTTTGTGTTTGTAATTTTTTGTGGCATTTCCCTACAAATGCTGCAGATATTCAT
The DNA here is from genome assembly GCA_021605145.1 of Aegilops bicornis. Lineage (NCBI taxonomy): Eukaryota > Viridiplantae > Streptophyta > Magnoliopsida > Poales > Poaceae > Aegilops > Aegilops bicornis. The sequence goes on along the minus strand of CM038670.1, from coordinate 159,395,259 downwards.
CTTCTGAACTCTTTTGTTTTCTATTGCATTTCCCGGGAGTGACATCATGAACTGGTCTATGAGTAGATGCATGTTTCGATCTAAAAGACATATGGCGTGCGGGTATTGCATAAAAGATTTTTTTGTAGTAGATTAGATCTATTACTTAATTAAATTTATGCAAGTAGTAGATAAGATCTATTGTTAGTAGATGCAATCTATTACTTGAACTTCCTTATTGCTTCCCTTGAATTTGCGTCTTTTCTGATCTTGACGGAATAGTGGAAATTTGTTACAAAGTTTTGGCTATCTGTGTTCCTTCTACGCTGCTCATAAGTATGCTAGTTATAGATCAACGATGTGCTATCTCAGTTCTTTGGGTTCTACCATAGTTGAAAAAGATGAATTATGTTTGCAAACTAGAGGGCTTGTAGATGTGATCTACACGGGGGTCACGCATATGGCGAAGTTTAGTATGGGGTTCGAGATTTCTCATTAAGTCTTGTTTTTCATAGAACCCACATGTTAACTAGAAATTTTATTTATATACTTGATGATGAACATAGGTGCTATGGTTTGTTTCAAAACCCTAGCAGTCACATAAAATGTAAACCGATTAGAGGCATCTAACTTGGTTCATGACACATGTAATGTGATATAGTCTTCATAATATTAATGAGATTATGCATGAGATGTTTTATGTGTTTTACTTCTTTGACATGACTTGCATATCCTACTATGGAACCTTGACCGAATTTCATGTTTTGCGATGTATGCCCGGCCTTTTCCTGTGTGGTCTGTCTAGATCTCGTCTTTTAACATGTCTTCCCAGACTTTAGACAATGCGTCTTTCCAGATGGTATATTTTGGGTTGTCTGCTTGGGAATTCAACATTATGGCTGCTCAGGTGTCGTGTTTTGGATTGTCTGTCCGGACTTTGGATGATGCGGTCGTAGTGCCCATGCGTGATGTCTCACCACTTGTAGGGTTGCTCTGGCTAGACACAAAAGGACAGGGGCAGGGATCAACATTGTCTGTCGTTAGTAAATATGGAAGGCAAATACAGATGCAGTACGAACATAATCACTTTTAGAGAGTTCACGACAAACATCGTTCAAATGGTTCGACAACCTTCTAGTTTGCATTTGTTTTTGCTGCTTTGGGGATCATTCATGAAATATGGTGTTCATAAGTTGCTTTACTTCTTGGCTCATCATTCGCAAAATATGTCGTTCACAAGTTGCTTTGCTTCTTGGCTCCTGTTAGGCTTTGTGTCAATGGCGCAACAGGCCATCTAGTAAGACTATTGGACATATAGTAAACATGCAAAGAAGAATAGCCAAAATTAAAAAGAATGAGCCTTCATACGTCTCCAATGTATCTATAATTTTTTATTGTTCCATGCTGTTATATTATCATTCTGGGATGTTTTACAATCATTTTATAGCAACTTTATAACATTTTTTGGGACTAACCTATTGACATAGTGCCCAGTGCCAGTTGTTGTTTTTTGCTTGTTTTTTACTTCGCAGAATATCAGTTCCAAACGGAGTCCAAATGCAGCGAAACATTTTGGAGATTTTTTCTGGACCAGAAGACACCCAGTGGGACAAAGATGTACCAGAGGGGAGGCCCGTGGGGAGCACAACACACTAGGGCGAGCCCAGGAGCCCAGGCGCGCCCAGGGGGTTGTGCCCCCCACGGAGCCCCCCTGCACCGCCTCTTCGCCCTATAAATTAACAAATATTCCAAAAACTCTAGGGGAGTCGACGAAACAAAATTACATCCAGCGCAAGTTCCAGAACCACGAGATCCAATCTAACACCATCACGGAGGGGTTCATCATCCTCATTGGTGCCTCTCCGATGATGCGTGAGTAATCCATCATAGACCTACGGGTCCGTAGGAAGTAGCTAGATGGCTTCCTCTCTCTCTCTCTCTCTCTCTCTCTCTCTCTCTCTCTCTCTCTCCCTCTTTTGATTCTCAATACAATGGTCTCTTCAAGATCTATTTGATGTAACTCTTTTTTGCGGTGTGTTTGTTGGGATCCGATGAACTTTGAGTTTATGATCAAATCTATATCCATGAATATTATTTGAGTCCTTTTGATCTCTTATATGCACGATTATTTATAGCCTCTTATTTCTTCTTCGAATCTTTGGTTTAGTTAGGCCAACTAGATAGATTTTTCTTGCCATGGGAACAGGTGCTTTGTGATGGGTTCGATCTTGCGGTGTTCTTTCCCAGTGACAGAAGGGGCAGCAAGACACACATGTATCGTTGCTATTAAGGATAACAAGATGGGGGATATTCCTACATGGATAGATTTCGTCTACACCATGTCATCGCTTACTGCATTACTTTGTTTCTCCATGAACTTAATACACTAGATGCATGCTGGGTAGCGGTCGATGTGTGGAGTAATAGTAGTAGATGCAGGCAGGAGTCGGTTTATTAATCTTATACGTGATGCCTATATATTGATCATTACCTTGGATATCATCATAATTATTCGATCTTATATCAATTGCCCAACAGTAATTTGTTTACCCACCGTGTGCTATTTCTCGAGAGAAGCCACTAGTGAAATTTACGCCCCCCGGGTCTATTCTTTATCATATTTGCTTCGAGATCTATTTTTATTCGCTTCTGTTTTCAGATCTATTATTCCGAAAACCCAAAAATACCTTGCTTCACTTTTTTATTACTTATTTGATTTCCTATTTTATTGAGATCTATTTATCCAATCTACCATAAAATTTTATCTCGTAAACTTGACAATTTCTGGCGCCGTTACCCGAGGAGGGATTGACAACCCCTCATACGCGTCGGGTTGCAAGTATTTGTTCTTTGTGTGCAGGTACACCGTTTACATAGTGTTTCTTGGTTCTCCTATTGGATTGATACCTTGGTTTCACAACTTAGGGAAATACCTACCGTAGCTGTACTGCATCATCCCTTCCTCTTTGGGGAAATACCGATGCAGTTTCAAGCGAAATCAAAAGAAATGTCTGGCGTTATTGCTGGGGAGACATCATCAACATCTATCAGGTTCCTAATCACAAATATCATCTCCTTGCAATTTACATTATTTTCCATTTACCTCTCCATTTCATCTCCCCCACTTCACAAAAACTTGTCGTTTCATCCATCCTCTTTTCGTTCGTTGTTTTCTCGTCAGATCTCTTATTCGTTTGAACTTGTCACTATGAGTGGTTTCGGTATGGTAGAAACAGATGATGGCCTAACTCCTAAAATTGGACAATCTAGCAATCTGGATGCTAAAACTTTTGTTTTGGGACAAGGGAATGTTATGGGAAAAGAACATATCCAAGAATTTTTCAATTGTGTTGGAAATTTGACTCTTGATGATGCTCCTATACTTAAAAGAACTAAATCTTGTGCGGAAGATATTTCAGCACTAGTTTTGAAACTTGAAAATAGATTTATCCGTACCCATCCTACTTTGCAAAGATTATTTTATGAGCTACCTGTTATAAAGGATCCTAAATCTAAAAAATTAGCTACCCTTATTCTTATGAATGAATTTGACTACATAGTATGGGAAGCTAGGGAAAGTTTTGATTTTTATGGTATGAGCCGTGAAAACTGGTGATAAATGAGATCCTTTATAATAGTTATTATATGTTGAGACATTTTCTTGGAAATTATCAAATTTTTGATGAGAACCTTAAAAAGGGAATCCCCATTTTAGATATAATCCAAAAAGTTTTCAATTATGTTAATCAACACTATTTTTGGATTATGGCCGGAAACCAAAGGGGATACATAGATGGGCAACTGATAATGCTAAAATTTCTATGGATAACGTGTTACAAGTTATTTATGCAAGACCTCCAAACAAGAACACATCTATGAAAAATAAGAAGAAAGATGACAATACTTGAATCTATGCATTATGCCTAGCTAGGGGCATAAAACGATAGCGCTTGTTGGGAGGCAACCCAATGAATAAATTTTATTTTTCCTTTTTCTTTCTCTTCTTGAGTGTCTACACAATTATGGTACTGTTATGATTGTGTTTTTGTGTTTTAATTAGTGTTCGTGCCAAGTAAAGCCTTTGGGATCGTGTTGGGTGATAGTTGATTTGACCTTGTTGAAAAATAGAAACTTTTGCACGCAGTAGAAAAATTGTTTAAAATCACAGACATGTGATAAAATTCAGAATTTTGTACTCAAGATTTATATACAAATTGCCTACGTTGTCCTAATTTTTAAGAATTTTTGGAGTTACCGAAGTATACGAAGTTTCCAGATTACTACAGATTGTTCTATTTTTTGACACATTCTGTTTTCTTTGCATTGTGTGCTTATTTTGATGAATCTATGGATTGTACCGGGGGGTATAAGCCATGGTAAAGTTAGACAGTATGTACAATTCAAAAATAAAATATGAATGGGTTTGCAACAGTACTTGGAGTGGTGATTTTCTTTGTTATACTAACGGATCTCACGAAGGTTTTGTTGAGTTTTGCGTGATTGAAGTTTTCAAGTTTTGGGTGAGATCACGATGGATGAAGGAATAAGGAGTGAAAAGAGCCTAAGCTTGGGGATGCCCCATGGCACCCTAATTTATTATTCAAGGAGAACAAAGCAACTAAGCTTGGGGATCCCCCGGAAGCCATCCCCTCTTTCTTCTAACGACCATCGGTATTTTACTTGGATCTATATTTTTATTCGTCACATATCATGAGTTTTGCTTGGAGTATCTTGTATTATATGAGTCTTTTCTTGTTTTGCTTTTTAGTTTGTATCATCTATCCTTGCTGGATAAACCTATTTGAGAGAGCCAAAGTTATGCTATGATTTGGTAGAATTGCTCTATGTGCTTTTGATACGTCTCCAACGTATTTATAATTTTTGATTGCTCCATGCTATATTATCTACTGTATTGAACATTATTGGGCTTTATTATCCACTTTTATATTATTTTTGGGACTAACCTATTAACAGGAGGCCCAGCCCAGAATTGCTGTTTTTTGCCTATTTCAGAGTTTCGAAGAAAAGGAATATCAAACGGAGTCCAAAGGGAATGAAACCTTCGGGGACGTGATTTTCTCACCGAATATGATCCAGGAGACTTGGACCCTACGTCATGAAAGAAAGGAGGAAGGCACGAAGTAGGGCCCCCCCCAGGGCGCGCCCTCCACCCTCGTGGGCCCCCTCTTGCTCCACCGACGTACTCCTTCCTCCTATATATATACCTACGTACCCCCAAAAGATCGGATACGGAGCCAAAAACCTATTCCACTGCCACAACCTTCTGTACCCACGAGATCCCATCTTGGGGCCTGTTCCGGAGCTCCGCCGGAGGAGGAAACCATCACGGAGGGCTTCTACATCAACACCATAGCCTCTCCGATGAAGTATGAGTAGTTTACTTCAGACCTTCGGGTCCATAGTTAGTAGCTAGATGGCTTCTTCTCTCTTTTTGGATCTCAATACAATGTTCTCCCCCTCTCTCGTGGAGGTCTATTCGATGTAATCTTCTTTTTGCGGTGTGTTTGTTGAGACCGATGAATTATGGGTTTATGATCAAGATTATCTATTAACAATATTTGAATCCTCTCTGGATTCTTTTATGTATGATTGGTTATCTTCGCAAGTCTCTTTGAATTATCAGTTTGGTTTGGCCTACTAGATTGGTTTTTCTTGCAATGGGAGAAGTGCTTAGCTTTGGGTTCAATCTTGCGGTGTCCTTTCCCAGTGTGATGAGGGCAGCAAGGCACGTATTGTATTGTTGCCATCGAGGATAACAAGATGGGGTTTTATCATATTGCATGAATTTATCCTCTACATCATGTCATCTTGCTTAAGGCGTTACTCTGTTTTCTTGAACTTAATACTCTAGATGCATGCTGGATAGCGGTCGATGAGTGGAGTAATAGTAGTAGATGCAGGCAGGAGTCGGTCTACTTGTCTCGGACGTGCTGCCTATTGTCACAGCCCTAGAGCTTGCTGGTAACTAATGGCATTGCATCCATGCATCATGTTTAATTTTCATGAAATTTGAAATGGGGATGACCAAGCCCTAGCACCAAAGCAATTCAAATAGGTTCAACTAAGAAATATTCTTCAATGAACCCAAATGGCCTTCAAAAATGTTCATCATTTCGAAAAATGCTTTTAACCGTAACCAGAGGTGCTGCACATTTTTATGTCACATTTGGTCACTGGGTTAATTCATTACTTATTTGCATTTGGGCATTTAAATACTATAAAATAATTAGGTGCTCAAATAATCACAAGCTGAAATGTTTGTTGTTGGAAATATTCCAAACAAAGGACATTGAGCAGTTTCATGATTTTGGAAATGCCCCGCATTTTTATTAAAGCCAAACACAATTACAGAAAATAGAAAAGAGAAACAAAATAGAAATAAGCAGAGAGGAGAGAAACCTTACTGCTTACCTGCAGCCCACCTGGCCCGGCATCAGAGCAGCCTCACCGGGCAAAACCGCCCAGCCCACCACCGCCTCCTTCCTGCCGCCTTCCTCCTCTGCCAGAGGATGAGCGCGTGCCACAAGACGGCCACCGACGGCCACCTCTCGCTTGCCGCCCCCGACGCCTCGACGTCTCCCGCGACGCCACGCACTTCGAACCCCCCGTTCACCCTCCCGTGCTTTCCTCCTCGCTCTCTCTCCCTCTCGCACTCGAAGCGCCACCGCCGCCGCCGTCGTTGGCACGACCACCGCCGTCCCCTCGTCCCATGACCATGTCCGGCAGTTCAAATCGAGCACCCCATCCCCACGCTGAAGGAAATGAGGCGGAGGGCTCGCTTCGTCGCCATCGACCCGTCTTCAACCTCGGGACACCGGAGATCGTCATCGCTGCCGTTCCGCCGCTGAGCCGCCCCGAGCGCTGAGCCTCCCTACGACATCGCCGTGAGCACCTCGTCGCTTTCCCTCTCCTCTCTTCCTCCCTTGCGTGCCGAGCCGCACTAACCACCGGACCCGAGAGCCATCGCCGCCAGAAGTTCGTCACCGCTGCGTGGCTGTGGCCACCGCAGCCGCGCTACCGAAGCCACATCAGGTTTCGCGTTCTCCAGGAGGTCGTAGCACCCCTCTTTGCCTCCTGCCGTGCTCCCTAACCCCGAAACCCAGTTCACCCGAACGCCGGCGCCGCCGCGAGCTCCATTCCGGTGAGCTCCGGCCACCCCAGCTCGAGCTGTTGCCACCCCCGGATGCGCCTCACTACCAGCGTCCCGTAGACGTAAACCACACGCAAAACCGAGCCCCGCAGCGGATTTCCGGTGTGCCTCCGCCGTCGGCTATGGTCTTCGCCGGCCATGCTCCGGCGAGCGTCGACGTGGCCGTCATTAGGAGCTAACCCAGCTAACTAAACAACCCACACCCACTGACATGTGGGCCCCTGCGCTTAATTAGGATTAGTTTATTTTCTCTGTTAAATTAGTGTTAATACCGTGGATCCCACGTGCGCTTTGACCTTGGCCAAGTCGACTTTGACTGGTCCCACATGTCATCCACCTAAACCAGCTCGAGACGCCGACGTATGGGTCCCACAGGTCAGGTTTGACCTGGGCGCCCAGTTGACTTGCTGACGTCACACAGGCGTCATGCTGACGCGGTAAAGAACTTCTAGAATTAAAATAAATCAGGAAATGATTTATAAATTTCAGAAAATACCCCAAACTTCTAAAAATCATATAAAATCAACCGTAACTCCAAATCAAATAATTTATATATGAAAAATGATCAGAAAAATATGAAGAATCTGTTTATGGCACTTTGATGCATGATTGAACAGGTTAACCTCACTGAATAGGATGAATCATGATTAGGGCAACTTATGAACTAGCATTTGGAGTTGAGTTTAACCTTGTTTGAATTCCACTTCAATTAACTTGGCTAGATATTGCATTAGGTGAATTCAGTACCTTAACATGACATGTAATTCATGTGAATGTGCATTGCATTGATTGTGTTCTTTCTCGATTTGCGATTGTCCGTCCCCTCTCGATAGACGTGGTGGACGATTGTTCGATGACACCGATGAAGAACTATATTATCTTCAGAAATGCTAGGCAAGCAAAAAACCCTTGTTCATTCCGATACAATCCCACTCTCTCGCTCCTGCTCTACTTTACTGCATTAGGACAACAACGACTCATGTGTTACTTGCTGCGGTAGCTGAACCCCTTTATCCTCTCGTGATGACTGTCATTCCACAAGAATTAGATGAAACCCACTAGCATGAGTAGGAGTTGCTTGAGCCATGTTGTGCCTACTCATTCATGCTTGTTGTCATGCCTGCTACTGCTTAGAGTTGAGTCAGTCCGATTCATCGGGAATGAATCGGAGGTGTGTGAACATGTCCTACTGCGTGTGTGAGCTAAGTGTGTGAACACGATTTGGTAAAGGTAGCAGTGAGAGGCCATGTAGGAGTACATGGTGGGTTGTCTCATTGCAGCCGTCCTCAGGAACTGAGTTCTGTGTTAGTGATCCATGAAACAGTTACTACCACACATTGGGATCCTTAATTGACTCTCTCGGCTTCTTAACCACCCTTGTCCTCAGTTCGGGAGTTGCAAGTAGTTTCTGGTGTTTCTAGTATCTTTGGGGCAGACGCATAGCCGACCATAGGGGTGGGTTGTGTTGCGGTAGGCACCGTGGCCGGTGTACCGATTCGCCTGCTTGGTGTCTCGGGAACCCTGCACACATCGCTCGGGGCTGTATGGGAAACCTCGGCGGACTCCTGCGGATGGAACCCGAATAGGCGATAAACCTGGACTAGGGACTTGAGTGTTTAGGTAGGTCGTGGCCGACACCCACGTTGGGCTTCCGCTTGAAGGTTGCCGAGTACATGTCGTGTAAACGGCGGTAAGTGGTGAGAGTGTGTGAAGAAGTACCCCCTGCAGGGTTAACATGATCTATTCGAATAGCCGTGTCCACGGAGAAGGACTTCTGGGTTGCCTATATCAGTTCATAGACAAGTGAAAGTGGATACTCTAAAATACGCAAGATAAGCGTGAGTGCTATGGATGGCGTTCTCCTAGGGAGACCGGAGCGGGTCCACAGTGGTGTATTGATATGGTGAATATGTGGACTCGTGTGCGCCACCTCAAAAGAGTTACTTGCAGTCGTAGTTCAGGATAGCCACCGAGTCAAAGCTGGCTTGCTGCAGTCAAACTCCACCACCCCTTTTTGATAATGATGCATATGTAGTTAGTTCTGATGTAAGTCTTGCTGAGTACAATTGTACTCACGTTTGCTTATTTTATGTTTTGTAGAGAGACGTCAGTCTCGCTAGTAGTTCCGCGTGGACTTCGACGTTTAGCTTGTTACCTCAGCTACGATCTTGTGCCCTCGACAGGATCTGGTAGATAGTCAGGCTTCTCAGCCCTTTTTCATTTATAGTTGTGCGTACTTTCGGACATGTTTAGCTTCCGCTTGTGTTTTGACTTGTATGTTTCGAGTGTTGGGTCATGAGACCCATGTTTGTAATATCTCGCTCCTCGGAGCCTAATGAATAAATATTTGAGTCAGAGATTTATGTTGTGATGCCATGTTGTATTTACACATATTGAGCATATTGTGTGTATGTTTGAAATGCTTGGTATGTGTGGGATCCGACACACTAGTTGTTTATCCTTGGCAGCCTCTCATATGGGGAAATGTAGTCTCGTGTACGAGCGATAGTAGTCCGCTACAGCCCGGTTCACCGGAGTCCTCGCTAGCCCAAAGACTACCGCTTGGACACTTGATCGGCGGCATGTGTTTCACTGTTCCTTATGTCTGTCCTTCGGGAAATGTCACGCGGTGTTATTCGAGTCCTGCCTAGCCTGCTACAGCCCGGGATACCGAGTCCTCATAGCCCTGCTACAGCCGAATTTATACGTTGATGACCGACATGCTCGATGTGATTCATGTATGCCTGTCCCCTTATGTTAGCGCCTCTTTGTGTTCACGACTAGCAATGTCGGACCGGGTTCTTTATCATGTGGATGCTAGCGACACTTTCATATACGTGAGCCAAAAGACGTAAACGGTCCCGGGCCATGGTAAGGCGACACTGTGGGAATACCGTGCGTGAGGCCGCAAAGTGATATGAGGTGTTACCGGCTAGGTCGATGTGATTTGGAATCGGGGTCCGACAGCGTTGGTATCAGAGCCCCGATCGTCAGAGGGATTACCAAGCCAAACTGGTCAAAGTTGTGTCTAGAAATGCTTTAGCTATGTAAGGGAATTGATTGTGGAAGGAAACGTAAGGCTCTTTTTACTCCTTATACCTCATGGCCTTCTGATCTGAGTCATCCTATTCTCTTCTACGGGGTTTAAGAACTAGGATTTTCATCTATCTATCAGGATGACGTGTTACTAATCCATAGACCCTTAAGATTGTTGGTTTTAATCCCGGTTCAGTTCCTACTATTTACGTATGATAATCTGTTGATTTGAACCTTGATATTGTGATGTTGAGTGGCTATGCCACCATTTTGCATGATGTCTCAAATCATTTTGAGCATTTACAGCCGTTATGCTGTCCGAGTCATCCCAGGTCTCTAAATAGTATGATGCATTTGCAAATCCTTTCCTTCCGATCCCGATGTCCTTTTTGGTCAGAATAAGCACACTAATTGGTAAGTTGAGGCACTTCGTTGCCTCGGCGTAGATGTTGGAGATATTATTATGACCCCAGGTGTTAGGAAGTCGCCTAGCAATTTAGCAATGCTTTTGTATCCCCAGTGCAATGATTCTGGCCATTATTCTTGAAAGCATCCTGTGATGTTATTAGTTAGTAGGTATTCTATTCATGGGTTCTTGAGCCCGAGATTCACCCTACTTCATGTTGTTAGTATTTGCTAGTTCCTTTAGGATATTAGTAACTTGCGATAGTCCTCGAGGTCCGTGGTATTTCCTTCTTCCAAATACCATGAGCTGCTTATGGCAGAAGTTCCTCGCTGAACCGAAGGATCACAGTCGGAGTACTCTTGAGGAGTACTCCATTCTATATTGTGACTCTGCCAGTTCTACCTTCTCTGCATGGATTATCCGGAAGAAATGTTGAGCTTTGCTTGATATACTAATCCATGCCTCCACAACTCGAAAAGTTATATGTTCCTCGATGTTGTTCCTCCTTAGTTGTATTCCGATCCCCGTCTATCAGTTGATAGTCCGGAGTAGTCGCGCTTTCGTCCTCATCGATGCCCATTTTTCTTGTGGTCCGTCAAGCCATTCTATTCCGGAATGACCAGGAGAAACAAACTCCAGTACCTCATCCATATCTAGGATTGGGTCAAAGCAGTTGTATTCCGCAGATCAAATGCCAATCCAGCTTTTGGTTATGTTCTACCTTGAAGTATTACCCACTTTATGTCAGGAACCTGAGAATTGCACCTTCTTTTATGAATTCTTGACGCAGTGATACTTCTCTCTATCATTATTCATTCCTCGGTCCCGTGCTAATGTAACCGGAATGCCGACAAGTGAATTGTGATGTGTGAAATCAATACTCCGAGCAACTCGTTGCTTGGTAGCTAATGGACAATATTCTCATTCTTAGCGTGTTGGTTATTCAATCATCATCCTAAGAGTGATCGTGCTATCTAATATCCTTATTTCCGGTGCACTCTCCGAATAATGAGTTAGGATTATTCAATCCCTTGCTTATTGTCCATATCATCTTGCCCTGAAAAGCAAGGTTATTCTCGAGCTTAGGAACATATCGGTGGTTCGTGACTTTCCAAATATCTTCTTGGAAGTGTTACCAGGTTGTCCCCTGACTGTTATGTTGAGCTCGTGATTATGTTGGTTTTCCCTCTGAACCACCCTTTCTCCAAGAATCGGTGTCGGATATCCCTGAGCTAGTTGGTTAAGCTAGACAACAACTTGGAGAGTTGGAAGATAAAAGCTTGCCTAATTTAGTTCACTCCAAAGGGATATTCCTGTGTAGTGTGTGTTGAAGAAAGATGATATCCTCATCGATTGGTCACTGTGATCAGTTGCTAGACCTATTGTCTCATCAATCCTTTGATTTGAGTGTGGGCCATCGTCAAATCAAATCAGTACCAACGATGCTCGTAATGTTGTCTTACTCATGGTTGACCCCTCGAGCATATACCATTACATCTTTTGGTCTGACCAATACTATCACCGTGTTCACATGATGGTGGAAGTCCAGTGATATGGAAATTCCGATGAGTTGTTGTTGAGCCCATCAGCAGCATTTTGTCTCCCCCATGATCCATGTTGAACATCAACCTAGTGTTGGAAATTTGTGTAAGCATTTCTTCGTGTTTTGTTCATGAAGCATATGTTTGGATGAAAGTAGTGACTTCCTCCAATTCATGTGCATCTGATGCAAGTTGCCGCCGTGAATTCGAGAAGGTTTGTTTTGTTTCCTATGGTACCATCCCAAGTCAGTCATGCACGTGCGAAGTGCTCTATGGTTTGATAGGTTGGCCGCCTCCACTCCATATGTGTTCCTAGCACACCAAGCCACTGATTGATTTGTTCAAGGAGAAGGAGTTCCTTCATAACAACTAGTCATGACTTATGTTAGGACTTCGTTATCCTCGATGATGGTTCCCAACCTAAACTCGGTAGTATTTTTATCATAAGACTACTACGTGGTCATGCTTGTCTTGGACAGCGTGTTCATGGGTTTGTAGCAGAACCCGCTCATGTTTTGGAGCTTGCTATCGTAGTTCATTCCCGAGAATCTCGCAACATCTTCTCGTCGATTTGTGTTGGAAACTTTCATTTTTCTTTCTAGACTCGATGAGTCTGGAGTATCCTATTACCAATCGGATCTGAATCTCAGGCAGATATGATGGTTGGAACATTCCCAAAGATTGCATGTTGTTCCCAGCTTGCACCCCATTGTGCCAATTTTCCATGGGATGTCCCTCTCAGTAATTGATGTCTAGGATCATCCTCAAAAGTGGACCTACCATGGGTCCCATTCATTTCCGATGATAAGCAAATCATCCATTGCGTTGTCTTCAACAAGGTAGTCCACATCATCCATTCTAGTCCGGGTATGTCATCCTTTCGAACTCCTTCGAATGATCGATTGTGATTGCCTTAGGCTGGTATAAAGAGTTCCAACGATCTATGGATCAAAAGTAATTCTTTTTGCCACTTAAGGGAACAGCTCAACGAGTCACATTTTTTTCCAAGGTGCCCCGTTACGGGTTCTTGGTAAATATTTCCTCGCCACCTTGACACCATCTACCCTCTTTCTAAGCATGGAATTGTTGCCCACCAATCAAACCCCGTCGTTTGTTCTTCCATCCCTCTCGATGTGTGTTTGGTGTCTCAAACTCAAGAATTGTTCTTACGTCTCTCCATGAACTGATCTTGAGTTGCTCGTTCTTCAAGAAGATTAAATCCTGTAGGGTTTCCCCCTTCTTTCTGCTGTCATGTCGAGTGAAGATCTCGAAAGCAAGGACGTCAAGACCAAGATGATGGAATGAATCAACATCTTCGAGAAGGGCAAATGGATCATGAAGATTGTGATAGTTTTGTGACTCCCCTTTTCCTCTTACCTCACGTCTTGAATCTCGGGGCGAGATTCTTGTTTAGTGGGGGTGAGTTGTCATAGCCCTAGAGCTTGCTGGTAACTAATGGCATTGCATCCATGCATCATGTTTAATTTTCATGAAATTTGAAATGGGGATGACCAAGCCCTAGCACCAAAGCAATTCAAATAGGTTCAACTAAGAAATATTCTTCAATGAACCCAAATGGCCTTCAAAAATGTTCATCATTTACGAAAAATGCTTTTAACCGTAACCAGAGGTGCTGCACATTTTATTATGTCACATTTGGTCACTGGGTTAATCCATTACTTATTTGCATTTGGGCATTTAAATACTATAAAATAATTAGGTGCTCAAATAATCACAAGCTGAAATGTTTGTTGTTGGAAATATTCCAAACAGTGACATTGAGCAGTTTCATGATTTTGGAAATGCCACGGCATTTTATTAAAGCCAAACACAATTACGTAAAATAGAAAAGAGAAACAAAATAGAAATAAGCAGAGAGGAGAGAAACTCACTGCTTACCTGCAGTGCAGCCCACTCCGGCTCGGCATCAGAGCCCACCGGGCAAAACCGCCCAGCCCACCACCGCCTCCTTCCTCGCCTTCCTCCTCTCGCCAGAGGATGAGCGCGTGGCCGCTGCCACAAGACGCCACCGCCGGCCACCTCCTGCTTGCCGTCCCCCCCCCCCCCGACGCTCTGGACGTCTCCCGCGACGCCACGCACCCCCTGGAACCCCCCCCCCCCCCGTTCACCCTCCCGTGCTTTCCCCTCCCCTGCTCTCTCTCCCTCTCGCACCCGAGCGCCACCGCCGCCGCCGCTCGTCGTTGGCACGACCACCGCCGTCCCCTCGTCCCATGACCATGTCCAGCAGCTCCGAAATCGAGCACCCCATCCCCACGCTGAAGGAAATGAGGCGGAGGGCTCTGCTTCGTCGCCATCGACCCGTCTTCAACCTCGGGACACCGGAGATCGTCATCGCTGCCTGGCCGCCGCTGAGCCGTCCCTGAGCGCGCTGAGCCTCCCTATGACATCACCGTGAGCACCTAGTCGTTTTCCCTCTCCTCTCTTCCTCCCTTGCGTGTCGTAGCCGCACTAACCACAGGACCCGAGATCCATCACCGCCAGTTCGTCACCGCCGTGGCGGCTGTACCGCAGCCCGCGCGCTGGCGCGTCACCGTGCTCGGTGCCCCTCCAGAGGTCGTAGCACCCTCTTTGCCTCTGCCGTGCTCCCTAACCTCAAACCCAGTTCACCCGAACGCTGGCGCCATGAAGCTCCATTCCGGTGAGCTCCGGCCACCCCAGCTGAGCTGTTGCCACCCCGGATGCGCCTCACTACGGCGTCCGTGAGACGTAAACCACACGCATAAAACCGAGCCCCGCAACGGATTTCCGGTGTGCCTCCGCCGTCGGCTGTGGTCGTCGCCGGCCATGCTCCGGCGAGTGTCGACGTGGCCGTCATTAGGAGCTAACCCAGCTAACTAAACAACCCACACCCACTGACATGTGGGCCCCTGCGCTTAATTAGGATTAGTTTATTTTCTCTGTTAAATTAGTGTTAATACCGTGGATCCCACGTGCCAGTTTGACCTTGGCCAAGTCAGCTTTGACTGGTCCCACATGTCATCCACCTAAACCAGCCTGAGACGCTGACGTATGGGTCCCACAGGTCAGGTTTGACCTGGGGCGCCCAGTTGACTTGCTGACGTCACACAGGCGTCATGCTGACGCAGTAAAGTATTTCTGGAATTAAAATAAATCAGGAAATGATTTATAAATTTCAGAAAATACCCCAAACTTCTAAAAATCATATAAAATCAACCGTAACTCCAAATCAAATAATTTATATATGAAAAATGATCAGAAAAATATGAAGAATCTGTTTATGGCACTTTGATGCATGATTGAACAAGTTAACCTCACTGAATAGGATGAATCATGATTAGGGCAACTTATGAACTAGCATTTGGAGTTGGAGTTTAACCTTGTTTGAATTCCACTTCAATTAACTTGGCTAGATATTGCATTAGGTGAATTCAGTACCTTAACATGACATGTCATTCATGTGAATGTGCATTGCATTGATTGTGTTCTTTCTCAGTTGCCGGTGTCTGTCCCCTCTCGATAGACGTGGTTCCGACGATTGTTCGATGACACCGATGAAGAACTATATTATCTTCAGAAATGCTAGGCAAGCAAAAAACCCTTGTTCATTCCGATACAATCCCACTCTCTCGCTCCTGCTCTACTTTACTGCATTAGGACAACAACGACTCATGTGTTACTTGCTGCGGTAGCTGAACCCCTTTATCCTCTGCATGACCTGTCATTCCACAGTAATTAGATGAAACCCACTAGCATGAGTAGGAGTTGCTTGAGCCATGTTGTGGCTACTCATTCATGCTTGTTGTCATGCCTGCTACTGCTTAGAGTTGAGTCAGGTCTTATTCATCGGGAATGAATCGGAGGTGTGTGAACATGTCCCATCAAGTGTGTGAGCTAAGTGTGTGAACACGATTTGGTAAAGGTAGCGGTGAGAGGCCATGTAGGAGTACATGGTGGGTTGTCTCATTGCAGCCGTCCTCAGGAACTGAGTTCTGTGTTAGTGATCCATGAAACAATTACTACCACACATTGGGATCCTTAATTGACTCTCTCGGCTTCTTAACCACCCTTGTCCTCAGTCCGGGAGTTGCAAGTAGTTTCTGGTGTTTGTAGTATGTTGGGGGCCGCACGCGACGCTGACCATAGGGGTGGGTTGTGTTGCGGTAGGCACCGTGGCCCGGTGTACCGATTCGCCCGTTTGGTGTCTCGGGAACCCTGCACACATCGCTCGGGGCTGTATGGGAAACCTCGGCCGGACTCCCTGCGGATGGAACCCGAATAGGCGATAAACCTGGACTAGGGACTTGAGTGTTTAGGTAGGTCGTGGCCGACACCCACGTTGGGCTTCCGCTTGAAGGTTGCCGAGTACATGTCGTGTAAACGGCGGTAAGTGGTGAGAGCGTGTGTGAAGAAGTACTACCCTGCAGGGTTAACATGATCTATTCGAATAGCCGTGTCCACGGAGAAGGACTTCTGGGTTGCCTATATCAGTTCATAGACAAGTGAAAGTGGATACTCTAAAATACACAAGATAAGCGTGAGTGCTATGGATGGCGTTCTCGTAGGGAGACGGGAGCGGGTCCACAGTGGTGTATTGATATGGTGAATATGTGGACTCGTGTGCGCCACCTCAAAAGAGTTACTTGCAGTCGTAGTTCAGAATAGCCACCGAGTCAAAGCTGGCTTACTGCAGTCAAACTCCACCACCCCCTTTTTGATAATGATGCATATGTAGTTAGTTCTGATGTAAGTCTTGCTGAGTACAATTGTACTCACGTTTGCTTATTCTATGTTTTGCAGAGAGACGTCAGTCTCGCTAGTAGTTCCGCTTGGACTTCGACGTTTAGCTTGTTACCTCAGCTACGATCTTGTGCCCTCGACAGGATCTGGTAGATAGTCGAGCTTCTCAGCCTTATTTCATTTATAGTTGTACTGTACTCGGACATGTTTAGCTTCCGCTTGTGTTTTGACTTGTATGTTTCGAGTGTTGGGTCATGAGACCCATGTTTGTAATATCTCGCTCCTCGGAGCCTAATGAATAAATATTTGAGTCAGAGAGTTATATTGTGATGCCATGTTGTATTTACACATATTGAGCATATTGTGTGTATGTTTGAAATGCTTGGTATGTGTGGGATCCGACAAACTAGTTGTTTATCCTTGGCAGCCTCTCATATGGGGAAATGTAGTCTCGTGCTTCTCGAGCGATAGTTGTCCGCCATACCGATTCACCGGAGTCCTGCTAGCCCAAAGCACTACTGCTTGGACACTTGATCGGCCGGCATGTGTTTCACTGCCTCTATGTCTGTCCCTTCGGGAAATGTCACGCGGTGTTATTCGAGTCCTGCCTAGCCTGCTACAGCCCGGGATACCGGAGTCCTCATAGCCAGTGCTACAGCCCGAATTTATACGTTGATGACCGACATGCTCGATGTGATTCATGTATGCCTGTCCCCATAGGTTAGCGCCGCTTTGGGTTCACGACTAGCCATGTCGGCCCGGTTCTTTATCATGTGGATGCTAGCGACACTGTCATATACGTGAGCCAAAAGACGCAAACGGTCCCGGGCCATGGTAAGGCGACACCCGTGGGAATACCGTGCGTGAGGCCGCAAAGTGATATGAGGTGTTACCGGCTAGGTCGATGTGATTTGGAATCGGGGTCCTGACACCTATATACATGATCATACCTAGATATTCTCATAACTATGCTCAATTCTGCCAATTGCTCAACAGTAATTCGTTCACCCATCGTAAAATACTTATGCTCTTCAAGAAGCCACTAGTGAAACCTATGGCCCCAAGGCTATCTTCATCATATTAATCTTCCAACACTTAGTTATTTCCTTTGCTTTTTACTTTGCTTTTATTTTACTTTGCATCTTTATCACAAAAATACCAAAAATATTATCCTATCATATCTATCAGATCTCACTCTCGTAAGTGACCGTGAAGGGATTGACAACCCCTTATCGCGTTGGTTGCGAGGAGTTATTTGTATTGTGCAGGTGCGAGGGACTCACGCGTAGCCTCCTACTGGATTGATACCTTGGTTCTCAAAAACTGAGGGAAATACTTACGCTACTGTGCTGCATCACCCTTTCCTCTTCAAGGAAATCCAACACAGTGCTCAAGAGGTAGCAGAGAAGATTTCTGGCGCCGTTGCCGGGGAGTCTACGCAAAAGTCAACATACCAAGTACCCATCACAATCCCTTATATCCCGCATTACATTATTTGCCATTTGCCTCTCCCCAACTTCACCCTTGCCGATTTATTCGCCCTCTCTTTCCCTTTGCCTTTTGCTCTTTGCTTGCCGTTATGGCTAGTCTTCTATCTTCTTCGTTGTCTTCCAAGAATGAAGTTCTTATTTTAAGCAAAGGGAGGGAGAAAATTTAAAAGACACTTGGTATAGAATTTGCAATGCTCAAAATAGATCTACCAGGAAGCAATCTACTTCCGTTCTTCTCCGGAATTTTTATGTAGGTGCTAATCCTTGGTATAGATATATCCTTGATACCATTACCGGAGGGAATTTCTTGGGTAGTCATACTTTTGATTCTTATAATGCTATGATAGATTTATTTGGCTCACCACCCCTTTTGGTTAATGGAACGATGTTAACTTTGGAGCATGCAATGCAAAAACTTGAAATTATTGAAAATAAAGTTGCTACCGTAGAGTTAATTGAAAATTTGGATAAAAATATCCACAACCAAATTACCCAATATGGATCTACGGTAGGAGTCACTTTGAAAAATATTAAGGAGAAGGAACCCATAGTTAATGAAAAAATAAATCAAGATTCCACTAGAATCGATAAACATGAGGGTATCATTACCAACTTGGGAACCACTTTTTCTTCCATAAAGAATACTCCAAGTCCTCCTACTAAAATTGCTGAGCTTATGTATGTTCCTAAAAATAAGAGTGAATCCTCTAGTAACGAAACTGCGGATCTTAAATCTATAAGTGTTCATCCCGATCTTTTTGCTATCATTAAGGAACCATTTGCTATAAATGAGTTCCTCGATCTTGTTCCTAAAAGTTTGATAATTAATAAAAAGAAAGAAACTCTAAAGAATGATAGATGTCTTATTGAAGAATTGCCTACCAAAGATGGCAATACCTAGATCTATCCTTGCTTTTATGCCTAGCTAGGGGCGTTAAACGATAGCGCTTGTTGGGAAGCAACCCAATTTTATTTTAGTTTTTTGATTTTTGCTTCAGTCTAGGAATAAATATTTGTTCTAGCCTCTGGTTAGATGTGTTTTTATGTTTTAGTTAGTGTTTGTTCCAAGTTAAACCTATAGGATCTTCTTGGATGATAGTTATTTGATCTTGCTGTAATTTCCAGAAACTTTCTGTTCACGAAAACAATTGTTAAAAATCACAAGAACGTGATAAAATAGTGATTCCAATTGCTGCTGACCAATAAACAAATTTCCTAGGTCGTCCTATTTTGGCTGATGTTTTGGAGTTCCATAAGTTTGCGTTAGTTACAGATTACTACAGACTGTTCTGTTTTTGACAGATTCTGTTTTCCGTGTGTTGTTTGCTTATTTTAATGAATTTATGGCTAGTAAAATAGTTTATAATCCATAGAGAAGTTGGAATACAGTATGTTTAACACCAATATAAATAAAGAATGAGTTCATTACAGTACCTTGAAGTGGTCTTTTGTTTTCTTTTGCTAACGGAGCTCACGAGATTTCTGTTAAGTTTTGTGTTGTGAAGTTTTCAAGTTTTGGGTGAATCTTTTGATGGATTATGGAACAAGGAGTGGCAAGAGCCTAAGCTTGGGGATGCCCATGGAACCCCCAAGATAATATAAGGACACCAAAAAGCCAAAGCTTGGGGATGCCCTGAAGGCATCCCTCTTTCGTAATACTTCCATCGGTAACTTTACTTGGAGCTATATTTTTATTCACCACATGATATGTGTTTTGCTTGGAGCGTCTTGTATGATTTGAGTCTTTGATTTTTAGTTTACCACACTCATCCTTGCTGTACACACCTTTTGAGAGAGCCATACATGATTGGGAATTTGTTAGAATACTCTATGTGCTTCACTTATATCTTTTGAGCTATATAGTTTTGCTCTAGTGCTTCACTTATATCTTTTAGAGCACGGTGGTGGATTTGTTTTATAGAAACTATTGATCTCTCATGCTTCACTTAGATTATTTTGAGATTCTTAAATAGCATGGTAATTTGCTTAAATAATCCTAATATGCTTGGTATTCAAGATTTGTAGAACTTTCTTATGAGTGTGTTGAATACTATAAGAAGTTTGATGCTTGATAATTGTTTTGAGATATGAAGATGGTGATATTAGAGTCATGCTAGTTGAGTAGTTGTGAATTTGAGAAATACTTGTGTTAAAGTTTGTGATTCCCGTAGCACGCACGTATGGTGAACCGTTATGTGATGAAGTCGGAGCATGATTTATTTATTGATTGTCTTCCTTATGAGTGGCGGTCGGGGATGAGCGATGGTCTTTTCCTACCAATCTATCCTCCTAGGAGCATGCGCGTAATACTTTGCATTGATAACTTGTAGATTTTTGCAATAAGTATATGAGTTCTTTATGACTAATGTCGAGTCCATGGATTATACGCACTCTCCTTCCTTCCACCATTGCTAGCCTCTCTAATACCGCGCACTTTTTGCCGGTATCATACACCCACCATATACCTTCCTCAAAACAGCCACCATACCTACCTATCATGGCATTTCCATAGCCATTCCGAGATATATTGCCATGCAACTTTCCACCGTTCCGTATATTATGACACACTCCATCATTGTCATATTGCTTAGCATGACCATGTAGTTGACATCGTATTTGTGGCAAAGCCGCCATTCATAATTCTTTCATACATGTCACTCTTGATTCATTGCATATCCCGGTACACCGCCGGAGCCATTCATATAGAGTCATATTTTTTTCTAAGTATCGAGTTGTAATTGTTGAGTTGTAATAAAATAAAAGTGTGATGATATTCATTTTTATAGCATTGTCCCAAGTGAGGAAAGGATGATGGAGACTATGATTCTCCCACAAGTCGGGATGAGACTCCGGACGAAAAATAAAAAAATAAAAAAAGAGGCCATAAAAAAGAGAAAAGGCCCAAATAAAAAAATGAGAGAAAAAGAGAGAAGGGACAATGTTACTATCCTTTTACCACACTTGTGCTTTAAAGTAGCACCATGATCTTCATGATAGAGAGTCTCTCATTCTGTCACTTTCATATACTAGTGGGATTTTTCATTATATAACTTGGCTTGTATATTCCAATGATGGGCTTCCTCAAAATGCCCTAGGTCTTCGTGAGCAAGCGAGTTGGATGCACACCCACTTAGTTTCTTTTGTTGAGATTTCATATACTTATAGCTCTAGTGCCTCCGTTGCATGGCAATCCCTACTCACTCACATTGATATCTATTGATGGGCATCTCCATAGCCCGTTGATACGCCTAGTTGATGTGAGACTATCTTCTCCCTTTTGTCTTCTCCACAATCACCCTTCTTTTCCACCCATAGTGCTATATCCATGGCTCACGCTCATGTATTGCGTGAAGATTGATTTTTTTTAAGAATGTCAAAAGTATGAAACAATTGCTTGGCTTTTCATCGGGGTTGTGCATGATTAAAATACTTTGTGTGGTGAAGATAGAGCATAGCCAGACTATATGATTTTGTAGGGATAACTTTCTTTGGCCATGTTATTTTGAGAAGACATGATTGCGTAGTTAGTGTGCTTGAAGTATTATTATTTTTATGTCAATATTAAACTCTTGTCTTGAATCTTTCGGATCTGAATATTCATACCACAATTAAGAAGAATTACATTGAAATTATGCCAAGTAGCACTCCGCATCAAAAATTCTTTTTTATCATTTACCTACTTGAGGACGAGCAGGAATTAAGCTTGGGGATGCCTGATACGTCTCCAACGTATCTATAATTTTTTATTGCTCCATGCTATATTATCTACTATTTTGGACATTATTGTGATTTATTATCCACTTTTATATTATTTTTGTGACTAACCTATTAATCGGAGGCCCAGCCCAGAATTGTTGTTTTTTGCCTATTTCAGAGTTTCGAAGAAAAGGAATATCAAACGGAGTCCAAACGGAATGAAACCTTCGGGAACGTGATTTTCTCACCGAATATGATCCAGGAGACTTGGACCCTACGTCAATAAAGAAAGGAGGAAGGCACAAGGTAGGGGGGCGCGCCCACCCCCTAGGGCGCGCCCTCCACCCTCGTGGGCCCCCTCTTGCTCCACCGACGTACTCCTTCCTCCTATATATACCTATGTACCCCCAAACGATCAGATACGGAGCCAAAAACCTAATTCCACCGCCGCAACCTTCTACTCCACGAGATCCCATCTTGGGGCCTGTTCCGAGCTCACGAGGAGGAACCCATCACGGAGGGCTTCTACATCAACACCATAGCCTCTCCGATGAAGTGTGAGTAGTTTACTTCAGACCTTCGGTCCATAGTTAGTAGCTAGATGGCTTCTTCTCTCTTTTTGGATCTCAATACAATGTTCTCCCCCTCTCTCGTGCAGATCTATTCGATGCAATCTTCTTTTTGCGGTGTGTTTGTTGAGACCGATGAATTATGGGTTTATGATCAAGATTATCTATGAATAATATTTGAGTCCTCTCTGAATTCTTTTATGTATGATTGGTTATCTTTGCAAGTCTCTTCGAATTATCAGTTTGGTTTGGCCTACTAGATTGGTTTTTCTTACAATGGGAAAAGTGCTTAGCTTTGGGTTCAATCTTGCGGTGTCCTTTCCCAGTGACAGTAGGGGAAGCAAGGCACGTATTGTATTGTTGCCATCGAGGATAACAAGATGTTCTTTTTATCATATTGCATGAATTTATCCCTCTACATCATGTCATCTTGCTTAAGGCGTTACTCTGTTTTCTTGAACTTAATACTCTAGATGCATGCTGGATAGCGGTCGATGAGTGGAGTAATAGTAGTAGATGCAGGTGAGTCGGTCTACTTGTCTCGGACGTGATGCCTATATACATGATCATACCTAGATATTCTCATAACTATGCTCAATTCTATCAATTGCTCAACAGTAATTCGTTCACCCACCGTAAAATACTTATCCTCTTCAGAGAAGCCACTAGTGAAACCTATGGCCCCCGGGTCTATCTTCATCATATTAATCTTCCAACACTTAGTTATTTCCTTTGCTTTACTTTGCTTTTATTTTACTTTGCATCTTTATCACAAAAATACCAAAAATATTATCCTATCATATCTATCAGATCTCACTCTCGTAAGTGACCGTGAAGGGATTGACAACCCTTATCGCGTTGGTTGCGAGGAGTTATTTGTATAGTGTAGGTGCGAGGGACTCACGCGTAGCCTCCTATTGGATTGATACCTTGGTTATCAAAAACTGAGGGAAATACTTACGCTACTGTGCTGCATCACCCTTTCCTCTTCATGGAAATCCAACGCAGTGCTCAAGAGGTAGCAGCTTTACTTAAATTTTTTGAGCTATGGAATTGCTCTAGTGCTTCACTTATATCTTTTTGAGCACGGTGTGCTTTAAATTTTTTGAAGAAATGCTCTCATGCTTCACTTAGATTTATTTGAGAGTTAGTAAATTTTTGAAGAAACTCTCTCATGCTTCACTTATGTTATTTTGAGAGAAGAAAAAATTTATGCTCATGTTCTTCACTTAAATTTGTTTGAGCTTACCAAAAGCAACATATGAAAGTAGTCCCAAAGTGATAGATATTCAAGAGGTATATAATAAAAACTTTCATGAATATCATTGGACAAAATAAACTTGATTCTTTGTAATAGTTTTGAGATATGATGATAGTGATATGTGAGTGATGTTGGTGAGTAATTATACTTTAGTAAGAATATTGGTGTTAAGGTTTGTGATTCCCTATGCAAGCACGAAAGTCAAGAGTTATGCAATGAAATTACATCCTACTTATGGTGCATAATTCGGTGTTAGTTATGCTTAATGCTCTCTTATGTGATTTTTGTTTCTTGGTTGGTTGCTTCTCAATCTATTTGCTAGCCTCCACTTGTACTAAGTAGAAATAGTACTTGTGCATATAAAATCTTTAAACCTATTTGCCATATGAGTCCACCATACCTACCTATATGCGGTATTTTCGTGCCGCTCTAAGAAAATTTGTATGTGCCATCTCTAATTTGCAAAACGAATTTCCTTTTTGCTTGCTTATACCGCTCATGAAGCGGCAGGGGGTGGCCAATATTTTCCATGCTAGATGTGTTATTCTCAAGATGAGTTTCTATTCACTTGTCATTGCACGAGAGTACGGCGGTAATAGGGATGCCCAGCCCTGAAATGAAAAAGGAATTTGCTTTACGTTGTCTAATAATAAATTCCTTGGAAAGTGTTGGTATGGAAGGCACCCGTGGATAGGGCTAGCCATGGATTGTGAAAAAATGGTGGAAAAAGGAATAAACTTTATTTTCTGTTTGGGAACCGCATATGATATATCTAACATGGAAAGTGTTGGGAATTTCTCGGTCGTTTTCGTTGAGGGGAAAAGTATGCCTCTAAAACATTTTTATCTCTCAATTTAAGCTTTGAGCTCTGGCACCTATACAAATCCCTACTTCCCTCTGAGAAGGGCCTATCTATTTATTTTATGCAATTTTTTTTATTTGAGTCTCCATCTGCTCTTATAAAGCACCAACTAGGGAGCACTATGATCATACTTAGCATTGGATGTAGCTAATATGCGAGTGTGTTTCATGAATGGATCAATGATTGAGAATGATGGGCTAGGGATAACTTTTTTTGGTGTTGATATTTTGAAAGACATGGTTGCTTGTTGATATGCTTGAGTATTGAAATCTTCATGTCAAAACTAGAATATTGCTTTGAACCATATAGAAGTCCAAATGTCCATGCTACCAAAGAAAAAAACATGTGATGAACATGTTAGGTAGCATTCCACATAAAAAATTCTGTTTTCATCATTTACCTACTCGAGGACGAGCGGGAATTAAGCTTGGGGATGCTGATACGTCTCCAACGTACCTATAATTTTTTATTGTTCCATGCTGTTATATTATCATTCTTGGATGTTTTACAATCATTTTATAGCAACTTATATCATTTTTGGGACTAACCTATTGGCATAGTGCCCATTGCCACTTGCTGTTTTTTGCTTGTTTTTTACTTCGTAGAATATCAGTACCAAACGGAGTCCGAACGCAGCGAAATTTTTTGGAGATTTTTTCTGGACCAGAAGACACCGGGTGGGCCAAAGAAGTACCAAAGGGGAGGCCCGTGGGGAGCACAACCCACCAGGGCGCGCCTAGGAGCCCAGGCGCCTGGGGTTGTGCCCCCGACCGCTTCTTCGCCCTATAAATTCACAAATATTCTAGAAACCCTATGGGAGTCGACGAAACATAATTCCAGCCGCCGTAAGTTCAAGAACCACGAAATCCAATCTAACACCATCACGGAGGGGTTCATCATCCTCATTGGTGCCTCTCCGATGATGCGTGAGTAGTCCACCATAGACCTACGGGGACATAGGAAGTAGCTAGATGGTTTTCTCTCTCTCTTTTGATTCTCAATACAATGGTCTCTTGGAGATCTATTTGATGTAACTCTTTTTTGCGGTGTGTTTTTTGGGATCCGATGAATTTTGAGTTTATGATGAGATCTATATCCATGAATATTATTTGAGTCTTCTTTGATCTCTTATATGCATGATTATTTATAGCCTCGTATTTCTTCTTTGACTCTTTGGCTTAGTTAGGCCAACTAGATCGATTTTTCTTGCCATGGGAAGAGGTGCTTTGTGATGGGTTCGATCTTGCGGTATTCTTTCCCAGTGACAGAAGGGGCAGCAAGACGCGCATGTATTGTTGCTATTAAGGATAACAAGATGGGGGCTATTCCTACATCATTTCATCGTTCTTATTGCATTACTCTGTTTCTCCATGAACTTAATACACTAGATGCATGCTGGATAGCGGTCGATGTGTGGAGTAATAGTAGTAGATGCAGGCAGGAGTCGGTCCACTAATCTTGGATGTGATGCCTATATATTGATCATTGCCTTGGATATCATCATAATTATTAGATCTTCTATCAATTACTCAACATTAATTTGTTTACCCACCATGTGATATTTCTCGAGAGAATCCACTAGTGAAATCTACGGCCCCCGGGTCTATTCTTTATCATATTTTCTTTGAGATCTATTTTTATTCGCTTTTGTTTTCAGATCTATTATTCCAAAAACCAAAAAAATACCTTGCTGCACTTTTTTATTACTTATTTTATTTCATGTTTTATTGAGATATATTTATCCAATCTACCATAAAAAATTATCCCGTCAACTTGACAATTTCTGGCGCTGTTACCTGAGGAGGGATTGACAACCCTTCATACGCGTCAGATTGCAAGTATTTGTTCTTTGTGTGCGGGTACCGTTTACATAGTGTTGCTTGGTTCTCCTACTGGTTTCACAACTGAGGGAAATATCTACCATAGCTGTACTGCACCATCCCTTCCTCTTTGGGGAAATACCGACGCAGTTTCAAGCAACATCAAGGCTACATTCATGGAAGAGTATATTGGTCATATAACTATTTAACTTAGCCTTGAACTTCTCGATGATTAAACTTTAAGCATCAACTCTTTTCGTACCCAGAAGAATAAGAGGGTGACCAAGATGCAGAGTGTTGAGATTCATATCCAGAGCATGAAAAATGTTATTAAATTAGTTCTTAAGGTGCCCATAAGCGTGTTTGGTAAATAAAACAACACATTTATTCTCGTTTGGAGATTGACTTTAAATAATACCTAACCGGTTAATAATTTGGGATATCATATTAGCATCGTTGTAATAAGCTTTTCCACAAGCAACTAGAGAGTGGATAGGGGGACAAGAGGGACCTACTTCAATGCCACTCAAATGATTGGCATTTAGTGTCTCCATCATAGAAAGCGACAGTTCGTTGATAGTAAGAATAACAGACATCCTTGTCGGATACCTCGAGAACCTTTAAAGCCGCCGATTGATTGGCCATTAATGTTAACGACAAAGGAAGTGAATAATGCATTCATATATAAAATGTACAAAATGACCATGCACACTTTACGTAGCAAAGCTCTCCTAGTGAAATTCCATCAATTTCTCTCAAAATCTTTGGCAAGACATATTTTAAGCATGAAGGCTTTATGTTTCCATGAAGTAAGTTGGAAAGAGTGAGATATTTCTTGATCAACAATGATAATAAATATATTTTAAGCCAAATAAATGCATTAATATATTAGTAATTATCTCACACTGCATAAAATCTTGTTGGGTTTCATGAATGTACACCGGGAGGTGATCTTTGAGCCTATTAGCCAAAGTTTTAGTAATAATTTCGTAATCAACATTGCATAAACTAATGAGTTTGAAATCCTAAGGGGTTCTGTATTAAAAAGAATCATAATAAAAGCAACATAGGTTTTGTTAAGTTGGGGTGGATCTTACATCTATTGTAGAAGTCTTGGGGCAACTTTTTACATAATCACCAATCCATTTCTAGGCCGAGAGATCGAAAGCCACATTGAGACCATCAATACCTGGAGATGCATTCTTGTTCATCCCTTGAGAACCTTCAAAATCCCATCTCTGTTGGGAATGGAAGGACAGTCAACCATTCCATTTAGATTGTCATTATGGAGAGGAAGAGCTCTTAAATCCAGGTGAATAGTGGTAAACAAATTAGAAAATAATTAATACAGCAAGAAGCAATTTCATGAGGATTTGGAAGCATGTTATTATTGTTGTCATAAATAACACTAATCCTATTCTCTGTCCTACTCTTGTAAACTGGAACACTCGGTGAAACTCCGCTTTCGTTCTTGTTTTAATGAAAAGCAACATCAGAAGGTCTATTTGTCTAAAACATAGCGTTAGTTAAAATGTATAAGTTGTCTTTATAAGAAATAACATCAATGAAATGCATATGTGACTCTAAATTTAAACATGTTTGATTGTTATGATGTGACCCAGATCGGCATAGCTAGAGTTGGTGGGAGGTACTTAATATACATATATATATATATATATATATATATATATATATGTGTGTGTGTGTGTGTGTGTGTGTGTGTGTGTGTGTGTGTGTGTGTGTGTGTGTGTGTGTGTGTGTGTGTGTGTGTGTGTGTGTGTGTGTGTGTTAGTCGCGGGTTTTCGAGAAATATACGGAGCCTCTACCAGCTATCACTTGCTCAATCTGGCCCATCCACTAGAGATCTGACGACGCAAGTGCAATATTTCTATGTTTGCACCTAGGAGCCAATTGCATTATAGATCTTCTAGAGCCATATAAATATGTGATGCATCACCCAAAATACAAAAATACAAAGTCAAATTCTTATTTTTTACTCACCTCGTAGCTTCTAAATTGTAACAAACAATGATTAGAAATGAGCATAAGATTTGATTAAATACAAGTTTTTCTTACATATGTTTCTGGTACTACCAATTATTAAAGATGCAGTGAACTAATAAACAAATCTAAGCAAGTTTAATTCTTTCCAGTCCATTCACATCTAACTTTGACCCAAGAGTTGATACTTCCTCCAAGCCAAAGGTACCGGACATAGAAAAGGGAACAAATATAACGCATGAAAAAGGAAACACTAAGGAGAGGTTGGATAGACCGTCTTCCACCCTTATTGTGATCTAGCTAGGCATGGTAAAATGGCAAGTTGTAGTTGTGGATCAGTGATCATTTAGACATCCCACTACCGTGGGATGTCGGAGCATGCTAAACTACCTTGGGCTCGGCTCCCAACATCGCGAGGACACCTTGTCATCACTAGTCATTATGCTCGCAGACTGACATTGGAAAAATTATCAGGGCACACGATCGCCTTTCCTGTCCGCCCCTCCCGTCGCTCAAAACCTTGGATCCATCCATCAAGGAGATTCATGTCTACCTTGGCCGAGGTTAGCGAAGTAGCTGTGGGGTGGGATTTATTGCAGAGGCAGGTGCAAGTCGTGTGGGCCAGATATAGTATGGTGGTGGGGACCCTAAGGGGAGGGCTTAGCCACTCCCACTAGTGGGCATGCGGGGCTAGGGTTTTGGATGGGCGTCTTGCCTAGACAGTACCCGAGATGAGAATTGAGCTGGGTTTTGCATCCGATAGGGAAAGAGAGTAGGTGGTGTTTCACAAAGTACTCGAACAACGGTACAATAACATATGTGGGTTTTGTATGACGGTGTGACGTAACCTCAAGTTATTGAAACATACACATGAAGAAGATTTAACCCAGGTTGGGCCCTTGCGATGCAAGTAACAAGCCTAGTCCTGCATGTTTGGGATTATACCAAGAGATCATATATCTGCGAGTACAAAGTCGGGATCAAACGACTTTGTCACAAAGCCATTGAGATATTTGGTGGTCGATCTTGGCGGGATAGATGGCTTAGATTGAATTTGCTCTAGACTAAAACTAGGGTTTTTATATCTTCATCTTAATCGTCGAAGTTGAAGGTGTTCCCTTCGGTCTTGGCACATTGGTATTTATACCCGGTCTTAGGTCACTTCAACCACTTCTAATCATGGTATATTGTTTGTGGATGGCTTGATATCCTTCCTATCGGGACTCGGTCTACTCCCTCCAGAGTAGTTTTGGGGCATGAACATCGCATAAACTAAAGCAACATAATCACTTCTATACATTGCATAAAAGTTTTAGTGATAATTTGTAATCAACATTGCATAAACTAATGGGTCTGAAATTTGAGGGGTTTTTGCATTAGAAAAAATCTAATAAAAGCAATATATGTTTTGTTAAGCCGAGGGTGGAGCTTACCTCTATTGTAGAAGTGTTGGGAAACTCTTTTACATCATCACCACTCCATTTCGGACCGAGAGATAGAAATCTACATTCATACCATCACGACCTAGAGATGCATTCTTTTTATCAAGTTGAGAACCTTGAAAATCCCATCTCTGTTGGGAATGGAAGGACACTCAACCATTCCATTTAGATTTTCATTAAGGAGATGAAGATCTCTCAAATCTGGTAATCTTTGGAGTGAGATGTCGGTGGCCATGACCCCACCCATAGATACGCAGGCGACAACGTCAACCCTGTGTGTCCTAGTATGGCGGCTATCCGCTCAGGTGCACAGATGACGACATTGGCCAGTGCTGCTATGTGATTGTCGTGACGGGACCGAGGATTGAATTCAGGGCAAAGAACAAGTTTGTTTGTTGCCTGATTCTGCTGCCATGAACGAAGACAATAGAGCATGAGAACGGCGCGGGGCTATTGGAGCTTCTCGATTTGGGATTTGGCGGTCCCGGTGACCTTTCTCCTTTGTTCTCTGTTGCAAAGTGCAACGACAACCTTTATTGTTTAGGCTATTTGTGGCTTGTCATGGCTTGACTGCCTGCTTGTTCGAAAGCATGTTTTTCACTTGCATGACACCTCACGCCAAGACCGTGCTATGCATGTAACATGATGGCTTCGATTTAGTGGTGCTTTTTCAAGCACTAGTATTGAACTCCGGGTGAAAACCCGATGTCCGACCCTTGTTAGTTATATCGGCAATGAAGATGTTTCTTAGAGCATCTCCAACAGATGCGCGGTTGCGCGACACGCTAATTATTTTGTAGCGCCGGAATAGCGTTTTCGCGCGATGTGCTGGTGTTTTGCTTTACCAGAAGCGTTATATAATTCGCACCGCATGTATCGCTCTAGCAGGCGTGCTAAATTATAGATCGCGCACCGAGCACAAACAAGATTTCTCACTCAACATAGAACCAAAAAGATCAAACACATAGAAAATAATGCAACAATAAATATTTCAATTATTATTACAACTCAAACAAATATTCTATCTTCAACACAAAAATATTTCCTGAATAGTGTCGCCCATTTCATGACCACCCGTCCTTGATTAGATCTTTTGAAGGTCATCATGCATTTCCAGCACGTCGAATGACATGATAGGAGGCAACAGAGCGGGCCACCCTCGCAACCCTCCTCCACCATTGCACGGGATGTCCCATCAACTCTTACTGAGAATAGTCTAAATCTTGCCCATGCTCATTCTCGATGATCATGTTATGCATGGTCACACAAGCGCTCATGATGTACCAAAGGATATTTTGATCCCAAAATCTAGCCGGTCCTCTCACAATACCAAATTGACTTGCAAAATCGCAAAAGCTCTCTCCACATCTTTCCGAGCCGCCGCTTTGAGCATTGTGGAAATGAAGATTTTTCTTACCTTGCGGTGCCGTCAACGGCTTCACAAATGTTTGTCACCTTGGGTAGATGTCATCCGCAAGATAGTAGCCATAGTTATATGTATGGCCATTTGCTACAAACTCCACCGGTGGAGTTTCACCATCTGCAATCCTATTCATGAGTGGTGACCGTTGAAGAACATTGATGTCATTGCAAGATCCAGGCATTCCCAAAAAGCATGCCAAATCCAAGTCTCATGATCGGCCACCATTCCAAGGATTATAGTGGAACCCTTTTTCCGGCCGTGGAATTGTCCATGCCTTAGGACAGTTCTTCCAACTCCAATGCATGCAATCTATTGAGCCAAGCATACCTGGGAACCCGCAAGCTTTGTTTATCTCCAAAAGCCTTGCGGTGTCTTTAGCATTGGGAGCTCTCAAATATTCCACACCAAACACTTGCACAATTCTAACTGCGAATTGCTTGACACACATGCTGGCTTGACTTTCACCCATGGCCAAGTGCTCATCAACTAGATCCGCCAAATACTGTATGCCAACATACGCAAAGTGGCGGTCACCTTTTGAAAGGTGCTATGCCCGAGTTCTCCGCGGCATTCCTCCTTTGCTGAAAAACCGATCATGGCTCGCCAGTTTCTCCGCAGTGTGTTTGAACAACTCGATGCTCATCCTAAAACAGCGCCAAATAGGACTCGGGTATGTGGGATTGTCCAAAAAATAGTTCATCATCAATCTATTGTGGGCATCGATCCTTTCCCTCCACAATTTCTGACGATCGAAAATCAAACCACCGTGCTTCGGCTTTTTATTGACGTGCATAGCTAGGATCATTGTGACGTCCTCCTCTTGAAGATCAAATTCTTCATCGGAAGAATCGTCGGACGAACTCATCTACAAACTTGAATGTAAACTAATTTAAAACTACAAACAACATGCACCAAATTCATCTACAAATGTAAAGTTAGAAGCAATATATACCTTGCAAGTGTTTTGTCAAACACTTTGTGGGCGTCGAGCTGCAGACGATCACCGGATGTTGTTCGTCCAAGGAACGGTGCGCTTGGTTGGCGGCGGCCAGGAGAGAAGCAGCGGCGCCCGCCGGGAGAAGTAGGGGAAGCGGCAGCGCATTAGAGATAGGCGGGGGAAGCGCCGACGGTCGCGGGCGCGAATGGGGAAGGTTCGGAGGGCGCCAGCGCCTAGAGGTTTCAGATCCGGCGGTTGGTGAGATTCACGCTACCAATTGGCTTGCCCAGCGCGCGAAGCGGCGCACCAAATAAGAAGCACGCGATGCAGTTTTCCCAGCGCTGAGCCATGTTTACCGCGGGATTATAGCGCTGGCTGCCGAGCGTTAACTTTCGTCGCTAGCTATATAGCTGTTTTAACCAGCGTGCGGCTTATTTAGCGCGCTGTTGGAGATG
This sequence comes from Aegilops bicornis, assembly GCA_021605145.1. Lineage (NCBI taxonomy): Eukaryota > Viridiplantae > Streptophyta > Magnoliopsida > Poales > Poaceae > Aegilops > Aegilops bicornis. The sequence continues at coordinate 159,362,451 of CM038670.1, read as the reverse complement.
CTCTTATATCGTTACATTGTTGAAGGCATTGCTTGAATTGCTCAGACTTGTTCTTTAGGGTGAAAACTAATGATCCGACCTTCGGTGGTTGGATCCGCAATGGCGTCGCTTGAGCATCGTTTCCTTCCTAAAGGCGTTGCTGGTGGAGAGTTTTTCTCATTGTATTGCTGATGTCAAAAGATGGTTGGTGCGGATATGGTTGCTGGGATAGATTGTTGATCATTGTTTTGATTGCTTCGGAGTTTTGTTCTTTTATATTCCACCAAGACATAGTTTTGGTCTTGTTTGATTTTGCTAGCTGCCGACATGATTTTCTTACGTGTGTGTTAGTGTTGACTGTATGGATCATATCTATGCAAATACCGGATACCAGTGCATGCTCTTTCTGTGTGTATTCCATTAGTGCTTCATTTCAAGCTAATAAATTCTGCCCTTTTATTGAAAATATTATAAGATATTAATATAAAAACATAACGCCTATCCTTTTTGCGGGCTGACGTCGGTCTTTTAAAAGACTAATTCCAATGCGCACGTCCAATCTAGCACTAATAGCCGACGTTGGTAATGGGGGTCAAACTCCTGGACTCTCTTCCTTTCCAAAATGTTTCGTCGGTTGATAAAAGACTTTTCCGTAACTATTGTCTCGCTTCAACGACCGAATTTTGCTGGAAACGGTAAAGTTCCTTCTTTGTTTTATTCCTCCCTCCAGTCATTTTTGTTCCCCATATAAGATCTGTCTGAAATCAAAATTTCATATAGAATTAATGAACATTCATAATACGAAATCAATATCATTAGATGTCTCGTAGCTTTAATTTTCACATTGTATAACTTAGTATGGTAGATATTAATATATATTTTATATAAATATGATTAAACCTTTTGAAGTTTGACTTAAGACAAAATTTATATGCGAAGTAAAAAGAACCAGAGGGAGTATTAAAATTATTAGTATTGTTCGATCCACACACATGACCTCAACCAACCTCCTAACCTAAGACAATTGTGTCGCATGACACAAGTCAGCAAAAGTTGAGAACTTAAAAATTCATGACTTCCTCGAGCCTATTCAACAACCTGAAAGCCTTTGTAAAAAACCAATCTGAAAGCCTCCTCGCTAAAATAAAATGAAATGAAAGTCGGTGGGATGAATCCAAGGCCCTTTGCGCAAATCGATCTTAGTACCAACAAACAGGTTTGTTTGCCATTTCTTGAAGGATAAAGGAAGCTTACAATACTAGATAGAGTCTATGGCATGCGGACATACATACATTGAGGAAAAAACAGGAAACAAAGCACTCGCACACATGGAATGAAAGCTTATAACTGACTCAGTCTGGGATGCATTAACGGGCAGCATGTCATCCAGGAAGGTTCAGAGCCACAGGGCTCCTGCCTGCCTCAGGAGCGGCACGAGCTCTTCAGCGATGTGCATGGTAATGAGTCGGTCCAGCCCACCCAACAGCCTACCTCCGACGAACACCACCGGTAAGGCGACGTCGGTGACCAACTTGGTGTTGTCGTCCTTGGACCGGAGCGCGTAGACGAGCGCCGCCGGGTCGGCGTCGTAGCTGACCTCCAGCACCGCCGGGTTCACGCCCTGCTGCAGGAGCAGGTGCCGGGCCACGACCGCCAGGCAGCACTCCGGCCGCCCCACCACCACCACCGGCCTCTCCTGCACCGTCCTCCGCACCTCGTTGGTGCTGCTCACCATCTTACTCGCCGTCGCCGTCAGCCACTGGATCTCGCGTTCGTGCGCTTGAGTTTGACGAGCAGTACCGTCGACTCGGGTGAGGGGTGTGCCCTTGTGGGGGCCGTGGAGGTCAGAAATATGGGTCGGGGAGGTGCATAGGGCCGGAACAATAGGTCATCTTCGTGGTCCTGGCGTGCCACATGGCACATGCATGGTGCTTTACTCCTTTATTGTACGTATTAATTATAAAATATACACTAAACATAGGATATATCACTCGACCCAAAATAAATAACTCAACTTTATACTAAAGTTAGTATAAAGTTGAGTCACTTATTTTGAAAAAGAGGGAGTATGATGCTTGTACGCAAGCAAATACACACTGTCACTCATACACGCCACTACAAACTAACTCAGAGACACGTAAATAAGCTTTTCCTTGTTGATAGAGGCTTCTATCTATCGCATGCACACACACATGACGTCAAATTCGGGGCTTGACATATCCCGACGGACAGGGCATGCGTACCACCATGCCCACTCGTCATTCTGATTATACTTAAATTAGTAGGAGTACTTAGTTTTCACCATTTGTGGCTAATAGTCATCCATCTAAAAATACTCTTCGCTTTTAAAATAAGTGACTTAACTTTATACCAACTTTAGTATAAAGTTAATACAAAATCGAGTCACTTATTTTAAAACGGAGTGAGTAATAATTAGCGCTCTATTTTAACAGTAGGGTCACAATTGCTATTTTGGAGAAACTACAAGAGCATTGTCTTTCCACTAAAAAAGAAACATCTGTCCAAGAAATATATAAAAATGCCAAACTTCCAATCTTCGGAACCAGCCATGATTTTTTTGATAACCAAGTGTGTGAACATGTCATATCTTTTCTTAAAAGAAAAGAAAGACCCATGCGATCCAGTACTGGTATACGGCCAGAAAGTCTGTTGCCATCACGTATATCACGTACTACAAGTTAATTAGCGGACGTGTGTTAAAAAAGTTAATTAGACGCCACTGCCATCATGATCACTTGAAAATCAAGTTTTCACCGTTTACATCACGCGAAAATGTTTTATGGAACCATGGTTCAGCCGAACCGACGTTCGACAACAATGATTTTTAGACACAATTCATGAGGATTCATGCATGATGGATTAAAAAATGCAGCTGGCATGTATGTCTATTCATAAGGATCCATGCATGGTTGATTAAAATATATAGTTGTCATGCATGTCACAGATTCACATGTAGTAGGATGTTAAATCATACAGCATAGACCATAGGTTCGGCTGAACCATGGTCCTGAATCACGTCTCTCTTACATCACGTCCACTTTTGTATAGTAGACTGGAGTACGTAGTGAATCCATTGCTGTTGGTGCTATTGATCTAACTAATGGCCGCCAGTTATACAAAGAAACGAGTTCTTAACCTTCTAGCTCTTAACGTATTAATTTCTGTTCACAACTCATCTGACTTTCAGTTCACTTGAAGTGTTGGTCCAAAGGCACCGAACAGCCTACAAGACTTTGGTGCTGCCAAAGGGCATTTAGCGACATCATTGCTCATTGTGATGTTAACACAGTGTTTGGTGCTAATTTATTCTTACTTGCTTATTTTAGAAGTGGCACTTGGTTACGGTGTTGGTTTATCTGCAATCCATCATATTCCTATGCATGCAAATAAAATACCTTTCCTCGTCACTAGGCCTTACAAACTCATGCTAACAACCATTTGGTACATGATAATTTCTCCGTCGGTGCGTGGAGAGTCATAGAAGTTGTATATTAGTTACCGGAGATGGATACATTAGGAGACTGACGCGATGTTTGTCGCAACACGGACAAAAGATGAAAACCACAGGTGGGTTATGTTTTCATTTTCAAAGCCAATATTAGTTACCGAAGAGGAATAAAACGGGAGATCCGTGTTGATGTTTGCCGTGACATGGTCAAAAACTGCATGTATGCCTTGTTTTCACGGGCGCAGAGCCATATGAGTTGCATATTGGTATCAGAGGATGATAATGAAGGAGACCGATATCAATGCTTGTCGCGAAACGGTTGACACCACATGATGGTCAAGTTATTGTTAGAGCCAATATTGGATACTAAAGAGGGGTAAAGCTAGGGAGCAACGTCAATGTTTCTCGTGTCACGTGGATGTTTGTCAAGACGCGTAGAAAGCCACACGTTGGTCACTTTTTTTTTGCACCTGGAGCCATGGGAATTGCATGTTGGTTACAAGAGATGGATAAAGCAAGGGGTTCACAATGATGTTTGCCTTTACATGGTGATTGTCGGTTTTGTCGATGTTTGTCGCAAGTGGGTCACGTTGTCGATGTTTGTCGTTAGGGCGGTTGGGAACCGCCAGGGTTACGCTTTCTGTACTGGGAGCCAATATTAGTTACCGTGAGGCAAAATGTGGGTGACCAACGCCGATGTTTAGCACGGCGTGGTAGATATTCACACGTGGGCCACTTTTTTCGCCTCCTAGAGTTATGGGAGTTGCATGTTGGTTACCGGATATGGATAAAACACTGGTTGACATGGATGTTTGTCGTGATCCGTCGAAAACCGCACGCTGGTCGTGCTTTCACACCGAGAGACAATATTGGTTACAAGAGAGGGATACAACGCGAGACTGACGCTCGTGTTTGTGGCAATGCGATCGAAAAATGCATGTGGGTTACACTTTCATGCCGAGAGCCAATATTGGTTACATGAGAGGGATACAACGGGAGACTGACGTTCATGTTTGACGCAACGCGGTCGAAAGATGCATGTGCGTTACATTTTTATGCCGAGAGACAATATTGGTTACACGAGAGGGATAACATAGGAGATCAAAGTCGATGTTTGTCGCAACACGGCATGAAGCCAAGACGACCACTTTTCGCACCTAGCGCCATGGGATTTGCATGTTGGTTACCAGAAATGAATAAAACAAAGGTTGACTTTGATGTTTGTCGCGACTTGGTCAAAAACCACAGATGGGTCGTGTTTTCATGCTGAGAGCCAATATTAATTAGGAAATGTCCATGATTGTTACTACACGGTCGAAAATCTCATGTTTGTCAAGTTTTCATGTTGAGGGTTATAGGAACTATAAATTAGTTACCATTGAGTGATAAAGCGAGATATTGACATTAATTATGTTTGTCATGACGCGGTCAAGACCATGTGGGTCATGTTTTCATGGTCAATGATGAATATCTTCATGTGTAATTTGGTTGGTTCCTAACAATGCATGGGGCACTTAGTTGTTACGTGTTTGTGGTGAGGCCGAGCCATGACCTGCCCAGAGGAAAATACACCGTGGCTCGCAGCGGCACCGCTTGATAGAGAAGAAGGGAAGAGGTTGACGGTTGTGGACGAACGAGGCCTAGAGTGGACGCTATGCGGCGGTCGCAACACGCCAGGGGTGGTGGAGAGGGTAGAATATGGCAACAAGGCCCCCGGGAAATGCCGCTGGGGCTAAGTGGGGGCATCAGGCGGCGCTGGATGGAGCTGGTCGACGAGAGTGATGAAGGAAGAAGAAGGCAGTTTAGCCACATCGACTGATGACAAGTTGGGTTTTAGAGACTTGCACCTACTCGGACTCACTCGGTCCTTAGTTATGAACAATTTTATTGCAGGGGATCAACTAAAATACTGAGGAATAGAAATCTGTAAAATTAGTAGACTACTCAAGGCAGCGTGTGTGTAGCTAGTATGGCCGTTTCATACATACCGACAAATGAATGGCTCTGCCCAAGACAAGTCCTTTATACTTTGCATATTAGTTTTAGATGAAGTAAAACTTCGTAAAGTTTAATCAAGTTCAGAGAAAAAATACCAATATTTTTAATATCAAATCAATATCATTACATGCATTGTAGAATATATTTCTATATTATATTTATTTAATATTGTAGATATTGACATGACATAATATAAAGTTGATCAAAGTTTATAAAGTTTGACTTAAGACAAATCCTAAAAAATGGAGGGAGTAATGACTTCCTTTGAGATCACCGACGCCGACGATGTACGTAAAGGCTGAATGTGTCACGGAGTGTGACGGCATGGAGTGATCGACCGGCGACCGGCAGGTAGAAGAATGGATAGATGTCATACGTACATGTGGAATTGGCACGCACGCACGCACGCACGTCAGTTACGGGTGACGCGGCCCCGCAAGCAATCGAGCGAGCACGCACCATGCTCACGAAGGTCAGCGGACGGCGAGGGCTGCCTGGCGCTGGGTGCGTCGGCCCAGTCAAATACCTGTGGTCTGGATTTTAGACCTTGGTTCCCAACCGACCTGAAGTCGCAACAGACTTCATCCTCTCTTTCTCTTTTATTAAGGCCCTGTTTGGTTCGGCTGTTGATTTCTAAAAGCAGCTGCGAAAAATCTGATGTGGAAAAACAGCTGTGGAAAATCTGATATGAAAAAGATGTAAGTCATTTGGCAAACCAGCTGATACAGCTTTTTCAGATTTTGACCCGCAGCGGAATCAGATTTTGAAAAGCACGTCCTGGGCTGCTTCCGCTTTTGGTTCAGATTTTGGCAGCGGATTTCTGGAATCGGATTCTACTGGATCCGCCTTTGGTTGAGATTCTGCTGCGGCAGCGAATCCATCGATAAAAGTTGAACCAAACAGGGCTAAGTCTAATCCTTCTTCAGTTTCTTCAGTGTCAATGCCCACTTCTTCAGTTGAACCGATCACATTCACCAATGGTGCACACGCTATCTCAATATCTCGGTTCTTCTGGTACTCAGATCTTCATCGAGCTCTCACTTCAATTAGCGATCGACACTTTCTAGCTTCCAGGTCATTTTGTATCTAATTCAGTTCTTGCTAAGCAAACAAGTATAAGAATAAACTTTTAAAAATAGAATAGAAAACGAGTACACGAATAGAAGCGGTGGTAAAGCACAGAAATAGCCAACAATCACCGCAAGCAATAAACAATCTCTAATTGACTCAATGCTTTTGAACATTTTGATCACTCACAGTAAATGAGATCAAAACTTTTTGATCATTGTTGCTAACCCTTAAGCTTGCATCAAAAATCAAAACCTAAAGTGTATCCTTATTCTTCCCAAGAGCTTGTAAAAATTAATTAGAACAGAGTAAAAGCTGCAATCCTCTTGGTCTTATTGTCATGGAGGTGAAAAAGAAGAACTATTTTTGCAGAATCCAAATTCACATTGCCAAAGGTTTAGAGAGAACGTCAAAATTATGTTGTGAACAAAGCAATGTCCATCAAAGACAAAATAAATTATCAATTAGCCATCGCTTTTAAAAACGTGAACCCAAGGCATGCCAGATACAATAAGTCAATGGTGCATCCACCATTTGCATGTGAGGCCCGAGAGAAGGCGGCAGTGGCAAGGATCATCGCGAGGGAGCTGAGTTCCGAAGGGCGTAGAGAGGCGTTGAAGGTGGGGATGGTCACCAGTGTGCAAAATTATTGGGACGCCAGAAGAGGAGGTGACCATATCGAAATGAGGTGGTTTTCTTCAACGGATGAGGGGGGTGCAGCGGACATGGCAAGGCCGCACGAAAGCGGGCGATGGTGGTGCACGGTATCGTGAGCTTGAGTGTGCGGGTAATCTGGACGGGACTGAGCACATCAGTGGGCGGTGGGGCTGGGCAGGGTTGGGGGGGGGTGGGGATAAACATAAGAAGCGAGATCGATGTTGCTCATCCCGTCGAGCGTTTGTTGGAGCTCCTACAAGAGAGAATTTTGCACCTACCTCCGCAACCTGATCTTCGACGACCTACACTGCCGGCGCTGCCATCTCCTTGCTTTCTGCTGGTCGGCATCCACTCTAGGAGGGCGACAAGGAACAAGTGGGGAGGACCGGGGCCCAAATCTGGGAGGGAAGGGATGGGGTGCAGGGCTATCAGCTTCGGGAGAGAAGGGGAAATCTTGGACTGGCGGCGTTTGTTCTGGGTGAGAGACGGAGAGGGGGTGGGGATCTAAATGCGCGCGGCCACCTCTTTTCACTCCTCACCAGACCTAGCCATGTGGGCCAACTCGACACGGCATGGCACAAAACAGACACAAAAAAGGCCCTGCGATGACACAACCTGCTTTGGCCTTTTTATAAAAGCATCATACCGCCCAAAGGCCGACACAGATCAAAGCATGCCCAAGTTTTTTCCGCCTTGTGGATGGTTTTGGCCTTGTGGGCCTTTTTGTCTTTAGGTTAATCGGCACATATATCCGCATGCTTGTAACGGGAGAATTGTTAGATGCTCCTCATTTCACATAATCTGCTTTTCGTGCCACTCCACGCCACTATGATGAACGTAGCAGATAATGTTACCCTCATCTCTAGCGATAGTATGAAAGTAGTGCTCGCCTGAGTTTCACTAAAAGAAAAAACAGGATATAAGAATGGAGGCAAACTTTGTTAAACTTGCCAAACTTGTGCTATTTTTTCTCTTTGAGACAGTTAATGTTATTTGTCCGCGGTATCCGAAAAACTACCGCTCTTATGACAAGAAGATATAGAAAAAGATTGATTAGTATGAAGGAACCTCTATTAAACATGGAGAACCGGTGATTCTTTTACTTCCTTTCCACAACTTTACCTTACTCGATCAACTGGCATAAGTATAGATAAATAGGATGTGTGTATGAAAATACAGAAATTGTTGAAGGTAAGATATTTTTGACAACTAACTAACAATATTAGAGATGTAAACTGAAATTTGCGGGCCCAACTATATTGTGAATTTTCAGCAAAATGTATAGTTTGTTGCCTGAAAGCTACATTTTGTTGTGTTCGCATATGAATTTTCAACTGTCAAGACGCATAACAATTTTTTTGTGAGAATCAGCTAGTACTACGTACATGAAACTCTCACCTTGAACATAACTTGATGGCACTGTTGCATGCCATATCCCAAGTTCGGTAACAACAAACATAATGGGGACACATATTTTCAAAATCTCACCTTTACAAAATCATTCGAAGTATTTTCCGTCTGATATCGTAAGACGTTTTTTGACACTACACTAGAGTCAAAAAAACGTCTTACATTATGGGACGGAGGAAGTAGAAGCTTATATCTGACAGTATGCTGGACACACCGGTTTTTGATATGGTTCAAGTAGATGGTAACACCAGGACGTGCACGCAGTGGCGATTCTACCGTCCGGGCACCCTGGGCACGTGCCCGGGCTCGAGCGCTGCAAATTTTACGAGCAGCCGGATCACAACGTACGATGTACGATCCAAAATACACCAACTTCTGGCTAGTCTGGGCATCGTTTTTGTCTCTTGGGCTTAGCCACGTCAAACCAATACGCCAAGGCAGGCCCATCCCTTAATTTCCTTATATGGGCCACAATAGGTAGTCAGCTCGTGGTCTCCTGCAAAGGAAAATAACGTGGATCAATCAGGAGGTTGCATCGCTAGCCTCGCCGGTTCGTCTGTGCGGCACGATGTGCCCTAGCAACTCCAGGGTTGGAGGCGGCGGTTGGTCAGGTGGACTGGCGGAGGCACGGCGACCGACAACACCGCAAGAGATGGTGCATGGCCGGGCCTCGGCTATGACCCCAGTGAGCGATGATCAGGATCAAAATCGAAAGCTCGGGGTCAAAGCCGCAGCCCCTGTGGGGAATTCCACCCGGCAGCGGCGAATGGTGGCTCATCCTAATCACCATCTGCACTTCCGCGAGCCCTAGCCACACATGCAGCACCGGTGAGTGCCCCTATGATATATCGACAAATTGTTCGATTTACCTATAATTTATTCTCAATTAGCAATTTAATTGGTATTGTATCTAGCGTTTTATTTATTTCTATGATCTATGAAATATTTTTGTGTATATTTCACATGTATTTTAAAATAATATATTATACTTGTGTTATTTGATACACCAAAGTAGAATTTAGATTGTGGTGTGCCCAGGCTTTAGCAATTGCTAGCTCCGCCTGCGTACAGGCATTAATGTGAAACATGAAAAGCATGATTATCTGTCCCCGCTTGTACTATTAATTTCTCACCTTTTCACCATTCTTCTAGTACAAAGCTACACACTGTTTGTTGAGGGGTGTCCTAAAAAAAAAACACTTTAAAATATGACTGTGTCCATGTTGTCATCTTTGGTTAGAACTTTATAAGGTCCTTAGCATCAGTTCCAGCTTGCTGGCAGTAAAAGGAATTATTTAACAAAAGAAATGAAACATTGATGTTAATGTTTGAGAATTCATATCCATGCGAATTTGACGAAATGATTTGAAGAAGTTCCTTTCATGTGAACAACACCCTGAAGAATCTGAACATGAACAACCTGATACAATACCTTAAGTGAAGCGAGAACAAAAGGATTCACAAAAGTATACTTTCCTGTATATACTCTTTTGCAGGTTATAAAAACTAGAATATACTTTGATGTTGTAGGATCAGGATCTTCAGTTTATTACTACGATTGTTTATGTGCAGTACTGCTACCCTTGCTTATCTACAGTACCGCTAGCCTTGCTTAGCTGCATTTCTAATAGCAAGATATATTGTCATTACTGATCAGTCAATCATATATGGACGTTATAACCAATTGAACAGTGTTAGTAAATTATACTGGATTCCTTTTAACTGCCAGCGCCATGCTTCCTCAAAGCGCCTGCGGTCCCTCAAATATCAAATGATTGGTGTGTGGTGCATGTTGGATGCAACAATCTGTGCGAAATCAACACTATCGGAGGTAAACACTCCATTAGCCTTTAAATCCAAATTAGGGAAAAATGAATCAGTAAACCAAAAGAGGGGTGAGTGCATCAAGAAGGGAGAAGAAGCAAATGGTCTTGGATCAATGGAGTCGGAGACAATGAAGCAAACTTTTTCCAAACATGGATTCATCACAAATTTTTTGTAACATCTGTGTACCTGGAATTCGCCAAAAATTCTCTGTACTTTTTTCTTTCAAATTTAGTTCATTACACAACACTTGCACTATATTTGTATCATGCTCGGGATTACAGATAAGTATTTGCATCAAGTCAGTACATCTTTTTGGATGCTTATAGTACTGCTAATATGTAGCCCACACCCGAGAGGACCAGATCAAGGATTAACTTGGTTTCAAACATATTAGACATCACCAAAGAACTTCAATCCGTAAGGGTTCATAACAAAAGTTCAAGTTGCATAATTACTTGCCCTCCTAATTAAATTATCTAGCAATACAGATGGAATTAACTTATTCAGTACCCAAATTAACTTATTCAGTACCCAATGGAATGTGAACACTCTTACCTTAAAAATTCAGAAATTGATTTCACCACAAAGAGACGTGGATGGAGAATTCCATCGATGGAAGTTGGACCAGATGAGTGGATCGAGTTCTTCATATGCATCGGTTAGCAAATCACCAGTACAGTACACATGTCCTGAACCTCCAAGGGAAAGCAACAGTCCGCACATGGCACTGCCAAAGACGATTAGGGCGAACAGCAACTGGGATCTCATCACGTGGTGGGGCATGCTTGCAGCTGTAGACCTGTAGTGCAGCAACACCCGCAGCACACACGCACGCACACCGGTCAGGTCTGAAGATGGGGAGCAGCTGGCCTCCCACACGCATGGAACTCTTCTCCTCGGCAAGCCCGTTCGTTGGTTGTGCAGCAAGCTCTGTGCTTGGAAGGCAGAGGGGTGGCGGCTGGGAAGGGATGCGTCGCGAGCGGAACGGCACATGCGCAGAGGGGTGGCGGCTGGGAAGGGATGCGTCGCGAGCGGAACGGCACATGCGCAGGTGGGCGTCGAGGCGGTGCAATCGAGGTCGGCAGCATGCTGAGCACCACAGCGCCCACCGCAGCCGTCATCTCCCCATGATCCTCTCCAAACTCCCGAACCCCATTGTCCCGGCCACCGCCGGCGCCGCCGTCTCCACCTGATCCACTTCAAGTCCCAAACCTCACTATCCTAGTCATCGTGGTGCTAGTGTTCCTCCTAATCATAGCAATCGGCCATGGTGGCCTGAAGGCGGCTTGAACTAATCCTTGCCGGTGGGTTTGTGGCGTCATGTAGACCTGCTCTGTATAATTTGTCTGCTCTGTCGCCACTAATGTCGGCACAGGTGCAGAAACGCGACGCTGTCGGTCACGTCCCCGAGATCCCAGCGCCCATGGAGCCGCCTAGGGCAAGACTGTGTTAGCCATTGCGGCAGGAGAGAGGTGAGGCGGCAGGGGCTTTGGGTCAGACCGAGAAAAGGAGAGGGCGTCGGTCGGTGTGGTCGCCGGCATCAATTTGATTTCGATTGGAGGCGGGCGGAGCGACTGCACGGAGTTGAGCAGCCAGCGATTTTGGGGATCTTTTGTTTTTCTCTCGCTGAGATTATTACCCAGTGACATATTGTTCTCTTTTTTTTTGACGAATTGTTCTCATTCTTTTTGACGTGATGACGAATTGTTCTGTTTTCTAAGAGAAAAATTGGGGTGGGCAAGTGAGACAACTACGACGGGCGAGTAAAAAAATCAATTGTTTTTATTCTCACTTACGGGTAGCATTGGTGGGCAATTTTCATCAACTCTAGACATACTTAAATCTCAACCGTCAATCTTTAAAATTAACGATATAAAGAGGTGACGGATGAAGAACTATAAAATCTTTCGCCCTTTAATATTAGGTAAAGAAATGTACAAAAAGCACTAAAATGCCCAGAATAATAACCCTAAAAATGCCAAAAGAGCGCTAAAAGGCCAAAATAACTTTAAACAGTGCTAAAAGGGCCGACTTAGGTCACGTGCCATGGCGGCCTGTGAATAATGGGCCATGTCGGGCCGACCTTAAGGTTTGGCTTTGATGACCAACCTTGTTCCATGAGGGCTGAAAGGTCGACCTGGCCCTTATATTTGCTTGTCGTGCCGAGTTAAAACCTATGCCCGTGGACGTTTTAAAAGCGCCGCCCATATAGCCCGCTTACTCCTCACTGTTGGTCCATTTCGATACTGTATGGCACAGGCCACCGAAATGTAGATCACACCAACAACCAAACATGCGTCGAGAGCATTTACTTTTAGTGTTCTCACAAGTGATGGTTCTTGGACCAAAAATGCTAGACGACAGGCTTTTACATGTTTCTACGGGCTCCTTCCAAACTTTCTAAACACATCCCCTGATTTCGATGGGTGTGGGCCCGTGCTTCTATGAATGACCAATTAAAAACCGCCACAACATCCTGTAAAACCTTCATTCCTGTAATATCCCGTATGTGTAGCAAAGCTCTTCTTCGACGGATGAGGATATGTGGCATGCAGGTCTCAGGGCACCTAGTCTCCCCGCGTGATTTATCTTTGGCTTCCGGTTTTCAAAAAATTATATCTTTTGAACGATAAGTCTAAAATTTATTCTGTTTTCATATTCATGTTTCTCGTGACGAGGCCTTTCAAATAAGATCATGAATACATTTTCACGAATTTTCAAAATTAATGTTAAATTTTAACTCTTGAAACTTAGTACGAGAGACCGATAAAACAAAATACAATGTAATTATAATTTCTTTAATTAATCAAGTGCACGGAAAATGTCGGTACATGTAATGCAAAAATAGTCATAGTTATTTTTGCTAAAAATAACCGTATCTGAAATCAAACAGCAACGATAACTCGAAAATGGCACATACAGAAACCATTAGCATATTCTCATGAGTCTCCAGCGTGGAGAATCAAGATAAGATATGCGTCAATTCTTGTGATATTTTGATCCACCGCTTAGCTAGTTCACAAACCGGCACTGTTTTCTGATCTCCCCGTCGGCCCTGGTCTTCACTTCGATACTGCCCATCCTCACCATGGCCGCCTTGAACTTTTGCTCCCACCGCCCAGGGATCCAGGCGTTGAGGAGCACTTTGTGCCCCAGTCTCCGATTTAACGGAGGCGGCGTCCGACTTGAACAATACTTTTTTATCGAGCACGCTCTTGTAATACTGGTTGTCTAGGTCCCCGGGTCCTGAAGTCCTGCACCACCACGGGGTCACCAAAGGCGGTTGCATTTTACCCGCAGACGCAGCGAGCGTGGCATCCATGGCCGAGGGATCGAGGGGTTGGGAGGGAGGCGGTCCGAGAAGGACGAGCAGTGGGAGACCCCGACGCTATGTGCGCCGGAGAGGGTGACCATCTCGTCGGCGTTGAGCCCCTTGGAGGCGAACATATCTTTGAGCATCTGGAGGGTAGCGAAGGGCGGAGGCAGGTTGGGGAGGGTATCGCTAGCGAGGGATACGTTCCCGTCGTAGCGGCCGGCCGGCATGTCGGCACACCTTCCTGCTTTGAGGAAGATGTTAGAATATAATTGTGTTTAAGATAGAGGTAGGAGTTAGAGATAAAATATGTCTAACATGTACAACTTGCCCTCTACTTCAAGTCTCTTTCCTCACAATGTATTCTATATATACCCCATATAAGGGTTGGATCAATACAATAGAAACAACGATAATTTTAGGATTTAATATCTTCCACATGGTATCGTGAGCACGGCATCAACACGGCTTGGATCGATCGGATCTCCGATCGTCGGCCGTTTCACGGTCAGACACGGATCATCTTCTTCCGCACGCCGGATAACATCGACCCGACCTGCAACTGCATCGACACCAGACCAATCAAACGACTACACCGAGCCCTCCTGCACTCGTGATCGACCGTCGCCGCTGATCTGTGCACGGCTACACCGACGCCTCTGCATCGAGGCGAATGACATCAAGTTGTACGACTACGCCAGGCTACTTCTTCGACAACACGGCATCGACACCTGCTCGCCGCGAGGGACGCCTTTAAGCGACACATCGTCGACGCACCGCCATGACGCCATAGCTGACACTTCATCGCCAAGGTCTTCATCAACGTGGTCTTCATCAATATAGTCGCCGACACACCGCCGCTGCCTTGTCCACAACATGGACACCTAGCGCCTTTGACAGACTTTACGCAAGACGCGACCGGCGACGGCAATGACCGCTGGCCACGACGACGGCATCGACCGGCCATCCATGACAAAGACGACCGCATTGACACGGCGTCACTACAGTGGCAACCCTACACGGCCACACGGTTCTGGCAAAATCGATGTGTGCTCGATGGGCTTCGTCCGGTCTTGGCAAAATCGGTGGACTCATCGCCGACGGCACCCTCTGACATCAGCAAGGTGCATCGTCCACGCCTCGCAGCTCCGCCATAGCGCATTTTTTTGCGCCCGCTTTGTGCAGCTTCATCATCCACGCATTTACCACACCATCGACCACGACTACCTCGACCACGGCTACATCACCATGATCGGTTACCTCGACATTAATGGCTACGCTTACAAAGCAACTCATTGGCAACAACTCCAGTCAACAGCGCCCGCCGCCACTTATGCTCCACGACACTCCCTGGCCAGTGATCATGGAGGGAATAGAGGAGAGACAAGGAAGGCACGAGAAGGGGACGCAGTCACAGCCCTAGGTGTCGCACTCCATTAGAGACGCAGTTGATGATGGCGCAGTGGAGAAGACGAGGAAAGCGCAAGACTACAGATTCAGTCGCAATCGTCCGCTTCACTCCCGCTACGACTGAGGGGGGATGTTAGAATATAATTGTGTTTAAGATAGAGGTAGGAGTTAGAGATAGAATACGTTTAACATGTACGACTTGCCCTCTACTCCAAGTCTCTCTCCCTCATAATGTATTCTATATATACCCCATATGAGGATTGGATCAATACAATAGAAACAACATATAATTCTAGGGTTTAATATCTTCCACAGAAGAAAGTGGCGTCGCGACCAGCGAAAGCGACGAGGTCCGCGCACGAGACGACTCCAGGGCAGGCCTCCTCGAGCGCCGCCTTTGCCAAAGGCCGATCACCTCAAAGCCGCCAGAGGCTCGGGAAGTTGGGGATGCCGAGCTTCTCTGGCTGAGCGTTGGCCGGCGACGGGACGAGGAGGACCGATGCGTCGCACCCCTGCACAACAAAACCTACTCTGCTCGTCAAGTCCGGTGACATCACAATCACATACTCCCTCCTTCCTATAATATAAGAGCTGCTTTTTGACACTGGTACATTGTTATATATGTGTAAGAGTGCGATGTAGCGACAGATTTGCATGTTTACATACCCTGACGAAGCAGTCGTGGAAGAAGAGGCGGATGAGCCCGGTGCCAATGCCGCGGTTGGCGTACACCGCCTTCCTCACTGAATCCCTCACGATCTGTTCAGCTTTGTAGCATGTCTTGTACTCCCTCCGTTCCTAAATAATCGTCTTTCTAGAGATTTCAACAAATGACTACATACGAAGCAAAATGAATGAATCTACACTCTAAAACATGTCTACATACATCCGTATGTTATAGTCCATTTGAGATGGCTAGAAAGACAATTATTTAGGAACGGAGGAAGTAGTAGCGTCCGATCGCGAGCGCCGGCGCAGCAGGAGGAGGGCTCGGGGTAGGCGGGGTTGGGCTCGGTGGAGGTGGAGGGTAGCTGCTGGGCGTGCCCGGGCTGGGATACCCACCATACCCTGAAGCGTGGCACGTCCGCGCCACGCAGCCAAGCAACGCTACCATAGCCAATGCAGCAAGCTTAGCCATCTTCGCTATGGCCTTACGTATCTGTGCTCCCTCTGTTACTTGTGTGTTTTGCCTCGAGAAATGGGAGGACGATGGGTGAAGGAAGCTTGCTGTTTCTCAGGTCTACTTATAAATCCGCAATACTGCGTTATGCAGTTCGAACAGCGACAGCGACAAACGTGCTCGCATGGAATAACGAGTTCTTTACACTATCTTGGAGAGCAAAGTCAAGCGGGGACGTGGGGAGGGTAATCTCAGTACAGCTCGGACTGGTTGACATTGGCATGTGCTAGTTCCCTGCGTTGATGTGGGTGTCGGCCGGGTGAAATGCATAGTAGGAGTACTACTAGATTACCGAAAAAGGCTTTCGCCCCGCTTTATATTATAAAGTCACCGCACAATAACCATCCAACAAGGTTCAACACAAACCACGCACACACGGAGGTCCACATGAACAAATAGAAGAAAGGGTCAATGCTGAGGGCACAACACAACAAGCCCTAAACCCAAAACACACACACCACAGGCCGCCACCGGACTAGCCGACTGGGGAGGAGGCGGCAGCTGGGGGCACGCTGAGCGCCATCGAGCGTAAGATCGGAGAGCTGGATGGTGATGACGCCCCGGTCCTGGGGCGGCTAAGCTGCCGCCAGAGCTGCAGTGTAACCACACATTTTGAAGATTGCATCGGCCAGACGTCGGAGGGGGACCTTCAATAACAGCTTATTGCGTAATGTTCCAAAGCTGCCAGTGTGAGAACCCCAACGCACAACCATCTAATATGGCGGTAGCGAGTAGGGGAGGCGTTGAGCTCGGCAAGCAGGTCAAGGAAGTAGGTATTACACCACTGTCCACCAACCGTTTCGCGGAAGCAGGCCCAGAGGAACTAGGCCGCGTAGCACGAGAAAAAGATGTGGTTAGCATCTTCAATCGTGCCACTGATGGGGCACATCCTATCACCCGGGCCATTTCGCTTGAGGACTTCAACCCCAGAGGGGAGACGACCACGGATCCATTGCCACAGGAAGATCCTGATCTTCAGCGGGAGTCGGATGTCCCAGATCAGGCTAAACGGTTTCGGGGCCGTCGAGGGAGCAATGGCACCGTACAGGGACTTCGTGGAGAAACGACCAGAGGGCTCGAGGCGCCAGGAGAGAACATCCCGGTCCTCCACGACGTTCATCGGCATAAGTGCGATGTCTTGGAGGAGGGAGTCCCAGGAGGCCACCTCGATGGGGCCGAAGGGGCGCCAGAAGGCGAGACACCCTAAGTCAATAAGGGCCGTCTCGACAGAGACCCGAGGGCCAGCCGCAATGGCAAATAGATCGGGGAATCGCGCAGCCAGGAGGGAGTCCCCTAGCCAGCGGTCGAACCAAAACAAGGTCGAGGCCCCGGAGCCAACCGAAATGGATGTGCCGATGCGTAGTACGGGCAGAAGCTGGATCACGGACTGCCAGAACTGGGATCCACCTGTACGCTGGCAAAAGGCAAGCGGTTGGCCACAGAGGTACTTATTACGGATGATGGTGAGCCAGAGGCCTCCCTCCCCATTGGCAATACGCCACAGCCAACGAGTCAGGAGGGAAATGTTCATGCGACGGGATGACAGGATCCCAAGGCCACCCTGGTCTTTGGGTTTGCAGATGTCGGGCCAGCTAACCATATGGTATTTCTGCCAGTCGCCCTCGCCCGCCCAGAAGAATCTCGACTGCTATTTGGCCACCTCCTGATGGAGGGTCTCATGAAGGTTGTAGAAGATCATGAGAAACCGTAGAAGGCTGGCAAGCGAGGAGTTGATTAGGATAACCCGGCAGCTTTCGACAGCCAGCGACCCCTCTCGTGGTTCAACCCGTGTCAGATCCTAGTCACCGTCGGGCGAAGATCCGCGACGGTGAGTCTGGAATCACTAATGGTCACCCCCAAGTAAGTCGTGGGGAAGGAGCCCAGCGGCAATTCAGCCGGTCCACAATGGACAAAGCATCGCCCCGGAGTAGCCAAGGACCATCACTTTGCTTTTGTCGGGTTGATGGTGAGACCCGACATCTCGCTGGAAGCACAGGAGGAGGAACTTCAGGTTGGCGATGTCAGACGTGAAGCCCTCCACCATGACAATGGTGTCGTCTGCATATTGGAGGAGGGAGACCCCTCCTCCGTCCACCAGGTGGGGGACAATGCCCCGGATATGGCCGCAGGCTTTGGCCTTATCAAGGATGACCGCAAGGGCATCGACAACCATGTTGAAAAGGAACGGGGAGAACAGGTCACCCTGGCGCACCCCACATAGGGTGGGGAAGTAGGGGCCTATCTCATCGCTGATGTTGACCGCCGCCCTACCGCAGGAGACAAGATGCATAACGCGGGTCACCCAGCGGTCGTCGAAGCCCTTTCGAAGCAAAACTTCCCCAAGGAAGGGCCAGTGGACAGTGTCGTAAGCCTTGTGAAAGTCCAGCTTAAGGAACACCGCGCGGTGGTTTTTGGCCCGGACTTCATGCAGGACTTCGTGGAAGACCAACACCCCATCCAAAATAAACCGGCCTTGTATGAAGGCGGATTGGTTGGGGTGGTGACGGCGTCCGCCAGAAGGGTCACCCTATTGGCGCACTTTTAGCCAGATCTCAAGATCACGTTGATCACCGTGATAGGGCAAAACTGGCGAATGTCGAGGCCCCGGAACCTTAGGGATGAGTGTAATGATCCCATAGTTCAGCGCCCGATGTCCATTGTCCTGCAGAAGAACTCGCCGAAGAGGGCTATGACCTTCCGGTTTGATGGTTTGCCGTAATGTTTTAAAAACGAGACCGGCAATCCATCCGCCCGGAGCCGAGGAGGGTTCATTCCTTTGATCGCCGCAAGGACCTCCTCCTCAAAGAACGGTGCAACCAGAGCGGCGCCGGCCTCGGAGGAGACAAGCTGGGCCCCGCATCAGGTATCGTGGGCAGCGGCCCCACCCCGAGGGGTGGGGGTGAAAAGGGCTTTATAGAAGCCGTCTACGTGAGCTCAGATGTCCGAGGGGCGAACTAGTTGAGAATCGCCATCCCATAGGGAGTGGATGGAATTGCGACGGCGCCGGCCATTGGCGATCGCCTGGAAGTATGCTGTATTGGTGTCTCCCTGGAGCACCCACCGTTGGGTGCCACGCAGCCGCCAGTAGGCCTCCTCGTCAGAGTATATGACCGAGAGCTGGTCCTCGAGGTCATATTCAAAGAACCATTCGTCCGGGAGATCCTCGACGAAGTCAAGACGGGCGCCCGTGACCTGGATGGCACTAAGGAGGGCCTTCTTACGCTCACGGAGATCACGGCCGAGGTTCGCGCCCCATCCCTTCATAAATTGGCGGGCCATCTTGGCGCAAAACTACCAAGAGTCCACCGCGGACATGGCTCGGTGAGGAGCCGCGCGAGCGGCGATCCACTTGGCCGCAACAGCCTCGCGGAAGCCGGCCTGGTTGAGCCAGAAGAGCTCAAACCGGAACCGCGGGGGAATGGGGGGGGGGGCGTTCATCGGAAGAGGAGAGGAGGAGAGGGACATGGTCCGATCCGATCCGGGTGATAACCTGCACCGAGGCCATAGGGCAACTAAGTTCCCATTCCGGAGAGACTAAGACGCGATCCAGAATGGACCATGTCGGGTTCGCCTGGCGGTTAGTCCAGGTGAACCGGGCCCCCGTGCGCTCGAGCTCACGGAGGCCAAGCTCCGCGATGTAGTCATTAAACATCTGCATCCGGGGCGATTAATCCGTCATTATTCTTCTCAACCGGGAGCGGATGAGGTTAAAGTCACCTCCCACGACCACCGGGAGGGAGGAGGCGGAGATCTTCGCTGCAGCTCGGCTAGGAAGGTCGGGAACGGCGGTGGTCCGCCGGTCCGTACACGATGATGACCTCCCATTTAAAGTTGAGCGCACGCTCGAAGATCTCCATACTAACGAAGAACTCCCCCCGATCCATGCCTCCCACCTCAAAGGTGGCATCCTTGACACCTAGGAGGATGCCACCCGAGTGGCCATTATTCCCACTAGAAGGGAGCCAATGCCAGGCGAACAGGTGGGAGCTAAGGCTGTCGAGCTCGGGGAGGCAGAACTCCGTGCACAAGGTTTCCTGGATGGCAACAATGTCGATGTGCTCGTCTCGGATGTACTCAACTAGCTGGCGGCGGCGGCCGTCATGGCCAAAGCCGCGGATGTTCCAGATGAGGGCACGATCTAAACCACCATTGAGGGACTGCTTGACCCCAGGACGGTGGAGGCACTAAGGGCTCTAAGAGCGGCAAGGCGGGAGCGAAAAGTGCGACCACGGATCTCCTCGGCAGGAGTCCCAGAGGACTAGGGAGCCAAGTGCGGAGGAGACGGGTCCGGTCTCAAGTAGCTTGCCATCAAGAATCTCACTTGCATTTTTGTACCCAGTTGCAGGTTGCAATTTTTATAAAGTAAAGTTACACATTTCTGTCAAATGAGTTTTGAAAAAGAAGAAGCTCAGTACGTCCACATAGAATTGGTAAAACTGTCCTAATAAATCAGGGAAGTTAAGACTGGAACATCGATCCTTAAGAGCATCTCCAATAGAAGATATAGATTAAAAATAACTACTTTTTGCATCTCCGACGCCCAAAAACACCTCTCCAACATATTATGTAGATGTAAAAAATTACATCTCCGCCTTCAAGATATAAAATACAACATCTCCATTGCAAATTTGCATCTCCGCTTAACTGAATATGTAAAAGGGAAGCCAGACACCAACCGCCAATTGCCGCTTTCTTTTCGCTTTCCGCGTGACCGCTGCATGTCCTCCGCCTCCTGCCTGGCCCACCGACCACCCGCCCGCCTCCCACTGCCGCCATGGCCGACATACAGATGCTGTATCGTAGCTACAATGAAAGGGGTGATGGATGGACATTTGTTTCCTTAGGAGTTAGGACGGTTGTTGGCATGCATGGGTGTGTATTACTACACCGGTTTGCTGTTGGCATTGTCTGATAATTGTACCGCATGTGTGTCCAACGGATTGTCGTTTCCTGGGGTTGACGGAGAGGCATCCATGAAATTACAACCCATTCACTCAGATTAAACAAAACCGTTTTACTTCACTCAGATTTTCTTAAATTACAACCCATTCAGAAAAGTAAGTTCGTGTAACTTGCAATTTTTTTCACATCCAATTGCAAATTACATTTTTTTATGAAAGTAAAGTTGTGCTTTTCTGAATCAAATAACAAATGAAAAGAAAATCCCATAAAATTGGAAGAACTGT
The DNA here is from genome assembly GCA_021605145.1 of Aegilops bicornis. Taxonomy (NCBI): domain Eukaryota; kingdom Viridiplantae; phylum Streptophyta; class Magnoliopsida; order Poales; family Poaceae; genus Aegilops; species Aegilops bicornis. Next base: position 159,340,954 of record CM038670.1, on the reverse strand, counting down.
TTTACTAAGCGAGCAAATTTGAGACACTACCGAATCACCATCATTGCCTAGTGCCAGGGCACTCGACAACGGGCAAAATCATCTTGGCGACGTGTTTGCTGAGTCCTTTTCATCGGGCCACTCGGCAAAGGTGACTCGGCTGGACTCCTTCCGGCAAAGGCAAGTTTGCATAGTTATTTAGGCCGTGCACTCTGTAAAGGCATTTATGGAGTATAACTAAGCGGGCACTCATCAAACAAACAAACAATGATGGAGCTAGCAAAGTGCCAATGCCTGGGCACGCCGTAAGCTAAAACTCACTTGGTCTATCAAACACAACAAGTGTCATATATTTTGATAAACATCATGTGCAATATATGCACTAATGGTTCATAGATCATAGAAGTAATAAAACATACAATACAATACCAAATAACTTGCTAGGTACTAGCCAATTCTGTCATTAAACAAACATGGTTGAAACCAACACGACCAGCTGCTCAATTACACAATTTGACGATATATTATAGGTAAATAACTCACCTAACTATCATTTGCCGCCGGAAGTCCTTGTCGTTGGCTGTTTGCTGCTACTTGCTGCCGCCGGTACCAAAGAAAGAGATAAGCAGAAGTACTATAAGTTCGACATAAAGCAACAAACTTTTGTCGTTACCTTATTGAAGGCGTTGTCTACTTGTGGATCTGTTGACCTTCATTGGTTGATGTCGGCAAACAGGATAAAATTCTTGTCATTGTCGTTTTAGCTGGACATGCATTTACGGCTTGAGGGCGGATATCCCTTCTTGAAGGTGTTGTTGTGGAAAAAACCAACTTAGTTGTATGCGCTTATATTCATATCTTGTAATGGTGCTACCATAGTTGTTCAAGTTTTGTACTCTGTTTGTTGATGTCTTTAACCTTATTGCCTTGCATCAGCTTCAATAAAAACGGATGCGTGCATCATAATGATGCAGAAGCCTGGGGTTTATTCTCTCATTTAAAAAATATCGACATATGTAAGATTTGTTGTTATAACTGTTAGGAGTTAGGGCACTATACTCTGAGTGTCCTAATCCATGAAAGGAGGCAAAGAAGGAGCTGGAGATTCTCCAGCTGGCTGAAGTGAGCATGAACGATGACGCAAGGTTGCTATGATGAAGTGGCGAATACTAACATGATGATGGACATGTAACAATTGAGTTGAGTTCCTACATGCGAATATGTACTTAGTTGTGAACTATGGACGAGTGTATGACCATCTACAATTGTACTGTGTTAAAAATGTGCCTAGTCTGCATGTGGCATGGGCATTGGCATCGTTTGGTATATCCATGCCATGCAACCAAGTAACGTTACTGGGGCCAACGCGGCAATCTTAACCATCTGCCCTATTCGCCTAAGAGCATCTCTAACGTTATTCTTGGTTTGCCATAGTATTCGCTCCACGGACGGGCGTCATGGACTTTGATATAGGGGCTGGCCATCCAACACAGTCCGCACGCATATCGAACATGACCATGCACACTTTACGTAGCAAAGCTCTCCTAGTGAAATTCCATCAATTTCTCTCAAAATCTTTGGCAAGACATATTTTAAGCATGAAGGCTTTATGTTTCCATGAAGTAAGTTGGAAAGAGTGAGATATTTCTTGATCAACAATGATAATAGATATATTTTAAGCCAAATAAATGCATTAATATATTAGTAATTATCTCACACTGCATAAAATCTTGTTGGGTTTCATGAATGTACACCGGGAGGTGATCTTTGAGCCTATTAGCCAAAGTTTTAGTAATAATTTCGTAATCAACATTGCATAAACTAATGAGTTTGAAATCCTAAGGGGTTCTGGTATTAAAAAGAATCATAATAAAAGCAACATAGGTTTTGTTAAGTTGGGGTGGATCTTACATCTATTGTAGAAGTCTTGGGGCAACTTTTTTACATAATCACCAATCCATTTCTAGGCCGAGAGATCGAAAGCCACATTGAGACCATCAATACCTGGAGATGCATTCTTGTTCATCCCCTTGAGAACCTTCAAAATCCCATCTCTGTTGGGAATGGAAGGACAGTCAACCATTCCATTTAGATTGTCATTATGGAGAGGAAGAGCTCTTAAATCCAGGTGAATAGTGGTAAACAAATTAGAAAATAATTAATACAGCAAGAAGCAATTTCATGAGGATTTGGAAGCATGTTATTATTGTTGTCATAAATAACACTAATCCTATTCTCTGTCCTACTCTTGTAAACTGGAACACTCAGTGAAACTCCGCGCTTTCGTTCTTGTTTTAATGAAAAGCAACATCAGAAGGTCTATTTGTCTAAAACATAGCGATAGTTAAAATGTATAAGTTGTCTTTATAAGAAATAACATCAATGAAATGCATATGTGACTCTAAATTTAAACATGTTTGATTGTTATGATGTGACCCAGATCGGCATAGCTAGAGTTGGTGGGAGGTACTTAATATACATATATATATATATATATATATATATATATGTGTGTGTGTGTGTGTGTGTGTGTGTGTGTGTGTGTGTGTGTGTGTGTGTGTGTGTGTGTGTGTGTGTTAGTCGTGGGTTTTCGAGAAATATACGGAGCCTCTACCAGCTATCACTTGCTCAATCTGGCCCATCCACTAGAGATCTGACGACACAAGTGCAATATTTCTATGTTTGCACCTAGGAGCCAATTGCATTATAGATCTTCTAGAGCCATATAAATATGTGATGCATCACCCAAAATACAAAAATACAAAGTCAAATTCTTATTTTTTACTCACCTCGTAGCTTCTAAATTGTAACAAACAATGATTAGAAATGAGCATAAGATTTGATTAAATACAAGTTTTTCTTACATATGTTTCTGGTACTACCAATTATTAAAGATGCAGTGAACTAATAAACAAATCTAAGCAAGTTTAATTCTTTCCAGTCCATTCACATCTAACTTTGACCCAAGAGTTGATACTTCCTCCAAGCCAAAGGTACCAGACATAGAAAAGGGAACAAATATAACGTAAAAAGGAAACACTAAGGAGAGGTTGGATAGACCGTCTTCCACCCTTATTGTGATCTAGCTAGGCATGGTAAAATGGCAAGTTGTAGTTGTGGATCAGATCATTTAGACATCCCACTACCGTGGGATGTCGGGAGCATGCTAAACTACCTTGGGCTCGGCTCCCAACATCGCGAGGACACCTTGTCATCACTAGTCATTATGCTCGCAGACCTGACATTGGAAAAATTATCAGGGCACACGATCGCCTTCCTGTCCGCCCCTCCTGTCGCTCAAAACCTTGGATCCATCCATCAAGGAGCTTCATGTCTACCTTGGCCGAGGTTAGCGAAGTAGCTGTGGGGTGGGATTTATTGCAGAGGCAGGTGCAAGTCGTGTGGGCCAGATATAGTATGGTGGTGGGGACCCTAAGGGGAGGGCTTAGCCACTCCCACTAGTGGGCATGCGGGGCTAGGGTTTTGGATGGGCGTCTTGCCTAGACAGGTACCCGAGATGAGAATTGAGCTGGGTTTTGCATCCGATAGGGAAAGAGAGTAGGTGGTGTTTCACAAAGTACTCGAACAACGGTACAATAACATATGTGGGTTTTGTATGACAGTGTGACGTAACCTCAAGTTATTGAAACATACACATGAAGAAGATTTAACCCAGGTTGGGCCCTTGCGATGCAAGTAACAAGCCTAGTCCTGCATGTTTGGGATTATACCAAGAGATCATATATCTCAAAGTACAAAGTCGGGATCAAACGACTTTGTCACAAAGCCATTGAGATATTTGGTGGTCGATCTTGGCGGGATAGATGGCTTAGATTGAATTTGCTCTAGACTAAAACTAGGGTTTTTATATCTTCATCTTAATCGTCAAGTTGAAGGTGTTCCTTCGGTCTTGGCACATTGGTATTTATACCCGGTCTTAGGTCACTTCAACCACTTCTAATCATGGTATATTGTTTGTGGATGGCTTGATATCCTTCCTATCGGGACTCGGTCTACTCCCTCCAGAGTAGTTTTGGGGCATGAACATCGTGATAAACTAAAGCAACATAATCACTTCTATACATTGCATAAAAGTTTTAGTGATAATTTGTAATCAACATTGCATAAACTAATGGGTCTGAAATTTGAGGGGTTTTTGCATTAGAAAAAATCTAATAAAAGCAATATATGTTTTGTTAAGCCGAGGGTGGAGCTTACCTCTATTGTAGAAGTGTTGGGAAACTCTTTTACATCATCACCACTCCATTTCCAGACCGAGAGATAGAAATCTACATTCATACCATCACGACCTAGAGATGCATTCTTTTTTTATCAAGTTGAGAACCTTGAAAATCCCATCTCTGTTGGGAATGGAAGGACACTCAACCATTCCATTTAGATTTTCATTAAGGAGATGAAGATCTCTCAAATCTGGTAATCTTTGGAGTGAGATGTCGGTGGCCATGACCCCACCCATAGATACGCAGGCGACAACGTCAACCCTGTGTGTCCTAGTATGGCGGCTATCCGCCAGGTGCACAGATGACGACATTGGCCAGTGCTGCTATGTGATTGTCGTGGACGGGACCGAGGATTGAATTCAGGGCAAAGAACAAGTTTGTTTGTTGCCTGATTCTGCTGCCATGAACGAAGACAATAGAGCATGAGAACGGGCGGGCTATTGGAGCTTCTCGATTTGGGATTTGGCGGTCCCGTGACCTTTCTCCTTTGTTCTCTGTTGCAAAGTGCAACGACAACCTTTATTGTTTAGGCTATTTGTGGCTTGTCATGGCTTGACTGCCTGCTTGTTCGAGCATGTTTTTCACTTGCATGACACCTCACGTCAAGACCGTGCTATGCATGTAACATGATGGCTTCGATTTAGTGGTGCTTTTTCAAGCACTAGTATTGAACTCCGGGGTGAAAACCCGATGTCTGACCCTTGTTAGTTATATCTGGCAATGAAGATGTTTCTTAGAGCATCTCCAACAGATGCGCGGTTGCGCGACACGCTAATTATTTTGTAGCGCCGGAATAGCGTTTTCGCGCGATGTGCTGGTGTTTTGCTTTACCAGAAGCGTTATATAATTCGCACCGCATGTATCGCTCTAGCAGGCGTGCTAAATTATAGATCGCGCACCGAGCACAAACAAGATTTCTCACTCAACATAGAACCAAAAAGATCAAACACATAGAAAATAATGCAACAATAAATATTTCAATTATTATTACAACTCAAACAAATATTCTATCTTCAACACAAAAAATATTTCCTGAATAGTGTCGCCCATTTCATGACCACCCGTCCTTGATTAGATCTTTTTGAAGGTCATCATGCATTTCAGCACGTCGAATGACATGATAGGAGGCAACAGAGCGGGCCACCCTCGCAACCCTCCTCCACCATTGCACGGGATGTCCCATCAACTCTTACTGAGAATAGTCTAAATCTTGCCCATGCTCATTCTCGATGATCATGTTATGCATGGTCACACAAGCGTTCATGATGTACCAAAGGATATTTTGATCCCAAAATCTAGCCGGTCCTCTCACAATACCAAATTGACTTGCAAAATCGCAAAAGCTCTCTCCACATCTTTCCGAGCCGCCGCCTGAGCATTGTGGAAATGAAGATTTTTCTTACCTTGCGGTGCCGTCAACGGCTTCACAAATGTTTGTCACCTTGGGTAGATGTCATCCGCAAGATAGTAGCCATAGTTATATGTATGGCCATTTGCTACAAACTCCACTGGTGGAGTTTCACCATCTGCAATCCTATTCATGAGTGGTGACCGTTGAAGAACATTGATGTCATTGCAAGATCCAGGCATTCCCAAAAAAGCATGCCAAATCCAAGTCTCATGATCGGCCACCATTCCAAGGATTATAGTGGAACCCTTTTTCTGGCCGTGGAATTGTCCATGCCTTAGGACAGTTCTTCCAACTCCAATGCATGCAATCTATTGAGCCAAGCATACCTGGGAACCCGCAAGCTTTGTTTATCTCCAAAAGCCTTGCGGTGTCTTTAGCATTGGGAGCTCTCAAATATTCCACACCAAACACTTGCACAATTCTAACTGCGAATTGCTTGACACACATGCTGGCTTGACTTTCACCCATGGCCAAGTGCTCATCAACTAGATCCGCCGAAATACTGTATGCCAACATACGCAAAGTGGCGGTCACCTTTTGAAAGGTGCTATGCCCGAGTTCTCCGGCGGCATTCCTCCTTTGCTGAAAAAACCGATCATGGCTCGCCAGTTTCTCCGCAGTGTGTTTGAACAACTCGATGCTCATCCTAAAACAGCGCCGAAATAGGACTCGGGGTATGTGGGATTGTCCAAAAAATAGTTCATCATCAATCTATTGTGGGCATCGATCCTTTCCCTCCACAATTTCTGACGATCGAAAATCGAACCACCGTGCTTCGGCTTTTTATTGACGTGCATAGCTAGGATCATTGTGACGTCCTCCTCTTGAAGATCAAATTCTTCATCGGAAGAATCGTCGGACGAACTCATCTACAAACTTGAATGTAAACTAATTTAAAACTACAAACAACATGCACCAAATTCATCTACAAATGTAAAGTTAGAAGCAATATATACCTTGCAAGTGTTTTGTCAAACACTTTGTGGGCGTCGAGCTGCAGACGATCACCGGATGTTGTTCGTCCAAGGAACGGTGCGCTTGGTTGGCGGCGGCCAGGAGAGAAGCAGCGGCGCCCGCCGGGAGAAGTAGGGGAAGCGGCAGCGCATTAGAGATAGGCGGGGGAAGCGCCGACGGGTCGCGGGCGCGAATGGGGGAAGGTTCGGGCGGAGGCGCCAGCGCCTAGAGGTTTCAGATCCGGCGGTTGGTGAGATTCACGCGCCCAATTGGCTTGCCCAGCGCGCGCGAGCGGGCGCACCAAATAAGAAGCACGCGATGCAGTTTTCCCCAGCGCGCTGAGCCATGTTTACCGCGCGGGATTATAGCGCGGCTGCTGGAGCGCAACTTTCGGTCGCGCGCGCTATATGGCTGTTTTAACCAGCGTGCGGCTTATTTAGCGCGCCTGTTGGAGATGCTCTTATATCGTTACATTGTTGAAGGCATTGCTTGGAATTGCTCAGACTTGTTCTTTAGGGTGAAAACTAATGATCCGACCTTCGGTGGTTGGATCCGGCAATGGCGCCGCTTGAGCATCGTTTCCTTCCTAAAGGCGTTGCTGGTGGAGAGTTTTTCTCATTGTATTGCTGATGTCAAAAGATGGTTGGTGTGGATATGGTTGCTGGGATAGATTGTTGATCATTGTTTTGATTGCTTCGGAGTTTTGTTCTTTTATATTCCACCAAGACATAGTTTTGGTCTTGTTTGATTTTGCTAGCTGCCGACATGATTTTCTTACGTGTGTGTTAGTGTTGACTGTATGGATCATATCTATGCAAATACCGGATACCAGTGCATGCTCTTTCTGTGTGTATTCCATTAGTGCTTCATTTCAAGCTAATAAATTCTGCCCTTTTATTGAAAATATTATAAGATATTAATATAAAAACATAACGCCTATCCTTTTTGCGGGCTGACGTCGGTCTTTTAAAAGACTAATTCCAATGCGCACGTCCAATCTAGCACTAATAGCCGACGTTGGTAATGGGGGTCAAACTCCTGGACTCTCTTCCTTTCCAAAATGTTTCGTCGGTTGATAAAAGACTTTTCCGTAACTATTGTCTCGCTTCAACGACCGAATTTTGCTGGAAACGGTAAAGTTCCTTCTTTGTTTTATTCCTCCCTCCAGTCATTTTTGTTCCCCATATAAGATCTGTCTGAAATCAAAATTTCATATAGAATTAATGAACATTCATAATCTGAAATCAATATCATTAGATGTCTCGTAGCTTTAATTTTCACATTGTATAACTTAGTATGGTAGATATTAATATATATTTTATATAAATATGATTAAACCTTTTGAAGTTTGACTTAAGACAAAATTTATATGCGAAGTAAAAAGAACCAGAGGGAGTATTAAAATTATTAGTATTGTTCGATCCACACACATGACCTCAACCAACCTCCTAACCTAAGACAATTGTGTCGCATGACACAAGTCAGCAAAAGTTGAGAACTTAAAAATTCATGACTTCCTCGAGCCTATTCAACAACCTGAAAGCCTTTGTAAAAAACCAATCTGAAAGCCTCCTCGCTAAAATAAAATGAAATGAAAGTCGGTGGGATGAATCCAAGGCCCTTTGCGCAAATCGATCTTAGTACCAACAAACAGGTTTGTTTGCCATTTCTTGAAGGATAAAGGAAGCTTACAATACTAGATAGAGTCTATGGCATGCGGACATACATACATTGAGGAAAAAACAGGAAACAAAGCACTCGCACACATGGAATGAAAGCTTATAACTGACTCAGTCTGGGATGCATTAACGGGCAGCATGTCATCCAGGAAGGTTCAGAGCCACAGGGCTCCTGCCTGCCTCAGGAGCGGCACGAGCTCTTCAGCGATGTGCATGGTAATGAGTCGGTCCAGCCCACCCAACAGCCTACCTCCGACGAACACCACCGGTAAGGCGACGTCGGTGACCAACTTGGTGTTGTCGTCCTTGGACCGGAGCGCGTAGACGAGCGCCGCCGGGTCGGCGTCGTAGCTGACCTCCAGCACCGCCGGGTTCACGCCCTGCTGCAGGAGCAGGTGCCGGGCCACGACCGCCAGGCAGCACTCCGGCCGCCCCACCACCACCACCGGCCTCTCCTGCACCGTCCTCCGCACCTCGTTGGTGCTGCTCACCATCTTACTCGCCGTCGCCGTCAGCCACGGGATCTCGCGTTCGTGCGCTTGAGTTTGACGAGCAGTACCGTCGACTCGGGTGAGGGGTGTGTGCCCTTGTGGGGGCCGTGGAGGTCAGAAATATGGGTCGGGGAGGTGCATAGGGCCGGAACAATAGGTCATCTTCGTGGTCCTGGCGTGCCACATGGCACATGCATGGTGCTTTACTCCTTTATTGTACGTATTAATTATAAAATATACACTAAACATAGGATATATCACCCGACCCAAAATAAATAACTCAACTTTATACTAAAGTTAGTATAAAGTTGAGTCACTTATTTTGAAAAGAGAGGAGTATGATGCTTGTACGCAAGCAAATACACACTGTCACTCATACACGCTCACTACAAACTAAATCAGAGACACGTAAATAAGCTTTTCCTTGTTGATAGAGGCTTCTATCTATCGCATGCACACACACATGACGTCAAATTCGGGGCTTGACATATCCCGACGGACAGGGCATGCGTACCACCATGCCCACTCGTCATTCTGATTATACTTAAATTAGTAGGAGTACTTAGTTTTCACCATTTGTGGCTAATAGTCATCCATCTAAAAAATACTCCCTTCGTTTCAAAATAAGTGACTTAACTTTATACCAACTTTAGTATAAAGTTAATACAAAATCGAGTCACTTATTTTAAAACGGAGTGAGTAATAATTAGCGCTCTATTTTAACAGTAGGGTCACAATTGCTATTTTGGAGAAACTACAAGAGCATTGTCTTTCCACTAAAAAAGAAACATCTGTCCAAGAAATATATAAAAATGCCAAACTTCCAATCTTCGGAACCAGCCATGATTTTTTGATAACCAAGTGTGTGAACATGTCATATCTTTTCTTAAAAGAAAAGAAAGACCCATGCGATCCAGTACTGGTATACGGCCAGAAAGTCTGTTGCCATCACGTATATCACGTACTACAAGTTAATTAGCGGACGTGTGTTAAAAAAAGTTAATTAGACGCCACTGCCATCATGATCACTTGAAAATCAAGTTTTCACCGTTTACATCACGCGAAAATGTTTTATGGAACCATGGTTCAGCCGAACCTACGTTCGACACCATTGATTTTTAGACACTATTCATGAGGATTCATGCATGATTGATTAAAAATGCAGCTGGCATGTATGTCTATTCATAAGGATCCATGCATGGTTGATTAAAATATATAGTTGTCATGCATGTCACAGATTCACATGTAGTAGGATGTTAAATCATACAGCATAGACCATAGGTTCGGCTGAACCATGGTCCTGAATCACGTCTCTCTTACATCACGTCCACTTTTGTATAGTAGACTGGAGTACGTAGTGAATCCATTGCTGTTGGTGCTATTGATCTAACTAATGGCCGCCAGTTATACAAAGAAACGAGTTCTTAACCTTCTAGCTCTTAACGTATTAATTTCGTTCACAACTCATCTGACTTTCAGTTCACTTGAAGTGTTGGTCCAAAGGCACCGAACAGCCTACAAGACTTTGGTGCTGCCAAAGGGCATTTAGCGACATCATTGCTCATTGTGATGTTAACACAGTGTTTGGTGCTAATTTATTCTTACTTGCTTATTTTAGAAGTGGCACTTGGTTACGGTGTTGGTTTATCTGCAATCCATCATATTCCTATGCATGCAAATAAAATACCTTTCCTCGTCACTAGGCCTTACAAACTCATGCTAACAACCATTTGGTACATGATAATTTCTCCGTCGGTGCGTGGAGAGTCATAGAAGTTGTATATTAGTTACCGGAGATGGATACATTAGGAGACTGACGCGATGTTTGTCGCAACACGGACAAAAGATGAAAACCACAGGTGGGTTATGTTTTCATTTTCAAAGCCAATATTAGTTACCGAAGAGGAATAAAACGGGAGATCCGTGTTGATGTTTGCCGTGACATGGTCAAAAACTGCATGTATGCCTTGTTTTCACGGCAAGAGCCATATGAGTTGCATATTGGTATCAGAGGATGATAATGAAGGAGACCGATATCAATGCTTGTCGCGAAACGGTTGACACCACATGATGGTCAAGTTATTGTTAGAGCCAATATTGGATACTAAAGAGGGGTAAAGCTAGGGAGCAACGTCAATGTTTCTCGTGTCACGTGGATGTTTGTCAAGACGCGGTAGAAAGCCACACGTTGGTCACTTTTTTTTTGCACCTGGAGCCATGGGAATTGCATGTTGGTTACAAGAGATGGATAAAGCAAGGGGTTCACAATGATGTTTGCCTTTACATGGTGATTGTCGTTTTTGTCGATGTTTGTCGCAAGTGGGTCACTTTGTCGATGTTTGTCGTTAGGCGGTTGGGAACCGCTTGTGGGTTACGTTTCTGTACTGGGAGCCAATATTAGTTACTCGTGAGGCAAAATGTGGGTGACCAACGTCGATGTTTAGCACGGCGTGGTAGATATTCACACGTGGGCCACTTTTTCGCTCCTAGAGTTATGGGAGTTGCATGTTGGTTACCGGATATGGATAAAACACTGGTTGACATGGATGTTTGTCGTGATCCGATTCGAAAACCGCACGCGGGTCGTGCTTTCACACTGAGAGACAATATTGGTTACAAGAGAGGGATACAACGCGAGACTGACGTTCGTGTTTGTGGCAATGCGATCGAAAAATGCATGTGGGTTACACTTTCATGCCGAGAGCCAATATTGGTTACATGAGAGGGATACAACGGGAGACTGACGTTCATGTTTGACGCAACGCGGTCGAAAGATGCATGTGCGTTACATTTTTATGCCGAGAGACAATATTGGTTACACGAGAGGGATAACATAGGAGATCAAAGTCGATGTTTGTCGCAACACGGCATGAAGCCGCACGACCACTTTTCGCACCTAGCGCCATGGGATTTGCATGTTGGTTACCAGAAATGAATAAAACAAAGGTTGACTTTGATGTTTGTCGCGACTTGGTCAAAAACCACAGATGGGTCGTGTTTTCATGCTGAGAGCCAATATTAATTAGGAAATGTCCATGATTGTTACTACACGGTCGAAAATCTCATGTTTGTCAAGTTTTCATGTTGAGGGTTATAGGAACTATAAATTAGTTACCATTGAGTGATAAAGCGAGATATTGACATTAATTATGTTTGTCATGACGCGGTCAAGACCATGTGGGTCATGTTTTCATGGTCAATGATGAATATCTTCATGTGTAATTTGGTTGGTTCCTAACAATGCATGGGGCACTTAGTTGTTACGTGTTTGTGGTGAGGCCGAGCCATGACCTGCCCAGAGGAAAATACACCGTGGCTCGCAGCGGCACCGCTGATAGAGAAGAAGGGAAGAGGTTGACGGTTGTGGACGAACGAGGCCTAGAGTGGACGTTGCGGCGGTCGCAACACGCCAGGGGTGGTGGAGAGGGTAGAATATGGCAACAAGGCCCCCGGGAAATGCCGCTGGGGCTAAGTGGGGGCATCAGGCGGCGCTGGATGGAGCTGGTCGACGAGAGTGATGAAGGAAGAAGAAGGCAGTTTAGCCACATCGACTGATGACAAGTTGGGTTTTAGAGACTTGCACCTACTCGGACTCACTCGGTCCTTAGTTATGAACAATTTTATTGCAGGGGATCAACTAAAATACTGAGGAATAGAAATCTGTAAAATTAGTAGACTACTCAAGGCAGCGTGTGTGTAGCTAGTATGGCCGTTTCATACATACCGACAAATGAATGGCTCTGCCCAAGACAAGTCCTTTATACTTTGCATATTAGTTTTAGATGAAGTAAAACTTACGTAAAGTTTAATCAAGTTAAATGAAAAAATACCAATATTTTTAATATCAAATCAATATCATTACATGCATTGTAGAATATATTTCTATATTATATTTATTTAATATTGTAGATATTGACATGACATAATATAAAGTTGATCAAAGTTTATAAAGTTTGACTTAAGACAAATCCTAAAAAAAATGGAGGGAGTAATGACTTCCTTTGAGATCACCGACGCCGACGTGTACGTAAAGGCTGAATGTGTCACGGAGTGTGACGGCATGGAGTGATCGACCGGCGACCGGCAGGTAGAAGAATGGATAGATGTCATACGTACATGTGGAATTGGCACGCACGCACGCACGCACGTCAGTTACGGGTGACGCGGCCCCGCAAGCAATCGAGCGAGCACGCACCATGCTCACGAAGGTCAGCGGACGGCGAGGGCTGCCTGGCGCTGGGTGCGTGCGTCCAGTCAAATACCTGTGGTCTGGATTTTAGACCTTGGTTCCCAACCGACCTGAAGTCGCAACAGACTTCATCCTCTCTTTTCTCTTTTATTAAGGCCCTGTTTGGTTCGGCTGTTGATTTCTAAAAGCAGCTGCGAAAAATCTGATGTGGAAAAACAGCTGTGGAAAATCTGATATGAAAAAGATGTAAGTCATTTGGCAAACCAGCTGATACAGCTTTTTCAGATTTTGACCCGCAGCGGAATCAGATTTTGAAAAGCACGTCCTGGGCTGCTTCCGCTTTTGGTTCAGATTTTGGCAGCGGATTTCTGGAACCGGATTCTACTGGATCCGCCCTTTGGTTGAGATTCTGCTGCGCGGCAGCGGAATCCATCGATAAAAGTTGAACCAAACAGGGCTAAGTCTAATCCTTCTTCAGTTTCTTCAGTGTCAATGCCCACTTCTTCAGTTGAACCGATCACATTCACCAATGGTGCACACGCTATCTCAATATCTCGGTTCTTACGGTACTCAGATCTTCATCGAGCTCTCACTTCAATTAGCGATCGACACTTTCTAGCTTCCAGGTCATTTTGTATCTAATTCAGTTCTTGCTAAGCAAACAAGTATAAGAATAAACTTTTAAAAATAGAATAGAAAACGAGTACACGAATAGAAGCGGTGGTAAAGCACAGAAATAGCCAACAATCACCGCAAGCAATAAACAATCTCTAATTGACTCAATGCTTTTGAACATTTTGATCACTCACAGTAAATGAGATCAAAACTTTTTGATCATTGTTGCTAACCCTTAAGCTTGCATCAAAAATCAAAACCTAAAGTGTATCCTTATTCTTCCTGCGAGCTTGTAAAAATTAATTAGAATAGAGTAAAAGCTGCAATCCTCTTGGTCTTATTGTCATGGAGGTGAAAAAAGAAGAACTATTTTTGCAGAATCCAAATTCACATTGCCAAAGGTTTAGAGAGAACGTCAAAATTATGTTGTGAACAAAGCAATGTCCATCAAAGACAAAATAAATTATCAATTAGCCATCGCTTTTAAAAACGTGAACCCAAGGCATGCCAGATACAATAAGTCAATGGTGCATCCACCATTTGCATGTGAGGCCTGAGAGAAGGCGGCGATGGCAAGGATCATCGCGAGGGAGCTGAGTTCCGAAGGGCGTAGAGAGGCGTTGAAGGTGGGGATGGTCACCAGTGTGCAAAATTATTGGGACGCCAGAAGAGGAGGTGACCATATCGAAATGAGGTGGTTTTCTTCAACGGATGAGGGGGGTGCAGCGGACATGGCAAGGCCGCACGAAAGCGGGCGATGGTGGTGCACGGTATCGTGAGCTTGAGTGTGCGGGTAATCTGGACGGGACTGAGCACATCAGGTGGGCGGTGGGGCATGGCAGGGTTTGGCGGGGGTGGGGATAAACATAAGAAGCGAGATCGATGTTGCTCATCCCGTCGAGCGTTTGTTGGAGCTCCTACAAGAGAGAATTTTGCACCTACCTCCGCAACTTTGATCTTGACGACCTACACTGCCGGGCGCTGCCATCTCCTTGCTACGCTGGTCGGCATCCACTCTAGGAGGGCGACAAGGAACAAGTGGGGAGGACCGGGCCCAAATCTGGGTGGGATGGGTTGGGGTGCAGGGCTATCAGCTTCGGGAGAGAAGGGGAAATCTTGGACTGGCGGCGTTTGTTCTGGGTGAGAGACTGAGAGGGGGTGGGGATCTAAATGCGCGCGGCCACCTCTTTTCACTCCTCACCAGACCTAGCCATGTGGGCCAACTCGACACGGCATGGCACAAAACAGACACAAAAGGCCCTGCGATGACACAACCCGTTTTGGCCTTTTTATAAAAGCATCATACCGGCCCAAAGGCCGACACAGATCAAAGCATGCCCAAGTTTTTTTCCGGCCTTGTGGATGGTTTTGGCCTTGTGGGCCTTTTGTCTTTAGGTTAACTGGCACATATATCCGTGCGTTGTAACGGGAGAATTGTTAGATGCTCCTCATTTCACATAATCTGCTTTTCGTGCCACTCCACGCCACTATGATGAACGTAGCAGATAATGTTACCCTCATCTCTAGCGATAGTATGAAAGTAGTGCTCGCCTGAGTTTCACTAAAAGAAAAAAACAGGATATAAGAATGGAGGCAAACTTTGTTAAACTTGCCAAACTTGTGCTATTTTTTCTCTTTGAGACAGTTAATGTTATTTGTCCGCGGTATCCGAAAAACTACCGCTCTTATGACAAGAAGATATAGAAAAAGATTGATTAGTATGAAGGAACCTCTATTAAACATGGAGAACCGGTGATTCTTTTACTTCCTTTCCACAACTTTACCTTACTCGATCAACTGGCATAAGTATAGATAAATAGGATGTGTGTATGAAAATACAGAAATTGTTGAAGGTAAGATATTTTTGACAACTAACTAACAATATTAGAGATGTAAACTGAAATTTGCGGGCCCAACTATATTGTGAATTTTCAGCAAAATGTATAGTTTGTTGCCTGAAAGCTACATTTTGTTGTGTTAGCATATGAATTTTCAACTGTCAAGACGCATAACAATTTTTTTGTGAGAATCAGCTAGTACTACGTACATGAAACTCTCACCTTGAACATAACTTGATGGCACTGTTGCATGCCATATCCCAAGTTCGGTAACAACAAACATAATGGGGACACATATTTTCAAAATCTCACCTTTACAAAATCATTCGAAAAAAGTACTCCCTCCGTCCCATAATGTAAGACGTTTTTTGACACTACACTAGAGTCAAAAAAACGTCTTACATTACGAACGGAAAAATAAACTTATATCTGACAGTATGCTGGACACACCGGTTTTGATATGGTTCAAGTAGATGGTAACACCAGGACGTGCACGCAGTGGCGATTCTACCGTCCGGGCACCCTGGGCACGTGCCCGGGCTCGAGCGCTGCAAATTTTACGAGCAGCCGGATCACAACGTACGATGTACGATCCAAAATACACCAACTTCTGGCTAGTCTGGGCATCGTTTTTGTCTCTTGGGCTTAGCCACGTCAAACCAATACGCCAAGGCAGGCCCATCCCTTAATTTCCTTATATGGGCCACAATAGGTAGTCAGCTCGTGGTCTCCTGCAAAGGAAAATAACGTGGATCAATCAGGAGGTTGCATCGCTAGCCTCGCCGGTTCGTCTGTGCGGCACGATGTGCCCTAGCAACTCCAGGGTTGGAGGCGGCGGTTGGTCAGGTGGACTGGCGGAGGCACGGCGACCGGCAACACCGCAAGAGATGGTGCATGGCCGGGCCTCGGCTATGACCCCAGCGAGCGATGATCGGGATCAAAATCGAAAGCTCGGGGTCAAAGCCGCAGCCCCTGTGGGGGGAATTCCACTCCGGCAGCGGCGAATGGTGGCTCGTCCTAATCACCATCTGCATTTCCGCGAGCCCTAGCCACACATGCAGCACCGGTGAGTGCCCCTATGATATATCGACAAATTGTTCGATTTACCTATAATTTATTCTCAATTAGCAATTTAATTGGTATTGTATCTAGCGTTTTTATTTATTTCTATGATCTATGAAATATTGGTGTGTATATTGCACATGGAGTTTACCGAATATATGATACTTGTGGTATTTGATACACCAAAGTAGAATTTAGCTTGTGGTGTGCCCAGGCTTTAGCAATTCGCTAGCTCCGCCCTGCGTGCACAGGCATTAATGTGAAACATGAAAAAGCATGATTATCTGTCCCCGTTTGTACTATTAATTTCTCACCTTTTCACCATTCTTCTAGTACAAAGCGACACACAGCTTGTTGACGCGTGTCCGAAAAAAAACACTTTAAAATATGACTGTTTCCATGTTGTCATCTTTGGTTAGAACTTTATAAGGTCCTTAGCATCAGTTCCAGCTTGCTGGCATTAAAAGGAATTATTTAACAAAAGAAATGAAACATTGATGTTAATGTTTGAGAATTCATATCCATGCGAATTTGACGAAATGATTTGAAGAAGTTCCTTTCATGTGAACAACACCCTGAAGAATCTGAACATGAACAACCTGATACAATACCTTAAGTGAAGCGAGAACAAAAGGATTCACAAAAGTATACTTTCCTGTATATACTCTTTTGCAGGTTATAAAAACTAGAATATACTTTGATGTTGTAGGATCAGGATCTTCAGTTTATTACTACGATTGTTTATGTGCAGTACTGCTACCCTTGCTTATCTACAGTACCGCTAGCCTTGCTTAGCTGCATTTCTAATAGCAAGATATATTGTCATTACTGATCAGTCAATCATATATGGACGTTATAACCAATTGAACAGTGTTAGTAAATTATACTGGATTCCTTTTAACTGCCAGCGCCATGCTTCCTCAAAGCGCCTGCGGTCCCTCAAATATCAAATGATTGGTGTGTGGTGCATGTTGGATGCAACAATCTGTGCGAAATCAACACTATCGGAGGTAAACACTCCATTAGCCTTTAAATCCAAATTAGGGAAAAATGAATCAGTAAACCAAAAGAGGGGTGAGTGCATCAAGAAGGGAGAAGAAGCAAATGGTCTTGGATCAATGGAGTCGGAGACAATGAAGCAAACTTTTTCCAAACATGGATTCATCACAAATTTTTTGTAACATCTGTGTACCTGGAATTCGCCAAAAATTCTCTGTACTTTTTCTTTCAAATTTAGTTCATTACACAACACTTGCACTATATTTGTATCATGCTCGGGATTACAGATAAGTATTTGCATCAAGTCAGTACATCTTTTTGGATGCTTATAGTACTGCTAATATGTAGCCCACACCGAGAGGACCAGATCAAGGATTAACTTGGTTTCAAACATATTAGACATCACCAAAGAACTTCAATCCGTAAGGGTTCATAACAAAAGTTCAAGTTGCATAATTACTTGCCCTCCTAATTAAATTATCTAGCAATACAGATGGAATTAACTTATTCAGTACCCAAATTAACTTATTCAGTACCCAATGGAATGTGAACACTCTTACCTTAAAAATTCAGAAATTGATTTCACCACAAAGAGACGTGGATGGAGAATTCCATCGATGGAAGTTGGACCAGATGAGTGGATCGAGTTCTTCATATGCATCGGTTAGCAAATCACCAGTACAGTACACATGTCCTGAACCTCCAAGGGAAAGCAACAGTCCGCACATGGCACTGCCAAAGACGATTAGGGCGAACAGCAACTGGGATCTCATCACGTGGTGGGGCATGCTTGCAGCTGTAGACCTGTAGTGCAGCAACACCCGCAGCACACACGCACGCACACCGGTCAGGTCTGAAGATGGGGGAGCAGCTGGCCTCCCACACGCATGGAACTCTTCTCCTCGGCAAGCCCGTTCGTTGGTTGTGCAGCAAGCTCTGTGCTTGGAAGGCAGAGGGGTGGCGGCTGGGAAGGGATGCGTCGCGAGCGGAACGGCACATGCGCAGAGGGGTGGCGGCTGGGAAGGGATGCGTCGCGAGCGGAACGGCACATGCGCAGGTGGGCGTCGAGGCGGTGCAATCGAGGTCGGCAGCATGCTGAGCACCACAGCGCCCACCGCAGCCGTCATCTCCCCATGATCCTCTCCAAACTCCCGAACCCCATTGTCCCGGCCACCGCCGGCGCCGCCGTCTCCACCTGATCCACTTCAAGTCCCAAACCTCACTATCCTAGTCATCGTGGTGCTAGTGTTCCTCCTAATCATAGCAATCGGCCATGGTGGCCTGAAGGCGGCTTGAACTAATCCTTGCCGGTGGGTTTGTGGCGTCATGTAGACCTGCCTGTATAATTTGTCTGCTCTGTCGCCACTAATGTCGGCACAGGTGCAGAAACGCGACGCTGTCGGTCACGTCCCCGAGATCCCAGCGCCCATGGAGCCGCCTAGGGCAAGACTGTGTTAGCCATTGCGGCAGGAGAGAGGTGAGGCGGCAGGGGCTTTGGGTCAGACCGAGAAAAGGAGAGGGCGTCGGTCGGTGTGGTCGCCGGCATCAATTTGATTTCGATTGGAGGCGGGCGGAGCGACTGCACGGAGTTGAGCAGCCAGCGATTTTGGGGATCTTTTGTTTTTCTCTCGCTGAGATTATTACCCAGTGACATATTGTTCTCTTTTTTTGACGAATTGTTCTCATTCTTTTTGACGTGATGACGAATTGTTCTGTTTTCTAAGAGAAAAATTGGGGTGGGCAAGTGAGACAACTTCTGACGGGCGAGTAAAAAATCAATTGTTTTATTCTCACTTACGGGTAGCATTGGTGGGCAATTTTCATCAACTCTAGACATACTTAAATCTCAACCGTCAATCTTTAAAATTAACGTATATAAAGAGGTGACGGATGAAGAACTATAAAATCTTTCGTCCTTTAATATTAGGTAAAGAAATGTACAAAAAGCACTAAAATGCCCAGAATAATAACCCTAAAAATGCCAAAAGAGCGCTAAAAGGCCAAAATAACTTTAAACAGTGCTAAAAGGGCCGACTTAGGTCACGTGCCATGGCGGCCTGTGAATAATGGGCCATGTCGGGCCGACCTTAAGGTTTGGCTTTGATGACCAACCTTGTTCCATGAGGGGCTGAAAGGTCGACCTGGCCCTTATATTTGCTTGTCGTGCCGAGCCAAAAACCTATGCCCGTGGGACGGCCTTAAAAGCGCGGCCCATATAGCCCGCTTTACTCCTCACTGTTGGTCCATTTCGATACTGTATGGCACAGGCCACCGAAATGTAGATCACACCAACAACCAAACATGCGTCGAGAGCATTTACTTTTAGTGTTCTCACAAGTGATGGTTCTTGGACCAAAAATGCTAGACGTACAGGCTTTTACATGTTTCTACGGGCTCCTTCCAAACTTTCTAAACACATCCCCCCTGATTTCGATGGGTGTGGGCCCGTGCTTCTATGAATGACCAATTAAAACCGCCACAACATCCTGTAAAACCTTCATTCCTGTAATATCCCGTATGTGTAGCAAAGCTCTTCTTGACGGATGAGGATATGTGGCATGCAGGTCTCAGGGCACCTAGTCTCCCAGCGTGATTTATCTTTGGCTTCCGGTTTTCAAAAAATTATATCTTTTGAGCGATAAGTCTAAAATTTATTCTGTTTTCATATTCATGTTTCTCGTGTGAGGCCTTTCAAATAAGATCATGAATACATTTTCACGAATTTTCAAAATTAATGTTAAATTTTAACTCTTGAAACTTAGTACGAGACCGATAAAACAAAATACAATGTAATTATAATTTCTTTAATTAATCAAGTGCACGGAAAATGTCGGTACATGTAATGCAAAAATAGTCATAGTTATTTTTGCTAAAAATAACCGTATCTGAAATCAAACAGCAACGATAACTCGAAAATGGCACATACAGAAACCATTAGCATATTCTCATGAGTCTCCAGCGTGGAGAATCAAGATAAGATATGCGTCAATTCTTGTGATATTTTGATCCACCGCTTAGCTAGTTCACAAACCGGCACTGTTTTCTGATCTCCCCGTCGGCCCTGGTCTTCACTTCGATACTGCCCATCCTCACCATGGCCGCCTTGAACTTTTGCTCCCACCGCCCAGGGATCCAGGCGTTGAGGAGCACTTGTGCCCCAGTCTCCGACGAACGGAGTGCGGCGTCCGACTTGAACAATACTTTTTTATCGAGCACGTTCTTGTAATACTGGTTGTCTAGGTCCCCCGGGGTCCTGAAGTCCTGCACCACCACGGGGTCACCAGTGCGGTTGCATTTTACCTGCACAGACGCAGCGAGCGTGGCATCCATGGCCGAGGATCGGAGGGGTTGGGAGGAGGCGGTCCGAGAAGGGCGAGCAGTGGGAGACCCCGACGCTATGTGCGCGGAGAGGGTGACCATCTCGTCGGCGTTGAGCCCTTGGAGGCGAACATATCTTTGAGCATCTGGAGGGTAGCGAAGAGGCGGAGGCAGGTTGGGGAGGGTCTCGCTAGCGAGGATACGTTCCGTCGTGGCGGCCGACGGCATGTCGAAGTACACCTTCCCGTTGCTGAGGAAGATGTTAGAATATAATTGTGTTTAAGATAGAGGTAGGAGTTAGAGATAAAATATGTCTAACATGTACAACTTGCCCTCTACTTCAAGTCTCTTTCCCTCACAATGTATTCTATATATACCCCATATAAGGGTTGGATCAATACAATAGAAACAACGCATAATTTTAGGATTTAATATCTTCCACATGGTATCAGAGCACGGCATCAACACGGCTTGGATCGATCGGATCTCCGATCGTCGGCCGTCTCTCTGATAAATACGGATCATCTTCTTCCGATACGCGGATAACATCGACCCGACCTGCAACTGCATCGACACCAGCACCAATCAAGCGACTACACGAGCCCTCCTGCACCTGCATCGACCGTCGCCGCTGATGCGTACGCGGCTACACCGACGCCTCTGCATCGAGGCGAATGACATCAAGTTGTACGACTACGCCAGGCTACTTCTTCGACAACACGGCATCGACACCTGCTCGCCGCGAGGGACGCCTTTAAGCGACACATCGTCGACGCACCGCCATGACGCCATAGCTGACACTTCATCGTCAAGGTCTTCATCAACGTGGTCTTCATCAATATAGTCGTCGACACACCGCCGCTGCCTTGTCCACAACATGGACACCTAGCGTCCTTTGACAGACTTTCTGCAAGACGCGACCCTGGCGACGGCAATGACCGCGTCACGACGACGGCATCGACCGCGTCATCCATGACAGCACGACTGCATTGACACGGCGTCACTACAGTGGCAACCCTACACGGCCACACGGTTCTGGCAAAATCGATGTGTGCTCGATGGGCTTCGTCCGGTCTTGGCAAAATCGGTGGACTCATCGCCGACGGCACCCTCTGACATCAGCAAGGTGCATCGTCCACGTCTGCAGCTCCGTCATAGCGCATTTTTTTTGCGCCTCCGGCTTTGTGCAGCTTCATCATCCACGACGACCACACCATCGACCACGACTACCTCGACCACGGCTACATCACCATGATCGGTTACCTCGACATTAATGGCTACGTCTCTGACAACTCATTGGCAACAACTCCGATCAACAGCGTCCGCCTCGTCACTTGCGTCCACGACACTCGGCTGTGACTGCGGGAGGAATAGAGGAGAGACAAGGAAGGCACGAGAAGGGGCGCAGTCACAGCCCTAGGTGTCGACCCATTAGAAACGCGATTGATGATGGCGCTTGATGGAGAAGACGAGGAAAGCGCAAGACTACAGATTCAGTCGCAATCGTCCGCTTCACTCCCGCTACGACTGAGGGGGGATGTTAGAATATAATTGTGTTTAAGATAGAGGTAGGAGTTAGAGATAGAATACGTTTAACATGTACGACTTGCCCTCTACTCCAAGTCTCTCTCCCTCATAATGTATTCTATATATACCCCATATGAGGATTGGATCAATACAATAGAAACAACATATAATTCTAGGGTTTAATATCTTCCCACGAGAAGAAAGTGGCGTCGCGACCAGCAGCAGCGAGGTCAGCGCCGCGAGGCGACTCGGGGCAGGCCTCCTCGGCGCCCGCCTTTGCCGCGTCGATCACCTCAAAGCCGCGCAGGCTCGGGAAGTTGGGGATGCCGAGCTTCTCTGGCTGAGCGTTGGCCGGCGTCGGGTCGAGGAGGACCGATGCGTCGCACCCCTGCACAACAAAAGCAACTCTGCTCGTCACGTCCGGTGACATCACAATCACATACTCCCTCCTTCCTATAATATAAGAGCGTTTTTGACACTGGTACATTGTTATATATGTGTAAGAGTGCGTATGTAGCGACAGATTTGCAGGTTTACATACCTGACGAAGCAGTCGTGGAAGAAGAGGCGGATGAGCCCGGTGCCAATGCCGCGGTTGGCGTACACCGCCTTCCTCACTGAATCCCTCACGATCTGTTCAGCTTTGTAGCATGTCTTGTACTCCCTCCGTTCCTAAATAATCGTCTTTCTAGAGATTTCAACAAATGACTACATACGAAGCAAAATGAATGAATCTACACTCTAAAACATGTCTACATACATCCGTATGTTATAGTCCATTTGAGATGGCTAGAAAGACAATTATTTAGGAACGGAGGAAGTAGTAGCGTCCGATCGCGAGCGCCGGCGCAGCAGGAGGAGGGCTCGGGGTAGGCGGGGTTGGGCTCGGTGGAGGTGGAGGGTAGCTGCTGGGCGTGCCCGGGCTGGGATACCCACCATACCCTGAAGCGTGGCACGTCCGCGCCACGCAGCCAAGCAACGCTACCATAGCCAATGCAGCAAGCTTAGCCATCTTCGCTATGGCCTTACGTATCTGTGCTCCCTCTGTTACTTGTGTGTTTTGCCTCGAGAAATGGGAGGACGATGGGTGAAGGAAGCTTGCTGTTTCTCAGGTCTACTTATAAATCCGCAATACTGCGTTATGCAGTTCGAACAGCGACAGCGACAAACGTGCTCGCATGGAATAACGAGTTCTTTACACTATCTTGGAGAGCAAAGTCAAGCGGGGACGTGGGGAGGGTAATCTCAGTACAGCTCGGACTGGTTGACATTGGCATGTGCTAGTTCCCTGCGTTGATGTGGGTGTCGGCCGGGTGAAATGCATAGTAGGAGTACTACTAGATTACGAAAAAGGCTTTCGCCCCGCTTTATATTATAAAGTCACCGCACAATAACCATCCAACAAGGTTCAACACAAACCACGCACACACACGGAGGTCCACATGAACAAATAGAAGAAAGGGTCAATGCTGAGGGCACAACACAACAAGCCCTAAACCCAAAACACACACACCACAGGCCGCCAGTCGGACTAGTCAGACTCTGGGGGAGGAGGCGGCAGCTGTGGGGCACGCAGGCGCCATCGGCGAAGATCGGAGAGCTGGATGGTGATGACGTCCCGGCCCTGGGGGCGGCTAAGCGGCCGCCAGAGCTGCAGGTAACCACACATTTTGAAGATTGCATCGATTAAATGCGTCGGAGGGGACCTTGAATAACAGCTTATTGCGAATGTTCCAAAGCGTCGGTGAGAACCCCAACGCACAACCATCTAATATGGCGGTAGCGAGTAGGGGAGGCGTTGAGCTCGGCAAGCAGGTCAAGGAAGTAGGTATTACACCACTGTCCACCAACCGTTTCGCGGAAGCAGGCCCAGAGGAACTAGGCCGCGTAGCACGAGAAAAAGATGTGGTTGGCATCTTCAATCGTGCCACAGATGGGGCACATCCCATCACCCGGGCCATTTCGCTTGAGGACTTCAACCCCAGAGAGGAGACGACCACGGATCCATTGCCACAGGAAGATCCTGATCTTCGGGAGTCGGATGTCCCAGATCAGGCTAAGCGGTTTCGGGGCGTCGAGGGAGCAATGGCACCGTCTGAGGACTTCGTGGAGAAAGCGACCAGAGGGCTCGAGGCGCCAGGAGAGAACATCCGGTCCTCCACGGCGTTCATCGGCATAAGTGCGATGTCTTGGAGGAGGGAGTCGAGGCCACCTCGATGGGGCGAAGGGCGCCAAGCGAGACACCCTAAGTCAATAAGGGCCGTCTCGGCAGAGACCGAGGGCCAGCCGCAATGGCAAATAGATCGGGAATCGCGCAGCCGGAGGGAGTCCCTAGCCAGCGGTCGAACCAAAACAAGGTCGAGGCCCGAGCCAACGAAATGGATGTGCCCGATCGTGAAATGCGGGCAGAAGCTGGATCACGGACTGCGGAACTGGGATCCACCCGCACGTTGGCAAAAGGCAAGGGGTTGGCCACGAAGGTACTTATTACGGATGATGGTGAGCGAGGCCTCCCTCCCCATTGGCAATACGCCACAGCCAACGAGTCAGGAGGAAATGTTCATGCGACGGGATAGCGGGATCCCAAAGGCCACCACGGTCTTTGGGTTTGCAGATGTCGGGCCAGCTAACCATATGGTATTTCTGCCTGTCGCCCTCGCCCGCCTAGAAGAATCTCGACTGGTATTTGGCCAACTCCTGATGGAGGGTCTCATGAAGGTTGTAGAAGATCATGAGAAACCAGAGAAGGCTGGCAAGCGAGGAGTTGATTAGGATAACCCTGGCAGCTTTCGACAGCCAGCGACCCCTCCAGGGTTCAACCCGGTGCTGCATCCTAGTCACCGTCGGGCGAAGATCCGCGACGGTGAGTCTGGAATCACTAATGGTCACCCCCAAGTAAGTCGTGGGGAAGGAGCCCAGGCGGCAATTCAGCCGGTCCACAATGGACAAAGCATCGTCACAGGAGTAGCCAAGGACCATCACTTTGCTTTTGTCGAAGTTGATGGTGAGACCCGACATCTGCTTTGGAAGCACGGGAGGAGGAACTTCAGGTTGGCGATGTCGGGGCGTGAAGCCCTCCACCATGACAATGGTGTCGTACGCATATTGGAGGAGGAGACCCTCCTCCGTCCACCAGTGTGGGGGACAATGCCGGATATGGCCGCAGGCTTTGGCCTTATCAAGGATGACCGCAAGGGCATCGACAACCATGTTGAAAAGGAACGGGGAGAACAGGTCACCCTGGCGCACCCCACATAGGGTGGGGAAGTAGGGGCCTATCTCATCGTTGATGTTGACCGCCGTCCTACCGCAGGAGACAAGATGCATAACGCGGGTCACCCAGCGGTCGTCGAAGCCCTTTCGAAGCAAAACTTCCCCAAGGAAGGGCCAGTGGACAGTGTCGTAAGCCTTGTGAAAGTCCAGCTTAAGGAACACCGCGCGGTGGTTTTTGGCCCGGACTTCATGCAGGACTTCGTGGAAGACCAACACCCCATCCAAAATAAACCGGCCTTGTATGAAGGCGGATTGGTTGGGGTGGGTGACGGCGTCCGCTAGAAGGGTCACCCTATTGGCGTACCCTTTAGCCAGGATCCTGAAGATCACGTTGATCACCGTGATAGGGCAAAACTGGCGAATGTCAGAGGCCCCTGGAACCTTAGGGATGAGTGTAATGATCCCATAGTTCAGGCGCCCGATGTCCATTGTCCCAGAGAAGAACTCGTCGAAGAGGGCCATGACCTCCGGTTTGATGGTTTGCCAGAATGTTTTAAAAAACGAGACTGGCAATCCATCTGGGCCCGGAGCCGAGGAGGGGTTCATTCCTTTGATCGCCGCAAGGACCTCCTCCTCAAAGAACGGTGCAACGAGCGGCGTCGGCCTCGGAGGAGACAAGCTGGGCCCCGGACCAGGTATCGAGGGCAGCGGCCCCACCCGAGGGTGGGGGTTGAAAAGGGCTTTATAGAAGCCGTCTACGTGAGCTCGGATGTCCGAGGGGCGAACTAGCTGAGAATCGCCATCCCATAGGGAGTGGATGGAATTGCGACGGCGCCGGCCATTGGCGATCGCCTGGAAGTATGCTGTATTGGTGTCTCCCTGGAGCACCCACCGTTGGGTGCCACGCAGCCGCCAGTAGGCCTCCTCGTCAGAGTATATGACCGAGAGCTGGTCCTCGAGGTCATATCTCAGCAACCAAACGTCCGGGAGATCCACGGCGAAGTCGGCCTGGCGTCCGGGACTGGATGGCACTAAGGAGGGCCTTCTTACGCTCCACGGAGATCACGGCCGAGGTTCGCGCCCCATCCCTTCATAAATTGGCGGGCCATCTTGGCGCCAAAACTACCAAGAGTCCACCGCGGACATGGCTCGGTGAGGAGCAGCGGCGGCGATCCACTTGGCCGCATAACAGCCTCGCGGACGCCGGCCTGGTGGAGCCAGCAGCGCTCAAACCGGACCCGCGGGGGAATGGGGGGGGGGGGGCGTTCATCGGAAGAGGAGAGGAGGAGAGGGACATGGTCCGATCCGATCCGGGTGATAACCTGCACCGAGGCCATAGGGCAACTAAGTTCCCATTCCGGAGAGACTAAGACGCGATCCAGAATGGACCATGTCGGGTTCGCTGGCGGTTAGTCCGGTGAACCGGGCCCCGTCTTTCGAGCTCACGGAGGCCAAGCTCCGCGATGTAGTCATTAAACATCTGCATCCGGGGGCGATTAATCCGGTCATTATTCTTCTCAACCGGGGAGCGGATGAGGTTAAAGTCACCTCCCACGACCACTGGGAGGGAGGAGGCGGAGATCTTCTGCTGCAGCTCGGCTAGGAAGGTCGGGGAACGGCGGTGGTCCGCCGGTCCGTACACGATGATGACCTCCCATTTAAAGTTGAGCGCACGCTCGAAGATCTCCATACTAACGAAGAACTCCCCCCGATCCATGCCTCCCACCTCAAAGGTGGCATCCTTGACACCTAGGAGGATGCCACCCGAGTGGCCATTATTCCCACTAGAAGGGAGCCAATGCCAGGCGAATAGGTGGGAGCTAAGGCTGTCGAGCTCGGGGAGGCAGAACTCTGTGCGCAAGGTTTCCTGGATGGCAACAATGTCGATGTGCTTGTCTCGGATGTACTCAACTAGCTGGCGGCGGCGGCCGTCATGGCCAAAGCCGCGGATGTTCCAGAAGAGGGCACGCATCTAAACAGTCATTGAGGGGCTGCTTGACCCCAGGACGGTGGAGGCACTGAGGGCTCTAAGAGCGGCAGTGCGGGAGCGAGTGCGACCACGGATCTCCTCGGCAGGAGTCCCAGAGGACTAGGGAGCCGAAGTGCGGAGGAGACGGGTCCGGGTCTCGGCGAGCTTGCCATCAAGAATCTCACTTGCATTTTTGTACCCAGTTGCAGGTTGCAATTTTTATAAAGTAAAGTTACACATTTCTGTCAAATGAGTTTTGAAAAAAGAAGAAGCTCAGTACGTCCACATAGAATTGGTAAAACTGTCCTAATAAATCAGGGAAGTTAAGACTGGAACATCGATCCTTAAGAGCATCTCCAATAGAAGATATAGATTAAAAAATAACTACTTTTTGCATCTCCGACGTCCAAAAACACCTCTCCAACATATTATGTAGATGTAAAAAAATTACATCTCCGCCTTCCGAAGATATAAAATACAACATCTCCATTGCAAATTTGCATCTCCGCTAACTGAATATGTAAAAAGGGAAGCCGTACACCAACCGCCAATTGCCGTTTCTTTTCGTTTCCGCGTGACCGCTGCATGTCCTCCGCCTCCTGCCCGTCCACCGACCACCCGCCCGCCTCCCGCTGCCGTCATGGCCGACACAGATGCTGTATCGTGTGCCACAATGAAAGGGGTGATGGATGGACATTTGTTTCCTTAGGAGTTAGGACGAAGCTGTTGGCATGCATGGGTGTGTATTACTACACCGGTTTGCTGTTGGCATTGTCTGATAATTGTACCGCATGTGTGTCCAACGGATTGTCGTTTCCTGGGGTTGACGGAGAGGCATCCATGAAATTACAACCCATTCACTCAGATTAAACAAAACCGTTTTACTTCACTCAGATTTTCTTAAATTACAACCCATTCAGAAAAGTGTAAGTTCGTGTAACTTGCAATTTTTTTCACATCCAATTGCAAATTACATTTTTTTATGAAAGTAAAGTTGTGCTTTTCTGAATCAAATAACAAATGAAAAGAAAATCCCATAAAATTGGAAGAACTGTTTTACTAAGCGAGCAAATTTGAGACACTACGGAATCACCATCATTGCCTAGTGCCAGGGCACTTTCGACAACGAGCAAAATCATCTTGGCGGCGTGTTTGCTGAGTCCTTTTCATCGGGCCACTCGGCAAAGGTGACTCGGCTGGACTCCTTCCGGCAAAGGCAAGTTTGCATAGTTATTTAGGCCGTGCACTCTGTAAAGGCATTTGCGGAGTATAACTAAGCGGGCACTCATCAAACAAACAAACAATGATGGAGCTAGCAAAGTGCCAATGCCTGGGCACGCCGTAAGCTAAAACTCACTTGGTCTATCAAACACAACAAGTGTCATATATTTTGATAAACATCATGTGCAATATATGCACTAATGGTTCATAGATCATAGAAGTAATAAAAACATACAATACAATACCAAATAACTTGCTAGGTACTAGCCAATTCTGTCATTAAACAAACATGGTTGAAACCAACACGACCAGCGTTCAATTACACAATTTGACGATATATTATAGGTAAATAACTCACCTAACTATCATTTGCCGCGGAAGTCCTTGTCGTTGGCTGTTTGCTGCTACTTGCTGCCGCCGTACCAAAGAAAGAGATAAGCAGAAGTACTATAAGTTCGACATAAAGCAACAAACTTTTGTCGTTACCTTATTGAAGGCGTTGTCTACTTGTGGATCTGTTGACCTTCATTGGTTGATGTCGGCAAACAGGATAAAATTCTTGTCATTGTCGTTTTAGCTGGACATGCGACGACGGCTTGAGGGCGGATATCCCTTCTTGAAGGTGTTGTTGTGGAAAAAACCAACTTAGTTGTATGCGCTATATTCATATCTTGTAATGGTGCTACCATAGTTGTCTAAGTTTTGTACTCTGTTTGTTGATGTCTTTAACCTTATTGCCTTGCATCAGCTTCAATAAAAACGGATCGTGCATCATAATGATGCAGAAGCCTGGGGTTTATTCTCTCATTTAAAAAATATCGACATATGTAAGATTTGTTGCTATAACTGTTAGGAGTTAGGGCACTATACTCTGAGTGTCCTAATCCATGAAAGGAGGCAAAGAAGGAGCTGGAGATTCTCCAGCTGGCTGAAGTGAGCATGAGCGATGGCGCAAGGTTGCTATGATGAAGTGGCGAATACTAACATGATGATGGACATGTAACAATTGAGTTGAGTTCCTACATGCGAATATGTACTTAGTTGTGAACTATGGGCGAGTGTATGACCATATACAATTGTACTGTGTTAAAAATGTGCCTAGTCTGCATGTGGCATGGGCATTGGCATCGTTTGGTATATCCATGCCATGCAACCAAGTAACGTTACTGGGGCCAACGCGGCAATCTTAACCATCTGCCCTATTCGGCCTAAGAGCATCTCTAACGTTATTCTTGGTTTGCCATAGTATTCGTCCACGGACGGCGTTCGCGGACTTTGATATAGGGGCTGGCCATCCAACACAGTCCGCACGCATATCGAACATGACCATGCACACTTTACGTAGCAAAGCTCTCCTAGTGAAATTCCATCAATTTCTCTCAAAATCTTTGGCAAGACATATTTTAAGCATGAAGGCTTTATGTTTCCATGAAGTAAGTTGGAAAGAGTGAGATATTTCTTGATCAACAATGATAATAGATATATTTTAAGCCAAATAAATGCATTAATATATTAGTAATTATCTCACACTGCATAAAATCTTGTTGGGTTTCATGAATGTACACCGGGAGGTGATCTTTGAGCCTATTAGCCAAAGTTTTAGTAATAATTTCGTAATCAACATTGCATAAACTAATGAGTTTGAAATCCTAAGGGGTTCTGGTATTAAAAAGAATCATAATAAAAGCAACATAGGTTTTGTTAAGTTGGGGTGGATCTTACATCTATTCTAGAAGTCTAGTGGCAACATATTTACATAAACACCAATCCATTTCTATGCCGAGAGATCGAAAGCCACAATGATACCATCAATACCTGGAGATGCATTCTTGTTCATCCCTTGAGAACCTTCAAAATCCCATCTCTGTTGGGAATGGAAGGACAGTCAACCATTCCATTTAGATTGTCATTATGGAGAGGAAGAGCTCTTAAATCCAGGTGAATAGTGGTAAACAAATTAGAAAATAATTAATACAGCAAGAAGCAATTTCATGAGGATTTGGAAGCATGTTATTATTGTTGTCATAAATAACACTAATCCTATTCTCTGTCCTACTCTTGTAAACTGGAACACTCAGTGAAACTCCGCGCTTTCGTTCTTGTTTTAATGAAAAGCAACATCGGAAGGTCTATTTGTCTAAAACATAGCGATAGTTAAAATGTATAAGTTGTCTTTATAAGAAATAACATCAATGAAATGCATATGTGACTCTAAATTTAAACATGTTTGATTGTTATGATGTGACCCAGATCGGCATAGCTAGAGTTGGTGGGAGGTACTTAATATACATATATATATATATATATATATATATGTGTGTGTGTGTGTGTGTGTGTGTGTGTGTGTGTGTGTGTGTGTGTGTGTGTGTGTGTGTGTGTGTGTGTGTGTTAGTCGTGGGTTTTCGAGAAATATACGGAGCCTCTACCAGCTATCACTTGCTCAATCTGGCCCATCCACTAGAGATCTGACGACACAAGTGCAATATTTCTATGTTTGCACCTAGGAGCCAATTGCATTATAGATCTTCTAGAGCCATATAAATATGTGATGCATCACCCAAAATACAAAAATACAAAGTCAAATTCTTATTTTTTACTCACCTCGTAGCTTCTAAATTGTAACAAACAATGATTAGAAATGAGCATAAGATTTGATTAAATACAAGTTTTTCTTACATATGTTTCTGGTACTACCAATTATTAAAGATGCAGTGAACTAATAAACAAATCTAAGCAAGTTTAATTCTTTCCAGTCCATTCACATCTAACTTTGACCCAAGAGTTGATACTTCCTCCAAGCCAAAGGTACCAGACATAGAAAAGGGAACAAATATAACGCCGAAAAGGAAACACTAAGGAGAGGTTGGATAGACCGTCTTCCACCCTTATTGTGATCTAGCTAGGCATGGTAAAATGGCAAGTTGTAGTTGTGGACTGTGATCATTTAGACATCCCACTACCGTGGGATGTCGGGAGCATGCTAAACTACCTTGGGCTCGGCTCCCAACATCGCGAGGACACCTTGTCATCACTAGTCATTATGCTCGCAGACCTGACATTGGAAAAATTATCAGGGCACACGTATCGCCTTCCTGTCCGCCCCTCCTGTCGCTCAAAACCTTGGATCCATCCATCAAGGAGCTTCATGTCTACCTTGGCCGAGGTTAGCGAAGTAGCTGTGGGGTGGGATTTATTGCAGAGGCAGGTGCAAGTCGTGTGGGCCAGATATAGTATGGTGGTGGGGACCCTAAGGGGAGGGCTTAGCCACTCCCACTAGTGGGCATCTTGAGGGCTAGGGTTTTGGATGGGCGTCTTGCCTAGACAGGTACCGAGATGAGAATTGAGCTGGGTTTTGCATCCGATAGGGAAAGAGAGTAGGTGGTGTTTCACAAAGTACTCGAACAACGGTACAATAACATATGTGGGTTTTGTATGACAGTGTGACGTAACCTCAAGTTATTGAAACATACACATGAAGAAGATTTAACCCAGGTTGGGCCCTTGCGATGCAAGTAACAAGCCTAGTCCTGCATGTTTGGGATTATACCAAGAGATCATATATCTGCGAGTACAAAGTCGGGATCAAACGACTTTGTCACAAAGCCATTGAGATATTTGGTGGTCGATCTTGGCGGGATAGATGGCTTAGATTGAATTTGCTCTAGACTAAAACTAGGGTTTTTATATCTTCATCTTAATCGTCGAAGTTGAAGGTGTTCCCTTCGGTCTTGGCACATTGGTATTTATACCCGGTCTTAGGTCACTTCAACCACTTCTAATCATGGTATATTGTTTGTGGATGGCTTGATATCCTTCCTATCGGGACTCGGTCTACGCCCTCGAGTAGTTTTGGGGCATGAACATCGCATAAACTAAAAGCAACATAATCACTTCTATACATTGCATAAAAGTTTTAGTGATAATTTGTAATCAACATTGCATAAACTAATGGGTCTGAAATTTGAGGGGTTTTTGCATTAGAAAAAATCTAATAAAAGCAATATATGTTTTGTTAAGCCGAGGGTGGAGCTTACCTCTATTGTAGAAGTGTTGGGAAACTCTTTTACATCATCACCACTCCATTTCCAGACCGAGAGATAGAAATCTACATTCATACCATCACGACCTAGAGATGCATTCTTTTTATCAAGTTGAGAACCTTGAAAATCCCATCTCTGTTGGGAATGGAAGGACACTCAACCATTCCATTTAGATTTTCATTAAGGAGATGAAGATCTCTCAAATCTGGTAATCTTTGGAGTGAGATGTCGGTGGCCATGACCCCACCCATAGATACGCAGGCGACAACGTCAACCCTGTGTGTGTCCTAGTATGGCGACTATCCGCTCAGGTGCACAGATGGCGACATTGGCCAGTGCTGCTATGTGATTGTCGTGGACGGGACCGAGGATTGAATTCAGGGCAAAGAACAAGTTTGTTTGTTGCCTGATTCTGCTGCCATGAACGAAGACAATAGAGCATGAGAACGGCGGGGCTATTGGAGCTTCTCGATTTGGGATTTGGCGGTCCCGGTGACCTTTCTCCTTTGTTCTCTGTTGCAAAGTGCAACGACAACCTTTATTGTTTAGGCTATTTGTGGCTTGTCATGGCTTGACTGCCTGCTTGTTCGAGCATGTTTTTCACTTGCATGACACCTCACGTCAAGACCGTGCTATGCATGTAACATGATGGCTTCGATTTAGTGGTGCTTTTTCAAGCACTAGTATTGAACTCCGGGTGAAAACCGATGTCGACCCTTGTTAGTTATATCTGGCAATGAAGATGTTTCTTAGAGCATCTCCAACAGATCTTCATTCTTGCGCGACACGCTAATTATTTTGTAGCGCCGGAATAGCGTTTTCGCGCGATGTGCTGGTGTTTTGCTTTACCAGAAGCGTTATATAATTCGCACCGCATGTATCGCTCTAGCAGGCGTGCTAAATTATAGATCGCGCACCGAGCACAAACAAGATTTCTCACTCAACATAGAACCAAAAAGATCAAACACATAGAAAATAATGCAACAATAAATATTTCAATTATTATTACAACTCAAACAAATATTCTATCTTCAACACAAAAAATATTTCCTGAATAGTGTCGCCCATTTCATGACCACCCGTCCTTGATTAGATCTTTTTGAAGGTCATCATGCATTTCAGCACGTCGAATGACATGATAGGAGGCAACAGAGCGGGCCACCCTCGCAACCCTCCTCCACCATTGCACGGGATGTCCCATCAACTCTTACTGAGAATAGTCTAAATCTTGCCCATGCTCATTCTCGATGATCATGTTATGCATGGTCACACAAGCGTTCATGATGTACCAAAGGATATTTTGATCCCAAAATCTAGCCGGTCCTCTCACAATACCAAATTGACTTGCAAAATCGCAAAAGCTCTCTCCACATCTTTCCGAGCCGCCGCTTTGAGCATTGTGGAAATGAAGATTTTTCTTACCTTGCGGTGCCGTCAACGGCTTCACAAATGTTTGTCACCTTGGGTAGATGTCATCCGCAAGATAGTAGCCATAGTTATATGTATGGCCATTTGCTACAAACTCCAGGTGGAGTTTCACCATCTACAATCCTATTCATGAGTGGTGACCGTTGAAGAACATTGATGTCATTGCAAGATCCAGGCATTCCCAAAAAAGCATGCCAAATCCAAGTCTCATGATCGGCCACCATTCCAAGGATTATAGTGGAACCCTTTTTCTGGCCGTGGAATTGTCCATGCCTTAGGACAGTTCTTCCAACTCCAATGCATGCAATCTATTGAGCCAAGCATACCTGGGAACCCGCAAGCTTTGTTTATCTCCAAAAGCCTTGCGGTGTCTTTAGCATTGGGAGCTCTCAAATATTCCACACCAAACACTTGCACAATTCTAACTGCGAATTGCTTGACACACATGCTGGCTTGACTTTCACCCATGGCCAAGTGCTCATCAACTAGATCCGCCGAAATACTGTATGCCAACATACGCAAAGTGGCGGTCACCTTTTGAAAGGTGCTATGCCCGAGTTCTCCGGCGGCATTCCTCCTTTGCTGAAAAAACCGATCATGGCTCGCCAGTTTCTCCGCAGTGTGTTTGAACAACTCGATGCTCATCCTAAAACAGCGCCGAAATAGGACTCGGGGTATGTGGGATTGTCCAAAAAATAGTTCATCATCAATCTATTGTGGGCATCGATCCTTTCCCTCCACAATTTCTGACGATCGAAAATCGAACCACCGTGCTTCGCTTTTTTATTGGCGTGCATAGCTAGGATCATTGTGACGTCCTCCTCTTGAAGATCAAATTCTTCATCGGAAGAATCGTCGGACGAACTCATCTACAAACTTGAATGTAAACTAATTTAAAACTACAAACAACATGCACCAAATTCATCTACAAATGTAAAGTTAGAAGCAATATATACCTTGCAAGTGTTTTGTCAAACACTTTGTGGGCGTCGAGCTGCAGGCGATCACCGGATGTTGTTAAATCCAAGGAACGGTGCGCTTGGTTGGCGGCGGCCAGGAGAGAAGCAGCGGCGCCACCGGGAGAAGTAGGGGAAGCGGCAGCGCATTAGAGATAAGCGGGGAAGCGCCTGACGGGTCATGGCCTTGAATGGGGAAGGTTGGGCGGGCGCCAGCGCCTAGAGGTTTCAGATCCGGCGGTTGGTGAGATTCACGCGCCCAATTGGCTTGCCCAGCGCGCGCGAGCGGGCGTACCAAATAAGAAGCACGCGATGCAGTTTTCCCCAGCGCGCTGAGCCTTGTTTACCGCGCGGGATTATAACGCGGCTGCTGGAGCGCAACTTTCGGTCGCCGCTTATATGGCTGTTTTAACCAGCGTGCGGCTTATTTAGCGCGCCTGTTGGAGATGCTCTTATATCGTTACATTGTTGAAGGCATTGCTTGGAATTGCTCAGACTTGTTCTTTAGGGTGAAAACTAATGATCCGACCTTCGGTGGTTGGATCCGGCAATGGCGTCGCTTGAGCATCGTTTCCTTCCTAAAGGCGTTGCTGGTGGAGAGTTTTTCTCATTGTATTGCTGATGTCAAAAGATGGTTGGTGTGGATATGGTTGCTGGGATAGATTGTTGATCATTGTTTTGATTGCTTCGGAGTTTTGTTCTTTTATATTCCACCAAGACATAGTTTTGGTCTTGTTTGATTTTGCTAGCTGCCGACATGATTTTCTTACGTGTGTGTTAGTGTTGACTGTATGGATCATATCTATGCAAATACCGGATACCAGTGCATGCTCTTTCTGTGTGTATTCCATTAGTGCTTCATTTCAAGCTAATAAATTCTGCCCTTTTATTGAAAATATTATAAGATATTAATATAAAAACATAACGCCTATCCTTTTGCGGGCTGACGTCGGTCTTTTAAAAGACTAATTCCAATGCGCACGTCCAATCTAGCACTAATAGCCGACGTTGGTAATGGGGTCAAACTCCTGGACTCTCTTCCTTTCCAAAATGTTTCGTCGGTTGATAAAAGACTTTTCCGTAACTATTGTCTCGCTTCAACGACCGAATTTTGCTGGAAGCGGTAAAGTTCCTTCTTTGTTTTATTCCTCCCTCCAGTCATTTTTGTTCCCCATATAAGATCTGTCTGAAATCAAAATTTCATATAGAATTAATGAACATTCATATCTGAAATCAATATCATTAGATGTCTCGAAGCTTAAATAATCACATTGAATAACTTACTATTGTAGATATAAAAATATATTTTATAAAAAAATGATTATACATTTAGAAGTTTGACTTAAGACAAAATTTATATCTGAAGTAAAAAGAACCAGAGGGAGTATTAAAATTATTAGTATTGTTCGATCCACACACATGACCTCAACCAACCTCCTAACCTAAGACAATTGTGTCGCATGACACAAGTCAGCAAAAGTTGAGAACTTAAAAAATTCATGACTTCCTCGAGCCTATTCAACAACCTGAAAGCCTTTGTAAAAAACCAATCTGAAAGCCTCCTCGCTAAAATAAAATGAAATGAAAGTCGGTGGGATGAATCCAAGGCCCTTTGCGCAAATCGATCTTAGTACCAACAAACAGGTTTGTTTGCCATTTCTTGAAGGATAAAGGAAGCTTACAATACTAGATAGAGTCTATGGCATGCGGACATACATACATTGAGGAAAAACAGGAAACAAAGCACTCGCACACATGGAATGAAAGCTTATAACTGACTCAGTCTGGGATGCATTAACGGGCAGCATGTCATCCAGGAAGGTTCAGAGCCACAGGGCTCCTGCCTGCCTCAGGAGCGGCACGAGCTCTTCAGCGATGTGCATGGTAATGAGTCGGTCCAGCCCACCCAACAGCCTACCTCCGACGAACACCACCGGTAAGGCGACGTCGGTGACCAACTTGGTGTTGTCGTCCTTGGACCGGAGCGCGTAGACGAGCGCCGCCGGGTCGGCGTCGTAGCTGACCTCCAGCACCGCCGGGTTCACGCCCTGCTGCAGGAGCAGGTGCCGGGCCACGACCGCCAGGCAGCACTCCGGCCGCCCCACCACCACCACCGGCCTCTCCTGCACCGTCCTCCGCACCTCGTTGGTGCTGCTCACCATCTTACTCGCCGTCGCCGTCAGCCACGGGATCTCGCGTTCGTGCGCTTGAGTTTGACGAGCAGTACCGTCGACTCGGGTGAGGGGTGTGTGCCCTTGTGGGGCCGTGGAGGTCAGAAATATGGGTCGGGGAGGTGCATAGGGCCGGAACAATAGGTCATCTTCGTGGTCCTGGCGTGCCACATGGCACATGCATGGTGCTTTACTCCTTTATTGTACGTATTAATTATAAAATATACACTAAACATAGGATATATCACCCCGACCCAAAATAAATAACTCAACTTTATACTAAAGTTAGTATAAAGTTGAGTCACTTATTTTGAAAAAGAGGGAGTATGATGCTTGTACGCAAGCAAATACACACTGTCACTCATACACGCTCACTACAAACTAAATCAGAGACACGTAAATAAGCTTTTCCTTGTTGATAGAGGCTTCTATCTATCGCATGCACACACACATGACGTCAAATTCGGGCTTGACATATCCCGACGGACAGGGCATGCGTACCACCATGCCCACTCGTCATTCTGATTATACTTAAATTAGTAGGAGTACTTAGTTTTCACCATTTGTGGCTAATAGTCATCCATCTAAAAAATACTCCCTTCGTTTCAAAATAAGTGACTTAACTTTATACCAACTTTAGTATAAAGTTAATACAAAATCGAGTCACTTATTTTAAAACGGAGTGAGTAATAATTAGCGCTCTATTTTAACAGTAGGGTCACAATTGCTATTTTGGAGAAACTACAAGAGCATTGTCTTTCCACTAAAAAAGAAACATCTGTCCAAGAAATATATAAAAATGCCAAACTTCCAATCTTCGGAACCAGCCATGATTTTTTGATAACCAAGTGTGTGAACATGTCATATCTTTTCTTAAAAGAAAAGAAAGACCCATGCGATCCAGTACTGGTATACGGCCAGAAAGTCTGTTGCCATCACGTATATCACGTACTACAAGTTAATTAGCGGACGTGTGTTAAAAAAGTTAATTAGACGCCACTGCCATCATGATCACTTGAAAATCAAGTTTTCACCGTTTACATCACGCGAAAATGTTTTATGGAACCATGGTTCAGCCGAACCTACGTTCGACACCATTGATTTTTAGACACTATTCATGAGGATTCATGCATGATTGATTAAAAAATGCAGCTGGCATGTATGTCTATTCATAAGGATCCATGCATGGTTGATTAAAATATATAGTTGTCATGCATGTCACAGATTCACATGTAGTAGGATGTTAAATCATACAGCATAGACCATAGGTTCGGCTGAACCATGGTCCTGAATCACGTCTCTCTTACATCACGTCCACTTTTGTATAGTAGACTGGAGTACGTAGTGAATCCATTGCTGTTGGTGCTATTGATCTAACTAATGGCCGCCAGTTATACAAAGAAACGAGTTCTTAACCTTCTAGCTCTTAACGTATTAATTTCGTTCACAACTCATCTGACTTTCAGTTCACTTGAAGTGTTGGTCCAAAGGCACCGAACAGCCTACAAGACTTTGGTGCTGCCAAAGGGCATTTAGCGACATCATTGCTCATTGTGATGTTAACACAGTGTTTGGTGCTAATTTATTCTTACTTGCTTATTTTAGAAGTGGCACTTGGTTACGGTGTTGGTTTATCTGCAATCCATCATATTCCTATGCATGCAAATAAAATACCTTTCCTCGTCACTAGGCCTTACAAACTCATGCTAACAACCATTTGGTACATGATAATTTCTCCGTCGGTGCGTGGAGAGTCATAGAAGTTGTATATTAGTTACCGGAGATGGATACATTAGGAGACTGACGCGATGTTTGTCATAACCACGGACAAAAGATGAAAACCACAGGTGGGTTATGTTTTCATTTTCAAAGCCAATATTAGTTACCGAAGAGGAATAAAACGGGAGATCCGTGTTGATGTTTGCCGTGACATGGTCAAAAACTGCATGTATGCCTTGTTTTCACGGCGAGAGCCATATGAGTTGCATATTGGTATCAGAGGATGATAATGAAGGAGACCGATATCAATGCTTGTCGCGAAACGGTTGACACCACATGATGGTCAAGTTATTGTTAGAGCCAATATTGGATACTAAAGAGGGGTAAAGCTAGGGAGCAACGTCAATGTTTCTCGTGTCACGTGGATGTTTGTCAAGACGCGGTAGAAAGCCACACGTTGGTCACTTTTTTTTTGCACCTGGAGCCATGGGAATTGCATGTTGGTTACAAGAGATGGATAAAGCAAGGGGTTCACAATGATGTTTGCCTTTACATGGTGATTGTCGTTTTTGTCGATGTTTGTCGCAAGTGGGTCACTTTGTCGATGTTTGTCGTTAGGCGGTTGGGAACCGCTTGTGGGTTACGTTTCTGTACTGGGAGCCAATATTAGTTACTCGTGAGGCAAAATGTGGGTGACCAACGTCGATGTTTAGCACGGCGTGGTAGATATTCACACGTGGGCCACTTTTTCGCTCCTAGAGTTATGGGAGTTGCATGTTGGTTACCGGATATGGATAAAACACTGGTTGACATGGATGTTTGTCGTGATCCGGTCGAAAACCGCACGCGGGTCGTGCTTTCACACTGAGAGACAATATTGGTTACAAGAGAGGGATACAACGCGAGACTGACGTTCGTGTTTGTGGCAATGCGATCGAAAAATGCATGTGGGTTACACTTTCATGCCGAGAGCCAATATTGGTTACATGAGAGGGATACAACGGAGACTGACGTTCATGTTTGACGAACTGCGATCGAAAAGATGCATGTGCGTTACATTTTTATGCCGAGAGACAATATTGGTTACACGAGAGGGATAACATAGGAGATCAAAGTCGATGTTTGTCGCAACACGGCATGAAGCCGCACGACCACTTTTCGCACCTAGCGCCATGGGATTTGCATGTTGGTTACCAGAAATGAATAAAACAAAGGTTGACTTTGATGTTTGTCGCGACTTGGTCAAAAACCACAGATGGGTCGTGTTTTCATGCTGAGAGCCAATATTAATTAGGAAATGTCCATGATTGTTACTACACGGTCGAAAATCTCATGTTTGTCAAGTTTTCATGTTGAGGGTTATAGGAACTATAAATTAGTTACCATTGAGTGATAAAGCGAGATATTGACATTAATTATGTTTGTCATGACGCGGTCAAGACCATGTGGGTCATGTTTTCATGGTCAATGATGAATATCTTCATGTGTAATTTGGTTGGTTCCTAACAATGCATGGGGCACTTAGTTGTTACGTGTTTGTGGTGAGGCCGAGCCATGACCTGCCCAGAGGAAAATACACCGTGGCTCGCAGCGGCACCGCTGATAGAGAAGAAGGGAAGAGGTTGACGGTTGTGGACGAACGAGGCCTAGAGTGGACGTTGCGGCGGTCGCAACACGCCAGGGGTGGTGGAGAGGGTAGAATATGGCAACAAGGCCCCCGGGAAATGCCGCTGGGGCTAAGTGGGGGCATCAGGCGGCGCTGGATGGAGCTGGTCGACGAGAGTGATGAAGGAAGAAGAAGGCAGTTTAGCCACATCGACTGATGACAAGTTGGGTTTTAGAGACTTGCACCTACTCGGACTCACTCGGTCCTTAGTTATGAACAATTTTATTGCAGGGGATCAACTAAAATACTGAGGAATAGAAATCTGTAAAATTAGTAGACTACTCAAGGCAGCGTGTGTGTAGCTAGTATGGCCGTTTCATACATACCGACAAATGAATGGCTCTGCCCAAGACAAGTCCTTTATACTTTGCATATTAGTTTTAGATGAAGTAAAACTTCGTAAAGTTTAATCAAGTTCGTAGAAAAAAATACCAATATTTTTAATATCAAATCAATATCATTACATGCATTGTAGAATATATTTCTATATTATATTTATTTAATATTGTAGATATTGACATGACATAATATAAAGTTGATCAAAGTTTATAAAGTTTGACTTAAGACAAATCCTAAAAAAAATGGAGGGAGTAATGACTTCCTTTGAGATCACCGACGCCGACGTGTACGTAAAGGCTGAATGTGTCACGGAGTGTGACGGCATGGAGTGATCGACCGGCGACCGGCAGGTAGAAGAATGGATAGATGTCATACGTACATGTGGAATTGGCACGCACGCACGCACGCACGTCAGTTACGGGTGACGCGGCCCATAAGCAATCGGCGAGCACGCACCATGCTCACGAAGGTCAGCGGACGGCGAGGGCTGCCTGGCGCTGGGTGCGTGCGTCCAGTCAAATACCTGTGGTCTGGATTTTAGACCTTGGTTCCCAACCGACCTGAAGTCGCAACAGACTTCATCCTCTCTTTTCTCTTTATTAAGGCCCTGTTTGGTTCGGCTGTTGATTTCTAAAAGCAGCTGCGAAAAATCTGATGTGGAAAAACAGCTGTGGAAAATCTGATATGAAAAAGATGTAAGTCATTTGGCAAACCAGCTGATACAGCTTTTTCAGATTTTGACCCGCAGCGGAATCAGATTTTGAAAAGCACGTCCTGGGCTGCTTCCGCTTTTGGTTCAGATTTTGGCAGCGGATTTCTGGAACCGGATTCTACTGGATCCGCCCTTTGGTTGAGATTCTGCTGCTGGCAGCGAATCCATCGATAAAAGTTGAACCAAACAGGGCTAAGTCTAATCCTTCTTCAGTTTCTTCAGTGTCAATGCCCACTTCTTCAGTTGAACCGATCACATTCACCAATGGTGCACACGCTATCTCAATATCTCGGTTCTTCTGGTACTCAGATCTTCATCGAGCTCTCACTTCAATTAGCGATCGACACTTTCTAGCTTCCAGGTCATTTTGTATCTAATTCAGTTCTTGCTAAGCAAACAAGTATAAGAATAAACTTTTAAAAAATAGAATAGAAAACGAGTACACGAATAGAAGCGGTGGTAAAGCACAGAAATAGCCAACAATCACCGCAAGCAATAAACAATCTCTAATTGACTCAATGCTTTTGAACATTTTGATCACTCACAGTAAATGAGATCAAAACTTTTTGATCATTGTTGCTAACCCTTAAGCTTGCATCAAAAATCAAAACCTAAAGTGTATCCTTATTCTTCCTGCGAGCTTGTAAAAATTAATTAGAATAGAGTAAAAGCTGCAATCCTCTTGGTCTTATTGTCATGGAGGTGAAAAAAGAAGAACTATTTTGCAGAATCCAAATTCACATTGCCAAAGGTTTAGAGAGAACGTCAAAATTATGTTGTGAACAAAGCAATGTCCATCAAAGACAAAATAAATTATCAATTAGCCATCGCTTTTAAAAACGTGAACCCAAGGCATGCCAGATACAATAAGTCAATGGTGCATCCACCATTTGCATGTGAGGCCTGAGAGAAGGCGGCAGTGGCAAGGATCATCGCGAGGGAGCTGAGTTCCGAAGGGCGTAGAGAGGCGTTGAAGGTGGGGATGGTCACCAGTGTGCAAAATTATTGGGACGCCAGAAGAGGAGGTGACCATATCGAAATGAGGTGGTTTTCTTCAACGGATGAGGGGTGCAGCGGACATGGCAAGGCCGCATTTAAAGC
Organism: Aegilops bicornis; assembly: GCA_021605145.1. Lineage (NCBI taxonomy): Eukaryota > Viridiplantae > Streptophyta > Magnoliopsida > Poales > Poaceae > Aegilops > Aegilops bicornis. Next base: position 159,298,116 of record CM038670.1, on the reverse strand, counting down.
GGGCGATGGTGGTGCAGTATCGTGAGCTTGAGTGTGCGGGTAATCTGGACGGGACCGAGCACATCGTGGGCGGTGGGGCATGGCAGGGTTTGGCGGGGTGGGGATAAACATAAGAAGCGAGATCGATGGTGCTCATCCCGTCGGCGCTTGTTGGAGCTCCTACAAGAGAGAATTTTGCACCTACCTCCGCAACCTGATCTTGACGACCTACACTGCCGGCGCTGCCATCTCCTTGCTTTCTGCTGGTCGGCATCCACTCTAGGAGGGCGACAAGGAACAAGTGGGGAGGACCGGGGCCCAAATCTGGGAGGGAAGGGATGGGGTGCAGGGCTATCAGCTTCGGGAGAGAAGGGGAAATCTTGGACTGGCGGCGTTTGTTCTGGGTGAGAGACTGAGAGGGGGTGGGGATCTAAATGCGCGCGGCCACCTCTTTTCACTCCTCACCAGACCTAGCCATGTGGGCCAACTTCGACACGGCATGGCACAAAACAGACACAAAAGGCCTGCGATGACACAACCCGCTTTGGCCTTTTTATAAAAGCATCATACCGGCCCAAAGGCCGACACAGATCAAAGCATGCCCAAGTTTTTTTCGGCCTTGTGGATGGTTTTGGCCTTGTGGGACTTTTGTCTTTAGGTTAACTGGCACATATATCCGTGCGTTGTAACGGGAGAATTGTTAGATGCTCCTCATTTCACATAATCTGCTTTTCGTGCCACTCCACGCCACTATGATGAACGTAGCAGATAATGTTACCCTCATCTCTAGCGATAGTATGAAAGTAGTGCTCGCCTGAGTTTCACTAAAAGAAAAAAACAGGATATAAGAATGGAGGCAAACTTTGTTAAACTTGCCAAACTTGTGCTATTTTTTCTCTTTGAGACAGTTAATGTTATTTGTCCGCGGTATCCGAAAAACTACCGCTCTTATGACAAGAAGATATAGAAAAAGATTGATTAGTATGAAGGAACCTCTATTAAACATGGAGAACCGGTGATTCTTTTACTTCCTTTCCACAACTTTACCTTACTCGATCAACTGGCATAAGTATAGATAAATAGGATGTGTGTATGAAAATACAGAAATTGTTGAAGGTAAGATATTTTTGACAACTAACTAACAATATTAGAGATGTAAACTGAAATTTGCGGGCCCAACTATATTGTGAATTTTCAGCAAAATGTATAGTTTGTTGCCTGAAAGCTACATTTTGTTGTGTTCGCATATGAATTTTCAACTGTCAAGACGCATAACAATTTTTTTGTGAGAATCAGCTAGTACTACGTACATGAAACTCTCACCTTGAACATAACTTGATGGCACTGTTGCATGCCATATCCCAAGTTCGGTAACAACAAACATAATGGGGACACATATTTTCAAAATCTCACCTTTACAAAATCATTCGAAAAAAGTACTCCCTCCGTCCCATAATGTAAGACGTTTTTTGACACTACACTAGAGTCAAAAAAACGTCTTACATTATGGGACGGAGGAAGTAGAAGCTTATATCTGACAGTATGCTGGACACACCGGTTTTTGATATGGTTCAAGTAGATGGTAACACCAGGACGTGCACGCAGTGGCGATTCTACCGTCCGGGCACCCTGGGCACGTGCCCGGGCTCGAGCGCTGCAAATTTTACGAGCAGCCGGATCACAACGTACGATGTACGATCCAAAATACACCAACTTCTGGCTAGTCTGGGCATCGTTTTTGTCTCTTGGGCTTAGCCACGTCAAACCAATACGCCAAGGCAGGCCCATCCCTTAATTTCCTTATATGGGCCACAATAGGTAGTCAGCTCGTGGTCTCCTGCAAAGGAAAATAACGTGGATCAATCAGGAGGTTGCATCGCTAGCCTCGCCGGTTCGTCTGTGCGGCACGATGTGCCCTAGCAACCCAGGGTTGGAGGCGGCGGTTGGTCAGGTGGACTGGCGGAGGCACGGCGACCGGCAACACCGCAAGAGATGGTGCATGGCCGGGCCTCGGCTATGACCCCAGCGAGCGATGATCGGGATCAAAATCGAAAGCTCGGGGTCAAAGCCGCAGCCCCTGTGGGGGGAATTCCACTCCGGCAGCGGCGAATGGTGGCTCATCCTAATCACCATCTGCACTTCCGCGAGCCCTAGCCACACATGCAGCACCGGTGAGTGCCCCTATGATATATCGACAAATTGTTCGATTTACCTATAATTTATTCTCAATTAGCAATTTAATTGGTATTGTATCTAGCGTTTTTATTTATTTCTATGATCTATGAAATATTGGTGTGTATATTGCACATGGAGTTTACCCGAATATATGATACTTGTGGTATTTGATACACCAAAGTAGAATTTAGCTTGTGGTGTGCCCAGGCTTTAGCAATTCGCTAGCTCCGCCCCTGCGTGCACAGGCATTAATGTGAAACATGAAAAAGCATGATTATCTGTCCCCGTTTGTACTATTAATTTCTCACCTTTTCACCATTCTTCTAGTACAAAGCGACACACAGCTTGTTGACGCGTGTCCGAAAAAAAAAACACTTTAAAATATGACTGTGTCCATGTTGTCATCTTTGGTTAGAACTTTATAAGGTCCTTAGCATCAGTTCCAGCTTGCTGGCAGTAAAAGGAATTATTTAACAAAAGAAATGAAACATTGATGTTAATGTTTGAGAATTCATATCCATGCGAATTTGACGAAATGATTTGAAGAAGTTCCTTTCATGTGAACAACACCCTGAAGAATCTGAACATGAACAACCTGATACAATACCTTAAGTGAAGCGAGAACAAAAGGATTCACAAAAAGTATACTTTCCTGTATATACTCTTTTGCAGGTTATAAAAACTAGAATATACTTTGATGTTGTAGGATCAGGATCTTCAGTTTATTACTACGATTGTTTATGTGCAGTACTGCTACCCTTGCTTATCTACAGTACCGCTAGCCTTGCTTAGCTGCATTTCTAATAGCAAGATATATTGTCATTACTGATCAGTCAATCATATATGGACGTTATAACCAATTGAACAGTGTTAGTAAATTATACTGGATTCCTTTTAACTGCCAGCGCCATGCTTCCTCAAAGCGCCTGCGGTCCCTCAAATATCAAATGATTGGTGTGTGGTGCATGTTGGATGCAACAATCTGTGCGAAATCAACACTATCGGAGGTAAACACTCCATTAGCCTTTAAATCCAAATTAGGGAAAAATGAATCAGTAAACCAAAAGAGGGGTGAGTGCATCAAGAAGGGAGAAGAAGCAAATGGTCTTGGATCAATGGAGTCGGAGACAATGAAGCAAACTTTTTCCAAACATGGATTCATCACAAATTTTTGTAACATCTGTGTACCTGGAATTCGCCAAAAATTCTCTGTACTTTTTCTTTCAAATTTAGTTCATTACACAACACTTGCACTATATTTGTATCATGCTCGGGATTACAGATAAGTATTTGCATCAAGTCAGTACATCTTTTTGGATGCTTATAGTACTGCTAATATGTAGCCCACACCGAGAGGACCAGATCAAGGATTAACTTGGTTTCAAACATATTAGACATCACCAAAGAACTTCAATCCGTAAGGGTTCATAACAAAAGTTCAAGTTGCATAATTACTTGCCCTCCTAATTAAATTATCTAGCAATACAGATGGAATTAACTTATTCAGTACCCAAATTAACTTATTCAGTACCCAATGGAATGTGAACACTCTTACCTTAAAAATTCAGAAATTGATTTCACCACAAAGAGACGTGGATGGAGAATTCCATCGATGGAAGTTGGACCAGATGAGTGGATCGAGTTCTTCATATGCATCGGTTAGCAAATCACCAGTACAGTACACATGTCCTGAACCTCCAAGGGAAAGCAACAGTCCGCACATGGCACTGCCAAAGACGATTAGGGCGAACAGCAACTGGGATCTCATCACGTGGTGGGGCATGCTTGCAGCTGTAGACCTGTAGTGCAGCAACACCCGCAGCACACACGCACGCACACCGGTCAGGTCTGAAGATGGGGAGCAGCTGGCCTCCCACACGCATGGAACTCTTCTCCTCGGCAAGCCCGTTCGTTGGTTGTGCAGCAAGCTCTGTGCTTGGAAGGCAGAGGGGTGGCGGCTGGGAAGGGATGCGTCGCGAGCGGAACGGCACATGCGCAGAGGGGTGGCGGCTGGGAAGGGATGCGTCGCGAGCGGAACGGCACATGCGCAGGTGGGCGTCGAGGCGGTGCAATCGAGGTCGGCAGCATGCTGAGCACCACAGCGCCCACCGCAGCCGTCATCTCCCCATGATCCTCTCCAAACTCCCGAACCCCATTGTCCCGGCCACCGCCGGCGCCGCCGTCTCCACCTGATCCACTTCAAGTCCCAAACCTCACTATCCTAGTCATCGTGGTGCTAGTGTTCCTCCTAATCATAGCAATCGGCCATGGTGGCCTGAAGGCGGCTTGAACTAATCCTTGCCGGTGGGTTTGTGGCGTCATGTAGACCTGCCTGTATAATTTGTCTGCTCTGTCGCCACTAATGTCGGCACAGGTGCAGAAACGCGACGCTGTCGGTCACGTCCCCGAGATCCCAGCGCCCATGGAGCCGCCTAGGGCAAGACTGTGTTAGCCATTGCGGCAGGAGAGAGGTGAGGCGGCAGGGGCTTTGGGTCAGACCGAGAAAAGGAGAGGGCGTCGGTCGGTGTGGTCGCCGGCATCAATTTGATTTCGATTGGAGGCGGGCGGAGCGACTGCACGGAGTTGAGCAGCCAGCGATTTTGGGGATCTTTTGTTTTTCTCTCGCTGAGATTATTACCCAGTGACATATTGTTCTCTTTTTTTGACGAATTGTTCTCATTCTTTTGACGTGATGACGAATTGTTCTGTTTTCTAAGAAAAATTGGGGTGGGCAAGTGAGACAACTACGACGGGCGAGTAAAAAAATCAATTGTTTTTATTCTCACTTACGGGTAGCATTGGTGGGCAATTTTCATCAACTCTAGACATACTTAAATCTCAACCGTCAATCTTTAAAATTAACGTATATAAAGAGGTGACGGATGAAGAACTATAAAATCTTTCGTCCTTTAATATTAGGTAAAGAAATGTACAAAAAGCACTAAAATGCCCAGAATAATAACCCTAAAAATGCCAAAAGAGCGCTTAAAAGGCCAAAATAACTTTAAACAGTGCTAAAAGGGCCGACTTAGGTCACGTGCCATGGCGGCCTGTGAATAATGGGCCATGTCGGGCCGACCTTAAGGTTTGGCTTTGATGACCAACCTTGTTCCATGAGGGGCTGAAAGGTCGACCTGGCCCTTATATTTGCTTGTCGTGCCGAGCCAAAAACCTATGCCCGTGGGACGGCCTTAAAAGCGCGGCCCATATAGCCCGCTTTACTCCTCACTGTTGGTCCATTTCGATACTGTATGGCACAGGCCACCGAAATGTAGATCACACCAACAACCAAACATGCGTCGAGAGCATTTACTTTTAGTGTTCTCACAAGTGATGGTTCTTGGACCAAAAATGCTAGACGTACAGGCTTTTACATGTTTCTACGGGCTCCTTCCAAACTTTCTAAACACATCCCCCCTGATTTCGATGGGTGTGGGCCCGTGCTTCTATGAATGACCAATTAAAAACCGCCACAACATCCTGTAAAACCTTCATTCCTGTAATATCCCGTATGTGTAGCAAAGCTCTTCTTCGACGGATGAGGATATGTGGCATGCAGGTCTCAGGGCACCTAGTCTCCCCGCGTGATTTATCTTTGGCTTCCGGTTTTCAAAAAATTATATCTTTTGAACGATAAGTCTAAAATTTATTTTGTTTTCATATTCATGTTTCTCGTGACGAGGCCTTTCAAATAAGATCATGAATACATTTTCACGAATTTTCAAAATTAATGTTAAATTTTAACTCTTGAAACTTAGTACGAGAGACCGATAAAACAAAATACAATGTAATTATAATTTCTTTAATTAATCAAGTGCACGGAAAATGTCGGTACATGTAATGCAAAAATAGTCATAGTTATTTTTGCTAAAAATAACCGTATCTGAAATCAAACAGCAACGATAACTCGAAAATGGCACATACAGAAACCATTAGCATATTCTCATGAGTCTCCAGCGTGGAGAATCAAGATAAGATATGCGTCAATTCTTGTGATATTTTGATCCACCGCTTAGCTAGTTCACAAACCGGCACTGTTTTCTGATCTCCCCGTCGGCCCTGGTCTTCACTTCGATACTGCCCATCCTCACCATGGCCGCCTTGAACTTTTGCTCCCACCGCCCAGGGATCCAGGCGTTGAGGAGCACTTGTGCCCCAGTCTCCGATTTAACGGAGTGCGGCGTCCGACTTGAACAATACTTTTTTATCGAGCACGTTCTTGTAATACTGGTTGTCTAGGTCCCCCGGGGTCCTGAAGTCCTGCACCACCACGGGGTCACCAGTGCGGTTGCATTTTACCTGCACAGACGCAGCGAGCGTGGCATCCATGGCCGAGGGATCAGAGGGGTTGGGAGGGAGGCGGTCCGAGAAGGACGAGCAGTGGGAGACCCCGACGCTATGTGCGCCGGAGAGGGTGACCATCTCGTCGGCGTTGAGCCCCTTGGAGGCGAACATATCTTTGAGCATCTGGAGGGTAGCGAAGGGCGGAGGCAGGTTGGGGAGGGTCTCGCTAGCGAGGGATACGTTCCCGTCGTAGCGGCCGGCCGGCATGTCGAAGTACACCTTCCCGTTGCTGAGGAAGATGTTAGAATATAATTGTGTTTAAGATAGAGGTAGGAGTTAGAGATAAAATATGTCTAACATGTACAACTTGCCCTCTACTTCAAGTCTCTTTCCCTCACAATGTATTCTATATATACCCCATATAAGGGTTGGATCAATACAATAGAAACAACGCATAATTTTAGGATTTAATATCTTCCACATGGTATCAGAGCACGGCATCAACACGGCTTGGATCGATCGGATCTCCGATCGTCGGCCGTGCCTACGGTCGTACACGGATCATCTTCTTCCGGTACGCGGATAACATCGACCCGACCTGCAACTGCATCGACACCAGCACCAATCAAACGACTACACCGAGCCCTCCTGCACTGCATCGACCGTCGCCGCTGATCCGTGCATCGGCTACACCGACGCCTCTGCATCGAGGCGAATGACATCAAGTTGTACGACCACGCCAGTTACTTCTTCGACAACACGGCATCGACACCGCCGCCGCGAGGACGCCTTTAAGCGACACATCGTCGACGCACCGCCATGACGCCATAGTCGACACTTCATCGTCAAGGTCTTCATCAACGTGGTCTTCATCAATATAGTCGCCGACACACCGCCGCTGCCTTGTCCACAACATGGACACCTAGCGTCCTTGACAGACTTTACGCAAGACGCGACCGGCGACGGCGGCAATGACCGCGGCCACGACGACGGCATCGCATCGACCGCGTCATCCATGACAGCACGATCGCATTGACACGGCGTCACTACAGTGGCAACCCTACACGGCCACACGGTTACGCAAAATCGATGTGTGCTCGATGGGCTTCGTCCGGTCTTGGCAAAATCGGTGGACTCATCGCCGACGGCACCCTCTGACATCAGCAAGGTGCATCGTCCACGTCTGCAGCTCCGTCATAGCGCATTTTTTTTGCGCCTCCGGCTTTGTGCAGCTTCATCATCCACGACGACCACACCATCGACCACGACTACCTCGACCACGGCTACATCACCATGATCGGTTACCTCGACATTAATGGCTACGTCTACAGCAACTCATTGGCAACAACTCCAGTCAACAGCGTCCGCCTCGTCACTTGCGTCCACGACACTCCCGCTGTGACTGCGGGAGGGAATAGAGGAGAGACAAGGAAGGCACGAGAAGGGGACGCAGTCACAGCCCTAGGTGTCGACCCATTAGAGACGCAGTTGATGATGGCGCAGTGGAGAAGACGAGGAAAGCGCAAGACTACAGATTCAGTCGCAATCGTCCGCTTCACTCCCGCTACGACTGAGGGGGGATGTTAGAATATAATTGTGTTTAAGATAGAGGTAGGAGTTAGAGATAGAATACGTTTAACATGTACGACTTGCCCTCTACTCCAAGTCTCTCTCCTCATAATGTATTCTATATATACCCCATATGAGGATTGGATCAATACAATAGAAACAACATATAATTCTAGGGTTTAATATCTTCCACAGAAGAAAGTGGCGTCGCGACCAGCGAAAGCGACGAGGTCCGCGCACGAGACGACTCCAGGGCAGGCCTCCTCGAGCGCCGCCTTTGCCGCGTCGATCACCTCAAAGCCGCGCAGGCTCGGGAAGTTGGGGATGCCGAGCTTCTCTGGCTGAGCGTTGGCCGGCGTCGGGTCGAGGAGGACCGATGCGTCGCACCCCTGCACAACAAAAGCAACTCTGCTCACACGTCCGGTGACATCACAATCACATACTCCCTCCTTCCTATAATATAAGAGCGTTTTTGACACTGGTACATTGTTATATATGTGTAAGAGTGCGTATGTAGCGACAGATTTGCATGTTTACATACCCTGACGAAGCAGTCGTGGAAGAAGAGGCGGATGAGCCCGGTGCCAATGCCGCGGTTGGCGTACACCGCCTTCCTCACTGAATCCCTCACGATCTGTTCAGCTTTGTAGCATGTCTTGTACTCCTCCGTTCCTAAATAATCGCCTTTTCTAGAGATTTCAACAAATGACTACATACGAAGCAAAATGAATGAATCTACACTCTAAAACATGTCTACATACATCCGTATGTTATAGTCCATTGAGATGGCCAGAAAGACAATTATTTGTGAAGGGAGGAAGTAGTAGCGTCCGATCGCGAGCGCCGGCGCAGCAGGAGGAGGGCTCGGGGTAGGCGGGGTTGGGCTCGGTGGAGGTGGAGGGTAGCTGCTGGGCGTGCCCGGGCTGGGATACCCACCATACCCTGAAGCGTGGCACGTCCGCGCCACGCAGCCAAGCAACGCTACCATAGCCAATGCAGCAAGCTTAGCCATCTTCGCTATGGCCTTACGTATCTGTGCTCCCTCTGTTACTTGTGTGTTTTGCCTCGAGAAATGGGAGGACGATGGGTGAAGGAAGCTTGCTGTTTCTCAGGTCTACTTATAAATCCGCAATACTGCGTTATGCAGTTCGAACAGCGACAGCGACAAACGTGCTCGCATGGAATAACGAGTTCTTTACACTATCTTGGAGAGCAAAGTCAAGCGGGGACGTGGGGAGGGTAATCTCAGTACAGCTCGGACTGGTTGACATTGGCATGTGCTAGTTCCCTGCGTTGATGTGGGTGTCGGCCGGGTGAAATGCATAGTAGGAGTACTACTAGATTACCGAAAAAGGCTTTCGCCCCGCTTTATATTATAAAGTCACCGCACAATAACCATCCAACAAGGTTCAACACAAACCACGCACACACACGGAGGTCCACATGAACAAATAGAAGAAAGGGTCAATGCTGAGGGCACAACACAACAAGCCCTAAACCCAAAACACACACACCACAGGCCGCCACCGGACTAGTCGACTGGGGAGGAGGCGGCAGCTGGGGGCACGCGGAGCGCCATCGAGCGAAGATCGGAGAGCTGGATGGTGATGACGTCCCGGTCCTGGGGGCGGCTAAGCGGCCGCCAGAGCTGCAGGTAACCACACATTTTGAAGATTGCATCAGTCGTACGTCGGAGGGGGACCTTCTGAATAACAGCTTATTGCGAATGTTCCAAAGCGTCCAGGTGAGAACCCCAACGCACAACCATCTAATATGGCGGTAGCGAGTAGGGGAGGCGTTGAGCTCGGCAAGCAGGTCAAGGAAGTAGGTATTACACCACTGTCCACCAACCGTTTCGCGGAAGCAGGCCCAGAGGAACTAGGTCACAGAAAGCACGAGAAAAAGATGTGGTTAGCATCTTCAATCGTGCCACTGATGGGGCACATCCTATCACCCGGGCCATTTCGCTTGAGGACTTCAACCCCAGAGGGGAGACGACCACGGATCCATTGCCACAGGAAGATCCTGATCTTCAGCGGGAGTCGGATGTCCCAGATCAGGCTAAACGGTTTCGGGGCCGTCGAGGGAGCAATGGCACCGTACAGGGACTTCGTGGAGAAACGACCAGAGGGCTCGAGGCGCCAGGAGAGAACATCCCGGTCCTCCACGACGTTCATCGGCATAAGTGCGATGTCTTGGAGGAGGGAGTCCCAGGAGGCCACCTCGATGGGGCCGAAGGGGCGCCAGAAGGCGAGACACCCTAAGTCAATAAGGGCCGTCTCGACAGAGACCCGAGGGCCAGCCGCAATGGCAAATAGATCGGGAATCGCAAGAGCGGCGGAGGGAGTCCCCTAGCCAGCGGTCGAACCAGAACAAGGTCGAGGCCCCGGAGCCAACCGAAATGGATGTGCCGATGCGTAGTACGGGCAGAAGCTGGATCACGGACTGCCAGAACTGGGATCCACCCGTACGTTGGCAAAAGGCAAGGGGTTGGCCACGAAGGTACTTATTACGGATGATGGTGAGCCAGAGGCCTCCCTCCCCATTGGCAATACGCCACAGCCAACGAGTCAGGAGGGAAATGTTCATGCGACGGGATGACAGGATCCCAAGGCCACCCTGGTCTTTGGGTTTGCAGATGTCGGGCCAGCTAACCATATGGTATTTCTGTCTGTCGCCCTCGCCCGCCTAGAAGAATCTCGACTGGTATTTGGCCAACTCCTGATGGAGGGTCTCATGAAGGTTGTAGAAGATCATGAGAAACCAGAGAAGGCTGGCAAGCGAGGAGTTGATTAGGATAACCCCGGCAGCTTTTCGACACCAATGACCCTCCAGGGTTCAACCCGGTGCTGCATCCTAGTCACCGTCGGGCGAAGATCCGCGACGGTGAGTCTGGAATCACTAATGGTCACCCCCAAGTAAGTCGTGGGGAAGGAGCCCAGGCGGCAATTCAGCCGGTCCACAATGGACAAAGCATCGTCCTGGGAGTAGCCAAGGACCATCACTTTGCTTTTGTCGAAGTTGATGGTGAGACCCGACATCTGCTGGAAGCACAGGAGGAGGAACTTCAGGTTGGCGATGTCAGACGTGAAGCCCTCCACCATGACAATGGTGTCGTCTGCATATTGGAGGAGGGAGACCCCTCCTCCGTCCACCAGGTGGGGGACAATGCCCCGGATATGGCCGCAGGCTTTGGCCTTATCAAGGATGACCGCAAGGGCATCGACAACCATGTTGAAAAGGAACGGGGAGAACAGGTCACCCTGGCGCACCCCACATAGGGTGGGGAAGTAGGGGCCTATCTCATCGTTGATGTTGACCGCCGTCCTACCGCAGGAGACAAGATGCATAACGCGGGTCACCCAGCGGTCGTCAAGCCCTTTTCAAGCAAAACTTCCCGAAGGAAGGGCCAGTGGACAGTGTCGTAAGCCTTGTGAAAGTCCAGCTTAAGGAACACCGCGCGGTGGTTTTTGGCCCGGACTTCATGCAGGACTTCGTGGAAGACCAACACCCCATCCAAAATAAACCGGCCTTGTATGAAGGCGGATTGGTTGGGGTGGGTGACGGCGTCCGCTAGAAGGGTCACCCTATTGGCGTACTTTAGCCAGGATCACGAAGATCACGTTGATCACCGTGATAGGGCAAAACCGGCGAATGTCGAGGCCCTCGGAACCTTAGGGATGAGTGTAATGATCCCATAGTTCAGCGCCCGATGTCCATTGTCCCGCAGAAGAACTCGTCGAAGAGGGCCATGACCTCCGGTTTGATGGTTTGCCAGAATGTTTTAAAAAACGAGACTGGCAATCCATCTGGGCCCGGAGCCGAGGAGGGGTTCATTCCTTTGATCGCCGCAAGGACCTCCTCCTCAAAGAACGGTGCAACCAGAGCGGCGTCGGCCTCGGAGGAGACAAGCTGGGCCCCAGACCAGGTATCAGGGGCAAGCGCGGCCCCACCCCGAGGGGTGGGGGTTGAAAAGGGCTTTATAGAAGCCGTCTACGTGAGCTCGGATGTCCGAGGGGCGAACTAGCTGAGAATCGCCATCCCATAGGGAGTGGATGGAATTGCGACGGCGCCGGCCATTGGCGATCGCCTGGAAGTATGCTGTATTGGTGTCTCCCTGGAGCACCCACCGTTGGGTGCCACGCAGCCGCCAGTAGGCCTCCTCGTCAGAGTATATGACCGAGAGCTGGTCCTCGAGGTCATATCTCAGCAACCATTCGTCCGGGGAGATCCCTGACGAGTCAGCACGGGCGTCCAGGACCTGGATGGCACTAAGGAGGGCCTTCTTACGCTCACGGAGATCACGGCCGAGGTTCGCGCCCCATCCCTTCATAAATTGGCGGGCCATCTTGGCGCAAAACTACCAAGAGTCCACCGCGGACATGGCTCGGTGAGGAGCCGCGCGAGCGGTCGTCCACTTGGCCGCAACGGCCTCGCGGAAGCCGGCCTGGTTGAGCCAGAAGAGCTCAAACCGGAACCGCATGGGAATGGGGGGGCGTTCATCGGAAGAGGAGAGGAGGAGAGGGACATGGTCCGATCCGATCCGGGTGATAGCCTGCACCGAGGCCATAGGGCAACTAAGTTCCCATTCCGGAGAGACTAAGACGCGATCCAGAATGGACCATGTCGGGTTCGCCTGGCGGTTAGTCCAGGTGAACCGGGCCCCCGTGCGCTCGAGCTCACGGAGGCCAAGCTCCGCGATGTAGTCATTAAACATCTGCATCCGGGGGCGATTAATCCGGTCATTATTCTTCTCAACCGGGGAGCGGATGAGGTTAAAGTCACCTCCCACGACCACTGGGAGGGAGGAGGCGGAGATCTTCTGCTGCAGCTCGGCTAGGAAGGTCGGGGAACGGCGGTGGTCCGCCGGTCCGTACACGATGATGACCTCCCATTTAAAGTTGAGCGACGTCAAGATCTCCATACTAACGAAGAACTCCCCGATCCATGCCTCCCACCTCAAAGGTGGCATCCTTGACACCTAGGAGGATGCCACCAGTGGCCATTATTCCCACTAGAAGGGAGCCAATGCCAGCGAATAGGTGGGAGCTAAGGCTGTCGAGCTCGGGAGGCAGAACTCCGTGCGCAAGGTTTCCTGGATGGCAACAATGTCGATGTGCTTGTCTCGGATGTACTCAACTAGCTGGCGGCGGCGGCCGTCATGGCCAAAGCCGCGGATGTTCCAGATGAGGGCACGCATCTAAACCACCATTGAGGGACTGCTTGACCCCAGGACGGTGGAGGCACTAAGGGCTCTAAGAGCGGCAGTGCGGGAGCGAGTGCGACCACGGATCTCCTCGGCAGGAGTCCCAGAGGACTAGGGAGCCGAAGTGCGGAGGAGACGGGTCCGGGTCTCAAGTAGCTTGCCATCAAGAATCTCACTTGCATTTTTGTACCCAGTTGCAGGTTGCAATTTTTATAAAGTAAAGTTACACATTTCTGTCAAATGAGTTTTGAAAAAAGAAGAAGCTCAGTACGTCCACATAGAATTGGTAAAACTGTCCTAATAAATCAGGGAAGTTAAGACTGGAACATCGATCCTTAAGAGCATCTCCAATAGAAGATATAGATTAAAAAATAACTACTTTTTGCATCTCCGACGTCCAAAAACACCTCTCCAACATATTATGTAGATGTAAAAAAATTACATCTCCGCCTTCCGAAGATATAAAATACAACATCTCCATTGCAAATTTGCATCTCCGCTAACTGAATATGTAAAAAGGGAAGCCGTACACCAACCGCCAATTGCCGTTTCTTTTCGTTTCCGCGTGACCGCTGCATGTCCTCCGCCTCCTGCCCGTCCACCGACCACCCGCCCGCCTCCGCTGCCGTCATGGCTTACACAGATGCTGTATCGTGTGCCACAATGAAAGGGGTGATGGATGGACATTTGTTTCCTTAGGAGTTAGGACGAAGCTGTTGGCATGCATGGGTGTGTATTACTACACCGGTTTGCTGTTGGCATTGTCTGATAATTGTACCGCATGTGTGTCCAACGGATTGTCGTTTCCTGGGGTTGACGGAGAGGCATCCATGAAATTACAACCCATTCACTCAGATTAAACAAAACCGCTTTTACTTCACTCAGATTTTCTTAAATTACAACCCATTCAGAAAAGTAAGTTCGTGTAACTTGCAATTTTTTTCACATCCAATTGCAAATTACATTTTTTTATGAAAGTAAAGTTGTGCTTTTCTGAATCAAATAACAAATGAAAAGAAAATCCCATAAAATTGGAAGAACTGTTTTACTAAGCGAGCAAATTTGAGACACTACCGGAATCACCATCATTGCCTAGTGCCAGGGGCACTCGACAACGGGCAAAATCATCTTGGCGACGTGTTTGCTGAGTCCTTTTCATCGGGCCACTCGGCAAAGGTGACTCGGCTGGACTCCTTCCGGCAAAGGCAAGTTTGCATAGTTATTTAGGCCGTGCACTCTGTAAAGGCATTTGCGGAGTATAACTAAGCGGGCACTCATCAAACAAACAAACAATGATGGAGCTAGCAAAGTGCCAATGCCTGGGCACGCCGTAAGCTAAAACTCACTTGGTCTATCAAACACAACAAGTGTCATATATTTTGATAAACATCATGTGCAATATATGCACTAATGGTTCATAGATCATAGAAGTAATAAAAACATACAATACAATACCAAATAACTTGCTAGGTACTAGCCAATTCTGTCATTAAACAAACATGGTTGAAACCAACACGACCAGCGTTCAATTACACAATTTGACGATATATTATAGGTAAATAACTCACCTAACTATCATTTGCCGCCGGAAGTCCTTGTCGTTGGCTGTTTGCTGCTACTTGCTGCCGCCGGTACCAAAGAAAGAGATAAGCAGAAGTACTATAAGTTCGACATAAAGCAACAAACTTTTGTCGTTACCTTATTGAAGGCGTTGTCTACTTGTGGATCTGTTGACCTTCATTGGTTGATGTCGGCAAACAGGATAAAATTCTTGTCATTGTCGTTTTAGCTGGACATGCGACGACGGCTTGAGGGCGGATATCCCTTCTTGAAGGTGTTGTTGTGGAAAAAACCAACTTAGTTGTATGCGCTATATTCATATCTTGTAATGGTGCTACCATAGTTGTCTAAGTTTTGTACTCTGTTTGTTGATGTCTTTAACCTTATTGCCTTGCATCAGCTTCAATAAAAACGGATGCGTGCATCATAATGATGCAGAAGCCTGGGGTTTATTCTCTCATTTAAAAAATATCGACATATGTAAGATTTGTTGCTATAACTGTTAGGAGTTAGGGCACTATACTCTGAGTGTCCTAATCCATGAAAGGAGGCAAAGAAGGAGCTGGAGATTCTCCAGCTGGCTGAAGTGAGCATGAACGATGACGCAAGGTTGCTATGATGAAGTGGCGAATACTAACATGATGATGGACATGTAACAATTGAGTTGAGTTCCTACATGCGAATATGTACTTAGTTGTGAACTATGGACGAGTGTATGACCATATACAATTGTACTGTGTTAAAAAATGTGCCTAGTCTGCATGTGGCATGGGCATTGGCATCGTTTGGTATATCCATGCCATGCAACCAAGTAACGTTACTGGGGCCAACGCGGCAATCTTAACCATCTGCCCTATTCGGCCTAAGAGCATCTCTAACGTTATTCTTGGTTTGCCATAGTATTCGTCCACGGACGGCGTTCGCGGACTTTGATATAGGGGCTGGCCATCCAACACAGTCCGCACGCATATCGAACATGACTTGAACAAACAGGACAAATTTCATGCAAAGCAGACGATTTTTATTTAAACCGGACCAAATTCATTAAAAATTTGACATACCTTATTAAACAAAACCGGACATGATACATTTTAACTTAGCAAAAGTTCCTACTTCAGTTCTTCACCGACCGTGGAGGCATCCGTGTTCCACGTCATGTTCTTCCCCATGTTCGGTTAGGAAAAGTAAGGCATGGGACATGGGACACGGACCTGCCCATGCCCGTCTCCAATGTCCAACTCTTCCTCGCCGGAGTCCGTTGCCTGGCAGTGGATGTCGCCAGTCGAGGTGAGGTCGACAATCGACGTGGATAGCCCAGCCTCATGGTCGTTGCAGTTCAGCGTGAACCGCATGAGCGACACGGAGCTGCTGACGTCGGCAACAAATTTCCCGTCTGTGACCGCCTGCGCCACCTCCGCGTTCGCCTTTGCCTTGATCTCCGCCAGCAGGGCGTCGTACTCCTCCTCCAT
Source organism: Aegilops bicornis (assembly GCA_021605145.1). Classification (NCBI taxonomy): domain Eukaryota; kingdom Viridiplantae; phylum Streptophyta; class Magnoliopsida; order Poales; family Poaceae; genus Aegilops; species Aegilops bicornis. The sequence goes on along the minus strand of CM038670.1, from coordinate 159,281,874 downwards.
GACTCGCAACATCCATCTCTTGCGGCGGCTGTCGCGGGCGCTACAAATGGACTTATACATCGCCCGTTGCTCATCATGAATGTCGGATTCTCCACGGCTTGCCCACGACAGCATCCTCACTTGCTAGCTCGCCGCAAATCTATCCCTCTATGAGCCGGTGCTGCTTGAGGAGCCGAAGGTTGTAACGATGCTCCTCCTACAACATCCGAAGCACGGAGATTGACCGGCAGCGCTGGCTGCGACAAGTGCTCTCCGCCATGATGACCTTGTAGTGCGCCTGCGCCATGGTAAAGCCGGCAACCTGCGCGGGTGCAGGCTCATCGTCCGACGCCTACTCCATCGTCCGGCTGCCATCCTATGTGTTCTCCTCTGGCGAGCTCGCCGGCAGTTCGGCCTCTATCCATCGCGCACAACGGGCCTGCCAGTCGGCCGCAAGGCCAGTCGACTCGATCTTCTGCTCTGTCAAGAGCTTCTCCAACAACACACAAGAGCTCGATGGCATTGCATCAGAGGTGCATGGAGGAGGAAGGCAAGCGGAGGTGTGGTAAGGTGGATTGTGTCATGCGCTACCACGTTTAAATATCGGGCGCCGACCAGGCTAAGCAGCGGTCAATTTCAAAGCGGGCGCCAATGTCGGTTTCTCGGCCGCAACACATGTTTAATGCCGGCAGGCAGACGGACGGGTAGCTTGCTTAAATGCGGTAGAAGCCGTCCTGTCTGGTCCCGCCGCTCCAACATTGAACAAGCGTGGAGACCAAGCTGACGCGGTGCGTGAGGTGCTCTTGGCCAACGTGCCGCTTCAATGTCGGCTCCAGCGACCGGCCTGTCCACTCTAGGCCGGCATGAGACTGCAGTTCGGGGAGTGGAGGTATGATCGCGTGGGAGATGGTGCAGGCGCGGGGAGATAGTTTTGAGTGGGACCGCATTGTCGGACGCCCGCAAACCTTCCTCTGGTTTGCAAGAATTCAGACGCGCATCCACGAACAAATACGGGTTCATATTGGATAGTAAACTACGCCTGGACATTTGTTGGTCCAAACGATTGCGGGCTATTTGTGTGTCCGTTTTGAAGATGCCTTAAAAAAGCTGGGAGGACAATGGGTGAGGAGCACGACAAATGTTCTCCCGTGGAAGAATGCTTGTTTGCACTATCTTGGAGAGCAAAGTCAAGCAAGAACATGCACGAAGAACATAATCTTACAGCTCGAACATGTTGACACTGCGTGCGCTTATTCCATGCGTACGTTAATGTTGGTGTTAGGTGGAATCCATAGTAGATCATGCTATCTAGCATGTGCCGAAAGTCATCGTGGTGCACCATTGGCATTTGGTATTTTATTATTTTAGTGGAACAACAGTTTTTTCTTTTTTTGCCGCTGGTCGCCAGAAACATGCAAAGTAGCCTTACAAACTAGTTGACCAGGCCTACACGAGAAATATAAATATGAAAACATAACTTAATTCACACTGTTTGTTCAAAAGATATAAATGTTTAAAAATCAGAAGCCAAAAAAGAAAGTACGCGCGGAGGACTCGGTGCCCCGCACTTGCGCCCCAAATTCGCTCCTGGATTGCTAACGGTGCATGGGTGAAAGGAAAATCAAGAGTCACCGTCCATGCATGATGGTCCTGCACTAAATGACTTATGAAAGTGTTATAGACGCCGATAAGACAACGTATGCACAAGGCAAGATATGTTTCAACACAAAACCAAAAGGAAGTGAGATGTAGATGGCCGAAAAGGCAGTCAACATGTTTGTTATGGGTTCGATTTTTCTGCAAACTAAATATACTTTGACAATCACATCTCATAATAAAGTGCACCAAATATTTTCGATACAGATGTGAAGCAAAAATGGACCACTGATACAAATTTTGGTAGCAAATACTAGTAAACAGCAACGGGAATTAAGCTAACCCTTACGAACAAAAGCACGAGCTTATTCTGATCAGTCTCCGGCTTCAGGAGTCAAGATGAAGTAGGGTTTTCTCTCATCAACCGTTCGCTAGTTGACGAGCCGGCACTGCTTTCTGATCTCCCCGTTGGCCTTGGTCTTCACCTCGATGTTGCCCATCTTAACCATTGCGTCCTTGAACTTCCGCTCCCACTTCCCGGGGTTCTTGGCGTTGTGTTCCACAGCCTTGAGTGTCTGCGGCGACAGCAGCGCCGCGTCAGATTTGAAGAGCACTTTACGGTCAAGTACGTTCTGATAGTACTGTCTGTCCAGGTCACGGGGGGTAACGACGTCCTGCACCACCACGGGGTCCCCGCTGCGGTTGCACCTCTGCTGTACCAAGCTAGCCAACGAGGGTTCCATGGACGTGGGGTCCGAGGGGTCGGCTGGAAGGCGATCAGCGAAGGACGAGCAATGAGAGATCCCGACGGTGTGCGCGCCAGAGAGGGTGACCATGTCGTCCAGGTCGAGCCCCTTGACTTTGAACATTGCCTCCAGCACCGTGACGTTGGCGAAGGGAGGGGGCAGGTCGCGGAGGGTCTCGTTGGCGAAAGACACACGTCCGTCGTAGCGGCCAGCCGGCATCTTGAAGTCTGCCATGCCGTTGCTGAGGAAGAAGGTGGCGTCCCGCCCAGCGAAGGCGACGATGTCAGCGCACGAGACAACCTCCTTGCACTCCTTCTCAAGCTTCTCCTTCGCAGCGTCAATCACCTCGAAGCCGCGGAGGCTGGGGAAGTTTGGGATGCCAAGCTTCTCCGGCTCCGGGTTGGCCGTCGTCGGGTCTAGGAGAACCGAGGCATCGCAACCCTAGAACAAAAGGAGCTCACGCCCATCAGGACCTCACAAACATATATATCTCACATTGCAATATTTATTGCTACACACGTATGAGCGCAGCATGGATTTCACTATATATATAAGCTAGCACGTGCCCTGACGAAACAGTCGTGGAAGAAGAGGCGGATGAGCCCGGCACCGATGCCGCGATTGTTGTCTGTGGCGTTCTTTACGGCCTCCCTCACAATTGCCTCCGCATTAGGGCAGGAATAGCTGTAGTAGTTCAGGGAGAGCGCCGGTGCCGTAGGTGGTGTCGGGCTTGGGATGGGCGGCATTGGGTTGGGATACCCGTAGCTCGCTTGGCATGTGTGCGCCATACAACCGAGCAATGCTACCACAACCAAGGCAGCAAGCTTATCATTAGCCATGGTTGCAATGAGCTCTACAGCTAGCTAGAGCCTAGAGGCCAGCTTATATCTGGAGAGAGGACGAAGATGGATGGGTGAAGGGAACTTGGTGTTGTGCAGGTCTATTTATAGCCAGCATGATCCATTCCAAGCTAATTAGACTGTCTAACGACCATGTGATGATGGATATTATGCATGCATGGGATTTTTCTGTAATCTTGTGAACATGCATATGTTAGGTTGCGTGTTTTAAGTCAAGAGAGAACATGCATGGTGAGCATAACCTCGCAGGACACAGCTCGCACAGTTGACATTGCATGCCCATTATTTCCTCCGTTGATGTGGGTGTCGGGTGGCACCTAGTGGTTCCGATAAGTTTTGATTATTGTATCGTGTGCCGCATGTAAGGGATGGATATGCACTTCTTTTGTTGGGGACGGAGGGCAATGTCCAGCTTCTCTTGCGTGGATCAGGAAATTGTTTTCCCGGTCGTTGGGTTAAATTTTGGGAGTACCTAGAACGCATCTAGATAAGATATAATTTGGTCTCATTCATTTTGAAAACAAGAATAGATATAACTCACGTCAGCATACACGCATCTTATAGCATCACATCCAATGGCTATAAAAGATGAATGAGACCAAATTATATCTCATCTAGATGAGTTCTAGCAAAACTGTTAAATTTTTGTTCCCTAATATAGTTGTAAATTTGTTTCTAGTTTCAAGTAGTTTATACAAAAAATAGTGAAAATCAGAATTTCTTGCATGCATGTGACAAGTTGGGTCATATATTTGACTAAATACACCACCTTAGGTCGAATTCTGTACCCAATACACACTACTAGAATCGCCACGCACGGCGAGTTCCCATAGTTTGCCGAGTTTCTTTTGCCGGGTGCTCGGCAGCAATAGCAGTCTGCCGAGTACGAACGTAAATGAACTTGACATATCAAAAGAACCCCGTAAACATAACTATATTCCCAGTGCCGAGGAAATGGGACTCGGTGACAAGAAGAATCTCGGCAAAGTCTATTCTTTGTCGAGTTCCTCCTGGTAGGTAGTTGACAGTGTACTGACTGGCGGGCCCTACCAATGGCCAGGAGACGGGACCGTAACAACGGTCTGTTTTTGCTGAGTTTACACTAACTGGAGCTCTGACAATTCTTCTGCATTTCTTTTATTTAAATATCTAATAAGGGGGTCATTGCTTTGCCGAGCTGCCGCTTGATAACACTCGGCAATGTTTTTCAATTTTCCTTTTTTTTTACTTAAGGAATGCCAGCGGTCACTTTTTTATCGAGCAACCGTGAAAAAAAAAATCCGGTAAAGCACAAACCCTTCATCTCCCGCGCTATAAAAGCGACACCGCGTGTGGTTGGCTTGTTTTCCTCCTCCTTTGTCTTCTCGGTCGCCGCCGCCCCTCCGGCCTACTCATCCCTAGCTACCGCGTCGCTGGCCCTCCTTCCCCACCGCTGCCCCACACGTCGTCCCTTTCCCTGGCCATCTCCTGTCCCACCGACCTTCCGGCCTCGCACTCAGCTGGCGGTCCCTGAGGTGGGTTTCTTCACCTTTTTTCCTTTTGATAAAATATACACAGATGTATTTGTTATAATTATTTTTAGTATAGTTATTAGAGCTGTTGTTATCTAAGCTCTAAACATTGCATGCTCGCCTCTACTGACTAAACCCTATGGTTTATATAGACGCCGGGGGACCTAGGGTTTACAAATGGTTGGTTACAAGCTGGGATAAGCATGCCAATCACCCAAATACGCTTGAAGCGTACGACAAGCTTTCAGGAGATCTTCGTTTGGATGACGGTTAGAGCACCGGCCTCATCAGGATCCATTCGTCCACTGGTAGGTCCTCGGCCCGGCCCATGAGTGATGGGCCGATATGACGAGCACCCCCTAATCCAGGACACCGTCATTTAGAACGTATCCGTATAAGGCCCTGTTTGTTTGGGCTGCGGCTGAACGAGAAGCAGCTGGAGCTGGTAGAAACTGAGAAGCAAGCTGTAGCTGGTAGAAGCTGAGAAGCCAAAAACCTATTTGGTAACTTTTTTTAGGACGACTGATGAGGCTGTAGCTTGTGGTAAAGTCTGTAATGCCCTTGAATGCTGAAGATGTTATTTAAACACTGATTTATCGGGTTATGTTGTATAGTAGCTCAAATAACATGCTTAGCATCTATTTAGCCCAAAAATTATTTTTTACTGCTAAGTACTTACTCCGTCCCGAAATGTCACAAGTTTTTTAACACTATCAGGGAGTAAATATCACTAATAAAATTCCATCAACATATGAAGACATGCACACATTGAACTTAATACCACATGATATATTAGTAATAACAAGGACTGCAACCTATAAGCAGCTTCCCATATTACAATTAAGTTAGGACCAAATACAAGCCAAGTTTCCCATATTACAATTAAGTTAGGACCAAATACAAGCCAAGTTTCCCATATTACAATTAAGTTAGGACCAAAATACAAGCCAAGTCCTCACTAGTCATCATCTTCGTCATCCTCCTCTCCATCCTCCTGTCCCATCAAAGCATTTGCAATATCTTCACAAATGGCATTCATGTTAGCATTCTCAGCTCCCACACTCATTTTTATTTTTATTTAGGCCCTTTCATATGCACTGGTACCCCACAATTTTATTTCCCTCTAACGGTTTAATTGAAATACTATGGTTTTTGGAGAACAGTAACCCGAATAAACCACAACAGCAAACCTGAATAAACCAAAACACTATTCCCGAACAATAATTTTGTATGCAACAGTGTTTACGTGACCGGTGAATAAACCAAAAAATATATATATCCATACCCACCCCGAAAAAAGAGAACATAACTTTGAATGAACTGTATCCAGTGCATGCGCGTGAACAGAAAACTGGGGAAATATTTAAAAAACCTGAGATTTTTTAAGCAAACTGATAAAGGATTGTTTTCCCTTTTAAAAGATTTTTTATATTACCTACTGTCGAGAAATTATGTGGGATGATTACACTAGCTGTAGGTCAGTTTACCCAAGAAATTTCTCGACCGGAGTCCCACCACTCACCGCATATCTCGCTCACATGCCACTCTTTGCGAGACATTGTCGACCGCTTTCTTCTACGAAAACAATTCTTTTCGATGCACCTTCTCTCTCCTGCCCTGTCTCTCTCCCGATTTCTAATGTGTTTCGTTTCTCTGATAGGTAAATCTGCAATAAATCCCACAACGTTCCTATCTTTTTTTCCACAAAAAGTTCTTTTAACATTCCTGGTACGTCATCTTGCTTTGTTAAAAAATTCCTGTTGATTTGTTAGCTATTTTGTAACTGCAGTACCACAACAAAAAGATTAGAATTTGATACAATTTAATGGGATGCCCTATTAAAAATTCTAAAGAGTCAATAAAAGATTGTTTTGTATTATGCATTTCTTTCTTACGTACAATAGAGACAAGAGTAGACCTTGATTTTCTATATATTTTGTTTCTAGGCAATTGATCGGATCAAAACGGTGTCTTGTATATCTTCTTCTGACATAAACTACTTAGTTATATTTTACTTCAAAGTTGACAAGACCACCTAAATTGATGAGATGCCTTACCACCTAAATTCTAATTTATGCGATCAGGAGTCCCTTATGTGTAAGAATTAAATGTCTATACGAAAAAAGATTTCCTACTAAATGGGGTTCATTTCCATGGCTTTGTAAGAGAATGGTGGGTCAAAACATAAGACAGTGAAGCTGATCCATAATATACATAGGAACAATGAGTTACTATTATTTTTTTCCAAAGATTCCATGGAATATAGTGAAATATAGATGAAGACATAGCATATAAGGTGTCACTGCCACTCGATAATCCAAAGTGTGAAGCACATGAACATTATCTTCAGGGTCAATTGTTGAATGAGACCTCTTAATAGTTTACCAACAATAAACCATTTCTTGCTTATTTTGATAGAAATGTACTAATAATAGACTAATTGCTAAAAAGGATGTACTACATGTTCAATCGGAAGAAACTACACAAGGACCTGTATGAAACTATTCATAAAAAAATGTCAACCAACCAACCTCGTCGCTTCACTTCCTATTCCTTTTATTTAACCAAATGAACAACAAAAATTAAGACGGGCTCTCTTACTGGCGCGGCGTGGCGTGACGCCGCACTTTTTTCGGCCCTAGTAGTTTTCTAATTCCAGCAGACCATGTCTTGAGAGCGCCATAGTATTTTTTCCCGAAAAGGACATTTAATTTGTTTACAGGAGACGGCAAATATAAGCCTAGTCAAGGTGTGGAAAGATCATCCTTATCATTGGGAAAACCTAACATGAGATATCCACCATACCCCTGAAGCTTGGCGCATCCGCGCCACACAGCCAGGCAACACTACCGTGGCCAAGCTTAACCATCGTCCCAACGGATGTATCTGTGCCCCCTCTTTTTACTTGTGTGCTGCCTCCAGATATGAGAGGACGATGGGTGAGTACCACGACAAATGTTCTCTGTTGGAATAATGTTTTCTTTGCAATATCTTGGAGAGCAAAGTCAAGCAGGAACGTGCACTGAGAGCATAATCTCACAGCTCGAACATGTTGACATTGCGTGTCCTCATTACCTGCGGTAATGTGGACGTTGGCTGGAATCCATAGCAGATCATGATGTCTAATATATATGCCGATAGGTTTTGGTAATTGATGTAGTATCGTGTGCCGCAAAAAGAGGGATGATGGATGCTTAGATTGAAATTTCTTTCCCTATCGATGAAGTTGCCGGCATGGACAGCTATGTACTATATCCCAGTTTGCAGCTGGCAATTCTGTTAATCTCTACTCCTAATGGAGCAGTTGATAATCTTCGTTCCGGGTTTTTTTATCCCACTTCCCACCTTCGTCTGGTTTTTTTCCGTCCTCCTCCCACCACCATCTATCCCTCGATTTTACCTCTCACCTCACGAAACAAAACTAGGCAACGAGGCTTCCCTCACACGTAACGAAATAAAATCAGACGACGCCGTACCCCTCCCACTGGTTTTTTCTTCACGCGCTGCTAAATCTCAGTCGAATGAGACTTCATAGTCTCAGTCGACTCCTGGACTATTTGATCATTTGTTGCATCAAGACTAGCACACTGCTGGGTATTTTGTGTAATAGGCCCGTCTAGAGAAATTCTGTGGTGGGGTTGCTCTTTGTCTTGTCCTTTTTTTTGTCTCAGGGCAGGCTTTTTTCTGTGGTGGGCTGGGTGCCAGATTGGGTGAAGGGGGCTTTTTCTTTGTTTGTCGGGATTTCACGAAATGTATTTGTTGCACTGCAACTATTTACACTACCAGAAGTGGCGAGCATGTGCACGTTGAACTTTCTTGCCTGGCCCTCGTGTTCTTGCGACCCTCTTTTTCTACATGTTTTCTTTTCCTTTTTGCTATTTTTGTTTCTGGTCCTTTTATTTTTATTTTGCCTGTTTTCTTTGTTATTATTCTTTGAAATTTTTTCACTTTTAGTTTTCACTTTTGTTTTAATTTTTTATTAATAAATAAATTTTATTACTTAAAATGAAAAAATACCATCTGGTCGAACAATCACCCTAACAGCAACAACATGTCTTTTAGTGTGATTGAGACTTTGTGAAGTCTCAATCGATGAGTCAACCATTGGATGTTTTGTTCGCTTCAAGATTCGTGTTGGGTGTGTTTGTCTTTGTTTCGGCTTATATAAGACGCTCACCAGGCTGTTTTCTTTCTTTTAGTTTTTCTCCTGGCCTTGTCGCGTGCGACTGTTGCTTTATGTGGCTGGGCAGGTGGGCCCTTTTCTTTTTATTTTCCTTTTTTTGTTGCTGCTCAGGCAACATTTTTTAAGCACGTAATAGGCTTGTTTCTTTTTTGTTTTTTTCTCATGTCCAATCAGTTTGCTTCCAGTTTTTTGTTGACGGGCTATTTTAGGGTGTGTCTGGCTGGCTCTTTTCTTCTTCTTTATTTATGCATGGGTAGGGATGTGTGATGGCATGGCTTTTTCTGGTTTTATTTCTGTGTTATATTTTATTTGCTTTTTCTGCCTTTTTTTATCTTTTTGTAAGATGTTGTCCGCCACTAGGCATGCTACTGCAAATGTCGCCCCCAGGTGCAACTGCATGCCTTCCACACGGTAGTAACTCAGTAGTGTTTGTCGAGCGGAGGAGAGGCAATTGCATGTCCAACACTAGACACGCAATTGCAAAAGGTAGCTCCGTAAATGCAACTGCATGTTTTGAAAGCGACTGCAACTCTGTACTGTTTTTATCATGTGAGGGTTTAGTTGCATGTTTGTTAATAGTTGTGCAACTGCAAGTATCGCCCCGAATGCAACACATGTCTTCTACGCGGTTCAAACTCAATGGTGTTTTGTTGGGCAGAAGAACGACAATTACATGTCCACCACTATGCATGTAACTTCAAGTGTCGTCCCTGACTGCAATTGCCCGTCTTCAATGAGGTTGCAACTTTGTGGTGTTTAGTCAAGGGGACGGGGCAGTTGCATGTCTGCCACTATACACGCAACTGCAAGTGTCGTCCCCGACTGCAACTATGTGGTGTTTTATTAGGGGAGGTTGCAGTTGCATGTCCGCCACTAGGCACGCAACTTCAAGTGTCGCCCCTAGCTGCAACTGCATGCCTTCCACGCGGTTCAAACTCAGTGGTGTTTTGTAGCAAAGGAGAGGCAATTACATGTCCACCACTAGATACACAACTGCAAGTGTCGCCCCCTAAATGCAACTGCATGTCTTCAAAGTGACTGCAACTCTGAACTTTTTTTGTTATGTGAGGGATTAGTTGCATGTTTGTCACTAGTTGTGCAACTGCATGTGTCGGCCTCAAATGCAAGTACATTCCTTCCACGCAGTTCAACCTCAGTGGTACTTTGTCGGACGGAGGAGAGGCAATTGCATGTCCACCACTATGCATGCAACCTCAAGTATCGTCTCCGATTGCCACTGCATGTCTTCAACACGGTTCCAACTTTGTGGCGTTTAGTCAAGGGGAGGGGCAGTTGCATGTCTTTCACTAGGCACGCAACTGCAAGTGGCATCCCCGACTGCAATCGCATGGCTTTCATGCGCTTGCAATTCAGTGGTGTTTTGTTGGACGGAGAAGAGGCAATTGCATGCCCACCGCTAGGCATGCAACTGCAAGGTGTCGGCCCCGACATCGACTATGTGGTGCTTTGTCATGTGGGGTAGTTGCATATTTGTGACTAGGCATGCAACAACAAGTGTCGCCCCTTGATTACATCTTCATGGTGTTTCATCGAGGGGTGGGCCAGTTGCATGTCTTCCACTAGGCATGAAACTACAAGGTCTTGGCCCCAACTACAACTTTGTGGTGTTTTGCCGGGGACGGGGTAGTTGCATGTCTACAACTAGGCATGCAACTATAAGGTGTCGGCCCCGACATCAACTATGTGGTGTTCTGTCGTGAGGGTAGTTACATGTTTGTGACTTGGCATGCAACTGCAACCGACTGACTCCGTGGTGTTTTATCAGGAGAGAGAGGATGTTGCATGTCTACCATAGGGACGCAAATGCAAGTGTCGTGCTCTGACGCGTCATCCCCCCACTGCAACTGCATGTGCTTCAATTGTCAACTTTTTTCCTTTTTATTTTTGTGTTTTTCTTTCCTATGTGTATTTTTTTCATTATAAATTGTGCAATCTAGTTGCATGTCCGCCTCGGCGTGCAACTGCATGTATTACACCTCACATGCAACTGCAAGCGCACCAACTTAACGGTGCATAAGGATTAAAAGTGTGTGGTGTCCCGATATATACGTCATTTATTATTTTTTGTTTTTTTGTTTTTACTGTATCGTTGTTTGCACACCCGCCGGTTGCATATAATAGCATTACGGTTATATATGTGCAAGAAAAATATTTGTTTTATTTCTTTGTGTTAAAATACTTGTATTTTTCCTCCAATATAAAATCACCATAAGCTGCATGCCCATAGCTCACACGGCCACACCCAACTACAAGCAGCATATACAAGGATTTTTCAGCGAACAAAAAAATACAAAAAATTGAACATAAGAAAGCTGCATCACTTGTCGAGGTTGAAGCTAGTTAGCAAAACACACTTACACGGGCAGTGGTACATCCCAAGTACAAGCAAGAGAAAAAAAACTGGCAACTTAATAACGGTGGACGGGAGAAAAGGTAAGGCAAAAGCCCAGTGGGGGACCAGGCCAGCCCATCATGAAGAGAACACATTAACAGTTTCAGACAAAACAAAAAAGGACGCGTCAAAGGAGCAGCCATTGGCTCCCTAGCGATCCCGGCCGGCCTCCTAGCTAGAGATGGCAACTTTCTGTCCCACCCAATCCCAAAAAAGGAAAGAAAGGGAGAGGCTGATGACTTCCTAGCAGTGGCGCCAGAAAGTACTTATCTGCTAGAACTACGTTAGTATTTCCCCAAAGAGGAAGGGATGATGCAGCATAGCGACGGTAGGTATTTCCCTCAGTGAAGAAACCAAGGTTATTGAACCAGTAGGAGAACCAAGCAACACAACATAAACAGCACCTGCACACAGATAAAAAATCCTCGCAACCCGACGTGTTAAAGGGGTTGTCAATCCCTTCCGGGATACGACGCCTCAAGATAGGCAAAACGGATGTGAAGAAATTATAGTAGATTGATAGATCGAACGCCATACAAAATAAATAAGAATAAATTGCAGCAAGGTATTTTTGTATTTTTGGTTTAATAGATCTGAAAATAAAAGCAAAGAAAAAGTAGATCACAAAGGCAAATATATGAGAAAGAAGACCCGGGGGCCGTAGGATTCACTAGTGGCTTCTCTCGAGAAAAATAGCAAACAGTGGGTAAACAAATTACTGTTGGGCAATTGATAGAACTTCAAATAATTATGATGATATCCAGGCAATGATCATTACATAGGCATCACGTCCAATATTAGTAGACCGACTCCTGCCTGCATCTACTACTATTACTCCACACATCGACCGCTATGCAGCATGCATCTTGTGTATTAAGTTCATGGAAAAATGGAGTAATGCAATAAGAACGATGACATGATGTAGACAAGGTCCATTTATCTATTGCGTAGATATAGATCCCATCTTTTTTCCTTAGTAGAAACAATGCATACGTGTTGTTTCCCTTTCTGTCACTGGGATCAAGCACCGTAAGATTGAACCCACTACCGGGCACCTCTTCCCATTGCAAGATAAATATATCAAGTTGGCCAAATAAAACCTAAATATCGGAGAAGAAATACGAGGCTATAAGGAATCATGCATATAAGAGATCAAAGAAACTCAAATAACTTTCATGGATATAAAAAGATATAACTGATCATAAACTCGAAGTTCATCGGATCCCAACAAACACATCGCAAAAGAGTTGCATCGTATGGATCTCCAAGAGACCATTGTATTGCGAATTCAGCGAGAGAGAGAGAGAGAAAGCCATCTAGCTACTAACTACGGACCCGAAGGTCTACAAAGGACTACTCACGCATCATCAGTGAGGCACCAATGGAAGTGGTGAACCCCTCCGTGATGGTGTCTAGATTGGATCTGGCGGTTCTGGATTCTGCGGCGGCTGGATGAATATTTTGTCAACGCTTTTAGGGTTTCTCGAATATTGGGGTACTTATAGAGCAAAGAGGCGGTCCGGGGGGCACCTCCTCTTTGCTCTATAAATACCCCACCCAGGTGCAACCAGGGCCCAACATCTTCCTTCTGGTCCATAAAAAATCTCCGTAAAGTTTCATGGCATTTGGACTCCATTTGATATTGATTTCCTGTGATGTAAAAAACATGGAAAAAACAGCAACTGACACTTGGCACTATGTCAATAGGTTAGTACCAAAAAATGATATAAAATGATTATTAAACATCCAAGATTGATAATAATACAGCATGGAACAATAAAAAATTATAAATACATTGGAGACGTATCATAGGCCATCCCCCACGCGATGCGCACAAACTACCTAGCCCCAGTGCCACCCTCAAGCCTCCAATCCTGAACCCACGTGATTCTTCCCCCCTCCTCCTTCCAGCCAACCCATCACGTGCAATTATTCCAAAAATTCACCCAGACTATTTTCTTCCCAAGCCTCATAACATCATGTCAATTGACATGCACAAACCCCATGCGACGTGCAACTGCTCCAAAAATAGTTCATCAAAACTTGTGCAAAAACACACATAAAACCCAGGAACACACAAACATGGAATTGCATATTGTGCAACTTTTTTGTTGGTTGCGACCAACTATTCCAGTTAACCCAACCAAGTTTTGTTTCATATTGTGCAACTCAGACACAGGAAACAAATGAACATACTACTGTAAAAAATCAAAAAGATAGGATATACATAGGCGATATGTTCTAGTTTATTGCACATAGTCTACTAGATACATCTATAATGGAGTAATATTTTAGTGCAAAATGCAAACGATGGCTAAAAAAACTGAAAAAGACATAGTAGCAGATTGCTTCTTTGTGATCACTTTTGTGCAATTTTTTTGTTAGAAGCTCATCCACCCAGCACCTGGTTGGCAGACAAAAACAAAAGACAAGGAAGATATGTTACTACTTGTAAGACTGTTGATGCTAAAAGAAACTTCATGAGAAGACATGGGACCCCATGTTGTATGTCATATTGGCAAAAATTGGAAGAATCCCCTATGTGAAACTATGGAAAAAACAGAAAAAATGTATGTGGTGGCAAACCTGACAACATATTGGAAATAGGTAGGTTTGTGGTGTGCAATCGTCTGTTCAACTTAAAAAAGAAATTCTGCAACTGCATAAGTAGTTTGGATGTTTTTGACTTGAATAAAAGTGCTTCCAAATTTGTGTCTCTATTGTGTGCAGCTGGAATATAACCTATGTGAAAAGCTTGGAAACAGAAAAAATGTAACATAACAGCAAAAAACAGTGCCCATCCTATGTGTTATTTATGCAACTTGTGTATGTGCATCTGTGCAACTGATTAGACCCATGTGAAAGAGAATTTACTTGGATGTTTAGTTTGATAAAAAAAGTGCTGCCAAATTTTGATTTGCTTGCTTCAAACTCATGCTAATTTGTTTGTTTGTTCCCTTCCATGCAACTACCATGTGTAGTTGTGCCGTACTGGTGTGCCTAGTTGTGCCACTACTAGAACAAACATGTGCAAGTAAAAAAAAGATGTATTAAAAATGCAAGAAGGGGAGGAAAGTTTACTCACTTGTAGCTGGCCAAACACATCAGACTCCTTCAAGTCCATCTCAATGACTGTGGCGATTAGATTGCTATCCCATGCCATTGGTTGCATAGGGCAAATTGCTTACACACACATCTAATTGAAATAATGAAGACATGAAACTTGTTAGGTATGTCTAATAAAAATAGTGACTTTAGAAGATGACAACTAGTATGAGGTTCATGTGCAACTATGCCATATATGGATGCCAACTAGCATAAGGTTAATGTGCAACTACGAACTGCAGGGGTGCCGACTTGAATCAGTTTTGAAAGAAAACTTGCATGATACATGTAGCCAACTATTATGAGGTTCATATGCAACTATAACTGCTAGAGATGCCAACAAAAAACAGGATAATTAAAGTGTGAACTAAGTATGGCCATATTGTGCAACTTCCTCATGCTCATATCCAACTAGGGATACTACAATGGCCAATTGGTACTACAAAAATGATCAAAATTGGATAAACCTCAGCAAAGGCCTGCTATCTCAAGCACTAGCTATGCAAGCCTACTACTGATACAAAATCATGTACAGAAAAAATGAAAAAGAAATCAAAATATCAGCAATGGCTTGTGTGAATTACCCACAAACAACCAGTGGTGCAACTTCTACATAATTTAACTACAATCACTAGAGGTATTACATTTCGTTACAGCCACAAAAAACGAGAACAAAACATGTAGCATACAAGAAAATGCAAAAAAAAATCATGACCTGCAAGCATATCATATAATCAGCAAAATGTCATCGATTATTCAGTTAACAACGAGAGCAACCCATCTGAGCCACCATGTGGTATGCAACTTATACTGATTCTCGGCATAATTACAAGAACAATGTGTGCAATTTGACAGCAATGCAAGCCAACTGAGCATACATGTATGTGCGAAAACACACCCTAGACTAAACATGCTTTGTGCACTGTAGTCGACTACCTAGAAGTTCCTGTGCAACTTTAGAACCTAACTGGCCAACTAGGTACTACTCTCCATGCAATTTCACCAAACCTGTCTAAAAAACAACTAAAATTAGACACCTAAAGCAAAACGAGCAGCCCATATGCAATGCAGCCAACCCCCCGATGACTAGCACCTTTATCGGAGTTCCGTGCAAACGCAGAAATGAAGCATTGCCCACCCCCTGTGACCCACTCCCGCCGCAACCCCGAGCAACCGTTGTCGGCACGTGCGGTTCCTCACAGTCGTGGCCACACACAACAGCAACTCTGCATCCTTCCCGCCGGGCCCTCTCCACCCTATCACAACGCGCAATAGCAACTCTGCATCCTCAAGCCGCGCCAACTGAGCATATGTGTGTGTGTAACTAGATGCCAACTAAACATTTGTGTGTGCAACTAGACTACATTGTAGGCCAACTAAGCATATGTGTGTATATGTGTGTGTGAGCTACTATGGTGAGGAGAGTGCACCTCTACGACCGTGAGTGTGTACTATGACGACACGCATGTGCACCTCTGTGGTCGTGGTCCGAAAGCCCGCAAACCTTCCTCTGGTTTGCAAGAATTAGGACGTGCGGATGCGTCTGTGAACAAATACGGGTTCACATTGAATAGTAAACTGCATCCGGACAGCTTTGTCTGAATGGTTGCGGGCTATTTGAGTGTTCATGTTGGAGATGCCCTAAAGAACCGCGAGGACGATGGGTGAGTACCACGACAAATGTTCTCCTGTGGAAGAATGTTTGTTTGCAATATCTTGGAGAGCAAAGTCAAGCAAGAACGTGCATAGAGAGCATACTCTTACAGCTCGAACAAGTTGACATTGCGTGCGCTCATTCCCTGCAAACGTTAATGTGGGTGTTGGGTAGAATACATAGTAGATCATGGTGTCTAAGATGTGTCGATAGGTTTGTCACAATTGATGTGGTATCGTGTGCCGCAATGACAAGGATGAAGGATGATTGGATGGACATTTCTTACCCTGGGAGTTGGGATCGACAAAGCTGCCAGTTTGTCATTGGCATCAATTATACAAGTGTTCAGCAAAACCGTTTTAGTTGGCTGAGATTTTCTTAAATTACAATCGATTTGGGAAAGTGTAATTTCATGCCTGTAACTTGCATTTTTTAACCCAGTTGCAGGTTGCAATTTTTATAAAGTAAAGTTACACTTTTCTGAATCAAATGAGTTAAAAAAAACTCAGTGCGTCCACATAGAATTGGTAGAACTGTTCTAAGAAATCGGGAAAGTTAAGAATGGAACATCGGTCCCTAAGAGCATCTCCAATAGAAGAGGTAGATACAAAAATAACTACCTTTTGCATCTCCGAGTCCCAAAAATCCATCTTCAACAGATGATGTAGATGCAAAAAAAATTACATCTTCAGGAGTACAACATCTCCGTTGCAAATTTGCATTTCCGCCGACTAGAGATGATAAAAGGGCAGTTGCGCGCCAACCGTCAACTGGCGTTTCTCTTCATTTCCGTGCGACCGCCGCCCGTCCACCGCCTGCCCGCCTCCCGCCGCCGCCATGGCCGACACAGTTGTCGTATGCCGAAATGAAAGGGGTGATGGATGGACATTTGTTTCTAATTGGGAGCTAGGGCGAAGCTGTTGGCATGCATGGGTGTGTACTACTACACCGGTTTGCTGTTGGCATTGTCTGATAATCGTAACACATGTGTGTCCAGCGGATTGTCGTTCCCTGGGGTCGACGGAGAGGCATCCATGCGTATATCCATAGATTAAACAAAACCGTTTTACTTCACTCAGATTTTCTTAAATTACAACCCATTCAGAAAAGTGTAAGTTGGTGTAACTTGCAATTTCTTTCTCATCCAGTTGCAAATTACATTTTTATGAAAGTAAAGTTGCGCTTTTGAAAGGAACGATATGGTGGACTAGAGGGGGGAGGGTGAATAGGCAACTAACAATTTTTAGCTTTTCTTGACCAAATTAAACTTAGCATCAAAATAGGTTGTCTAGATGTGCAACTAGGTGAGCAACCTATATGATGCAACAATAACAAGCACACAAGCAAGCAAGGGATACAACACAATAAAAGCTTGCACAAGTAAAGATAAGAAATAACCAAGAGTGGAGCCGGTGGAGACGAGGATATGTTACCGGAGTTCCTTCCCTTTGAGAGGAAGTACGTCTCCGTTAGAGCGGTGTGGAGGCACAATACTCCCCAAGAAGCCACTAGGGCCACCTTATTCTCCTCACGCCCTCGCACAATGCGAGATGCCGTGATTCCACTATTGGTGCCCTTGAAGGCGGCGACCAAACCTTTACAAACAAGGTTGGGGCTATCTCCACAACTTAATTGGAGGCTCCCAACGACACCACGAAGCTTCACCACAATGGAATATGGCTCCAAGGTGACCTCAACCGTTTAGGGCGCATAAACACCCAAGAGTAGAAAGATCCGCAAGGGATTAGTGGGGGGAATCAAATTTCTCTAGGCGGAAGTGTAGACCGGGGCCTTCTCAACCAATCTCTAGAAAATCAATAAGTTTGATTGGCTAGGGAGAGAGATCGGGCGAAAATAGAGGTTTGAGCAACAATGGAGATTGGGGAGGGAAGAGGTGGTCTTCTTGGAGAAGAAGACCCGCCTTTATGTAGTGGGGGGGGGGGAGATCCAACCATTATCCCCTCTCTCAGCCCGTGTGACGCGGTACTACCGCAGAGGTTTGCAGTACTACCTCTGCAGGGTGCGGTACTACCGCTTACACGGTAGTGACCAGATGAGGGCCTATTGCACTGGGCAACGAGCGGTAGAACTGCCGGGGCGGTACTACCACGTGCCCCTACAGTACTAAAGTACCGTAAGGCAGGTATCAACTGGCACTGGAAATGCACGGAAGTATTACTTCCGTAACAACTTCCGTTGAGGTTGGAACTGTGCAAAAGTTCGGCACGGTAGTACCGGACAGACGACATGGTACTACCGCGTAGGGGCGGATGTAAAAAATTAAATCCACGCCAACTTCCACATGCATCAGCGTCAGGGCTGGAGGTAGCGGTACTACCGCTCAAGGGAGCAGTATTACCGCTGGCCCCTGCAGTACTACCGCTCTCTTGAGCAGCACTACCGTACGCCACAGAGGCTTTAGCACTTGGCAGCCTTCATATCGCAGAGACATGGATAAACGGACGGTACTCCATCGAAGCGAAGGAAAGGTGGTGCAAAGGAACATATGTGTACGTGTTGATTCTATCCTAACCTTTCCAAAGCGGACCCCCTCTTAATAGTACGGCTTTCCTATGACTCAAATCCATCAAAAAGAAATGTAGAGGATAACCATCTTCAATATGCTCCGAGGGGCACCGAATTGTCTTGTGCCTAGACATGGGATATCTGAAATGCTCAATGCACACGATTAGTCCGCAAATGCATTGTCATCAATCACCAAAACCACTTAGGGAGAAATATGTCTTTACAGATTTTCTGAATCAAATAACAATTGAAAAGAAAATCTCTTCCATAGAATTGGAAGAACTATTTTAATAAGCGAGCGAATTTGAGACACATCCAGAACCGCCGACATTGCCTAGTGCCGGGGTACTCGACAACGAGCAAAATCATCTTGGCTACGTGTTTGCCGATTCCTTTTCATCGGGTCACTCAGCAAAGGTGACTCGGCTGGACCCCTTTCGGAAAAGGTTAGTCTGTATAGTTATTTTTTATGTGCACTCTGCAAAGGCATTTGCCGAGTATAACAAAGCGGGCACTCATCAAACAAACAGGCAATGCCAGAGCTAGCAAATTGCGAAAGCATGGGTAGGCTGTAAGCTAAAACTTAATTGGTCTATCAAACACAACAAGTGTCATATATTTTGATAAACATCATGTGCAATACAAGCACTAATGGTTCATAGATCACAGAAGTAATAAAAACATACAATACAATACCAAATAACTCGTTAGACACTAGCCAATTCTGTCATTAAACAAACTTGGTTGAAACCAACACGATCAACGTTCAATTACACAAATCGATGATATATTATAGGTAAATAACTCACCTAGCTGCCATTTGCCGTCGGAAGCCCTCGTCGTTGGCGGTTTGCAGCTACTTGCTGCCGCCGGCACCAAAGACAGAGATAAGCAGAAGTACTATAAGTTCGACATAAAGCGACAAACTTTCGTTGTTACCTTATTGAAAGCGTTGTCTTATTGTGGATCTGTTGATCTTCATTGGTTGATGTCGGCAAACAGGATAAAATTCTTTTCATTGTCGTTTCTAGCTGGACATGCGACGGTGGCATGAGGGCGGGTATCCCTTCTTGAAGGTGTTGTTGTGGAAAAAATCAACTTAGTCGTACGCGCTATATTCATATATTGTAATGTTGTTACCATAGTTGCCTACATTTTGTACTTTGTTTGTTGATGTGTTTAACCTTATTGCCTTGCATCAGCTTCAATAAAAATGGATGCATGCATCATAATGATGCAGAGAGGCTGGGGGTTTTAATCTCTTAAAAAAATCGACACATGTATAGTTTGTTGCTATAACTGTTAGGAGTCAGGACACTATACTCGAGTGTCCTAATCCATGAAAGGGGCAAAGAAGGAGCTGGAGATTCTCCAGCTAGCTGAAGTGAGCATAAACGATGACGCGAGGTTGCTATGATGAAGTGGCGATACAAACATGGTGGTGATGGACAGGTAACAATTGAGTTGAGTCTACATGCGAATATGTACTTAGTTGTGAACTACGGGCGAGTTTATGAGCATATACACTTGTATTGTGTTAAAAATATGTGCTTAGTCTGCATGTGGCATGGACATTGGCATCGTTTGGTACATCGGTGCCATACAACCAAGTAACATTACTGGGGCAAATGCAACAATCTTAACCATCTATCCTATTCGGTCTAAGGGCATTCCCAATGTTATTCTCAGTTTAACATAGTATTCATCCACGGACGCGTTCGCGGTCTTTGATATAGGAGCCGGCCATCCAACACAGCCCGCACGCATATCAAACATGACTTGAACAAACATGACAAATTTTATGCAAAGCTGACTATTTTTATTTAAACCGGACCAAATTAAAGAAAAGTTCGACATAGTTATTAAACAAAAGTGGACATGATACATTTTAACTTGGCAAAAGTTCCTACTTCAAATCTTCACTGACCGTGGAGGCATCCATGTTCCATGTCATGTTCTTCCCCATGTTCGGTTAGACAAGTAAGACATGGGACGCGGACATGCTCACGTCCGTCTCCAATGTCCAACTCTTCCTCTCCGGAGTTCGCTGCCTAGTTGTGGACGTCGCCGGTCGAGGTGAGGTCGACAATTGACGTGGATAGCCTAACCTCATGGTCGTTGCAGTTTGGCGTGAATCGAGTGAGCGACACAACTGACACGGAGCTGCTGACGTCGGCAACAACTTTCCCGTCTGTGACCGCCTACGCCACTTCCGCGTTCGCCTTTGCCTTGATTTCTGCCAGCAGGGCGTTGTACTCCTCCTCCATCGCATGCGGTGGCTGTCCACAGGCGCTACACATGGACTTGTACATCGCCCGTTGCTCATCATGAAGGCCGGATTCTCCACGGCCATGCCCACAATGGCATCCTCGCTTGCCAGCTCGCCGCGGATCTATCCCTCTATGGGCCGGTGCTGCTCGAGGAGCCGCATGTTGTACCGATGCTCCTCCTACAACATACGAAACGCGGAAATTGATCAGCAGCACTGGCTGCGTCGGGCACTCCTCCGCCATGATGACCTTGTAGTGCGCTTGCGCCATGGTAAAGCCGGCAACCTGCGCGGGCACGGGTTCATCATCGGACGCCTACTCCATCGTCCGTCCGCCATCCTACGCGCTCTCCTCCGGCGAGCTCGTCGGAAGTTCGGCCTCTACCCAGCGCGCACAACGGACCTACCAGCCGGCCGCACTGCCAGTCAACTCGATCTTTCTGCTCTGTCAAGAGCATATCCAACAACGCACTAGATCTCGATGGCATTGCATCGGAGGTGCATGGAGGAGTAAGGGAAGCGAAGATGGTGAGGTGGATTGTGTCGTGCGCTGCCACGTTTAAATATCGAGCGCCAACCAGGCTAAATGGGTAGCTAGCTTAAATGCGGTAGAAGCCATCCTGTCTGGTCCCGCCGCTCTGGCATTGATCAAGCTTGGAGACTAAGCCGACGCTGCGTGTGAGGTGCTCTTGGCCAGCGCCGCTTCAATGCCGGCTCCAGCAACCATAGTTTGTTGGGGGTTTTAATCTCTTAAAAAAATTGACACATGTATTGTTTGTTGCTATAACTGTTAGGAGTCAGGACACTATACTCGAGTGTCCTAATCCATGAAAGGGGCAAAGAAGGAGCTGGAGATTCTCCAGCTAGCTGAAGTGAGCATAAACGATGACGCGAGGTTGCTATGATGAAGTGGCGATACAAACATGGTGATGGACAAGTAACAATTGAGTTGAGTCTACATGCGAATATGTACTTAGCTGTGAACTACGGGCGAGTTTATGAGCATATACACTTGTATTGTGCTAAAAAAAATGTGCTTAGTCTGCATGTGGCATGGACATTGGCATCGTTTGGTACATCGGTGCCATACAACCAAGTAACATTACTGGGGCCAATGCGACAATCTTAACCATCTATTCTATTCGGTCTAAGGGCATTCCCAACGTTACTCTCAGTTTAACATAGTATTCATCCATGGACGGCGTTCGCGGACTTTGATATAGGAGCCGGCCATCCAACACAGCCCGCACGCATATCGAACATGACTTGAACAAACATGACAAATTTTATGCAAAGCTGACTATTTTTATTTAAATCGGACCAAATTATAGAAAAGTTCGACATACTTTATTAAACAAAAGTGGACATGATACATTTTAACTTGGCAAAAGTTCCTACTTCAAATCTTCACCGACCGTGGAGGAAGTAAGACATGGGACGCGGACATGCTCACGTCCGTCTCCAATGTCCAACTCTTCCTCTCCGGAGTCCGCTGCCTAGTTGTGGACGTCGCCGGTCAAGGTGAGGTCGACGATCGACGTGGATAGCCTAACCTCATGGTCGTTGCAGTTTGGCGTGAACCGCGTGAGCGACACAACTGACGCGGAGCTGCTGACATCGGCAACAACTTTCCCGTCTGTGACCGCCTACGCCACTTCCGTGTTCGCCTCTGCCTTGATTTCTGCCAGCAGGGCGTTGTACTCCTCGTCCATCGCATGCGGTGGCTGTCCACAGGCGCTACACATGGACTTGTACATCGCCCGTTGCTCATCATGAAGGCCGGATTTTCCACGGCCATGCCCACAATGGCATCCTCGCTTGCCAGCTCGCCGCGGATCTATCCCTCTATGAGCCGGTGCTGCTCGAGGAGCCGCATGTTGTACCGATGCTCCTCCTACAACATCCAAAACGCGAAAATTGATCAGCAGCACTGGCTGCGTCGGGCACTCCTCCGCCATGATGACCTTGTAGTGCGCTTGCGCCATGGTAAAGCCGGCAACCTACGCGGGCACGGGTTCATCGTCGGACGCCTACTCCATCGTCCGTCTGCCATCCTACGCGCTCTCCTCCGGCGAGCTCGTCGGAAGTTCGGCCTTTACCCAGCGCGCACAACGGACCTACCAGCCGGGTGCACGGCCAGTCAACTCGATCTTTCTGCTCTGTCACGAGCTTCTCCAACAACGCACTAGATCTCGATGGCATTGCATCGGAGGTGCATGGAGGAGGAAGGGAAGCGAAGGTGGTGAGGTGGATTGTGTCGTGCGCTGCCATGTTTAAATATCGAGCGCCAACCAGGCTAAATCGGTAGCTGGCTTAAATGCGGTAGAAGCCATCATGTCTGGTCCCGCCGCTCTGGCATTGATCAAGCATGGAGACTAAGCTGACGCTGCGCGTGAGGTGCTCTTGGCCAGCGCCGCTTCAATGCCGGCTCCAGCGACCGGCCCCGTCCGCTCTAGGCCGGCATGAATGCAGGTCGTGGAGTGGAGGTATGATCGCGTGGAAGATGGTGCAAGCGCGGGAGATGGTTTTAAATGAGAACGCATTGTTGGACGCGTACGTGGAGGCAACCCGGACACCCGAAAACCTTCCTCTGGTTTGCAAGAATTCGGACACGCGGACGCGTCCGTGAACAAATATGGGTTCACATTGGATAGTGAACTACGTCCGGTCAGCTGTTGGTCCAAATGACTGTGGGTTATTTGTGCGTCCGTGTTGGAGATGCCCTAAAGAACTGGGAGGACAATGGGCGAGGAGCACGACAAATGTTCTCCCGTGGAAGAATGTTTGTTTGCACTATCTTGTAGAGTAAAGTCAAGCAAGCACATGCACAAAGAGCATAATCTTACAGCTCGAACAGGTTGACACCGCGTGCGTGCGCTTATTCCCTGCGAGTACGTTATTGTTGGTGTCGGGTGGAACTCATAGTAGATCATGCTATCTAGTATGTGCCATAAGTCATCATGGTGCACCATTGGTATTTGGTATTTTATTATTTTAGTGCAACAACATTTTTTTTTTGCCACTGCTCGCCAGAAACATGCAAAGTAACCTTACAAACTAGTTGACCATTGCCTTCACCAGAAATACAAATATGAAAACATAACTTAATTCGGACTGTTGGTTCAAAAGATATAAATGTTTAATAATCAGAAGCCAAAAAAAGGGTACTGGTCGAGGACTCGGTGCCCTGCACTTGCGGCCCCCAAATTCGCTCCCGGATTGCTAATGGTGCATGGGCGAAAGGAAAATTTAGAGTCGATATGTTTCAACACAAAACCAAAAGGAGGTGAGATGTAGATGGCCGAAAAGGCAGTTAACATGTTTGTTATGGGTTCGATTTGAATATACTTTGACAGTCATCTCATAATAAAGTACAGCAATATTTTCGATACAGATGTGAAGCAAAAATGGACCAATAATACAAATTTTGGTAGCAAAAAAACAGCAACGGGAATTAAGCTAACACATACGAACAAAAGCACGAGCTTATTCTGATCAGTCTCCGGCTTCAGGAGTCAAGATGAAGTAGGGTTTTCTCTCATCAACCGGTCGCTAGTTGACGAGCCGGCACTGCTTTCTGATCTCCCCATTGGCCATGGTCTTCACCTTGATGTTGCCCATCTTAACCATTGCGTCCTTGAACTTTCGCTCCCACTTCCCGGGATTCTTGGCGTTGTGTTCCACAGCCTTGAGTGTCTGCGGCGACAGCAGCGCCGCGCCAGATTTGAAGAGCACTTTACGGTCAAGTACGTTCTGATAGTACTATCTGTCCAGGTCACGGGGGGTAACGACGTCCTGCACTGTGAAAATATAGGATGACCAATGTTTTTATTGTGTTATGTTGTATTGAACTAACCCTCGTATGGGGTATATATAGAAGTCATGAGGGGCAGAGGTTTGAAGTATAAGGCAAGATATTATGTGTTTAAACTAAGTTTATCTCTATCTCTCCTTATCTCTATGTTTATACTTCTGACATTCCCCCTCAGTCGAAACGGGAGTGAAGCGGAACTGGATTTGAAGTCTTGCGCTTCCGTCATCTTCTCCGCCGCGCCATCATCACTACGTCTCTGATGGTTCGACACCTAGGGCGGTGACCGTGTCCCCTTCTGGCGCCTCCCTTGTCACTCCTCTATTCTCTCCGGCAGTCATAGCGGGAGTGGCGTGGATGTTGGTGATGATGCGGACACTGTTGACTGGAGTTGTCGCCGATGTGTTGCTGTAGACGTGGTCGCATGTGTCGATGTCGATGTAGCCGACCATGATGTCGCCGTGGGTGTGGTCGTCGTGGATGATGAAACCGCACAAAGCCGAAGACGCAAAAAAAATGCACTATGACGGAGCTGTAGGCATGGACGATGCACCTTGCGGATGTCAGAGGGTGCCGTCGGCGATGAGTCCACCGGTTTTGCCAAGACCGGAGAAAGCCCATCGAGCACACATCGGTTTTGTCAGAACCGTGCAGCCGTGTAGGGTCGTCACTGTAGTGACGCCGTGTTGATGCAATCGTGCCGTCGTGGATGACGCGGTCGATGCCATCGTCGTGACGCGGTCATTACCGTCGTCGAGGTCGCGTCTTGCAGAAAAATCTGTCAGAGGACTCTAGGTGTCCATCTTGTGGACGAGGTAGCGGCGGTGTGTTGACAATGATGGTGATGAAGACCTTAGCGATGAAGTGTCGGTGATGGCGTCGCAGCGGCGTGTTGACGATAATGTATCGCTTGAAGGCGTCCCTCGTGGCGACCAAGTGTCGATGCCGTGTTGCGACGGAGAAGGCAATGAAGATTGCATCTTACTTCACACCGGCCTGGCGCGTGGATGGTGCATGTCGTGGTCGGTTCTTGTAGATGTGCTCGACGAAGTATGTTGGCTTGTAATCTGAAATAGTCTTACAGCGTGATGATGCAGCTCGGGTCGATGGAGGAGTCGATCGTTCGGTGTAGTGCGTCGGTGCAGAAGGCCGAATCGATGTAGATGTCGATGCATGCTGATGCAGTTGCAGTTGCAGCAGGCCGGCTCGATGTAGACTGCTGCTTGACGGCGCGTCCGTGAGATGCTGGAGATCGCGCGGGTCGACGAAGCTGGAGACGCGTGGTAGGCAGGTGCAGACCGGCTTGGTGTACATCTTGATGTCGTGGGTCGTGGTCGTAGGGGGCGCGCTGGAGTAGTTGGAGCTGGGGAAAACAGCCCTTCCGTGATCCAAGTCGTGCACCACGGCAGACCTTTCGGTGGCTTGGCGTAGATGTGCGAGCCCGAAGCAGATGATGTGCACGGGTCGCTGACACGTTGTAGCCCTGTCTAGATGGAGCCCCGTACGTATCCGCTTGCTGTTCTCACGCACCCACGATGGTCATGCATGCACGCACGCACCTGATGGAAGGACATCTCGGCTGGACATTGACTCGCAGTAGATCTGCGTGGAGCCATGCGGAAAACTCGGATCCCTCCCGCAATCACGGCGCGTCCTTGTGTTTGAGATGATCGATCGGAGTTGGAGACGGCGCGATTGGTGTCGAGGCCTTGGCCGCGTGAGCGCGTGGCGCCGCTCCACCGGACTGCCTGGGCCGCGCCTGCCGAGCGGTTGCATCGGCCGGCTGCTCCAGCGCTCGGCCATGCCTGCGCCTTTGAAACGCCAGCGCCCGGGCTTGCTTTCAGCTGTGTCCGCCTCGTGCCCAGCGATCCGCGGACCGCGGTCGCTCTTTTTTACTGTCGATGGAGTCCTTGATGGCGCTCGCTGGTGGAGTTCCGATCTTGAAGCCGGCCGCATGCAGCGGCGCGTGGTCGAGCTGAATCTTGCAGCCTGAATCTTGCAGCCTGTTCCCCGCGATCGCGCTCATCAAGTCGCCGGCCACCCGTACTTCGCGCGCGTCAGCCGCGCACTTATGGGTACCTGGCCGACGTGTGGTGCCGGACTGCTGAAGGTCGATGTCTAGAGGATTTGATGTGCACGTGGTGAGGGCCTCCGGTCGATGCACGTCGCGCCGGCAGGACGATGACCGTAAAAATTTTGTTCAGTAGATCCGATCGTAGAGTTTTGGTGGCTAATGGAAAAACTAATCTATGAGAATTTCGGAAATTTGTAGCTAAACTAATCTAAGGAACCAATCTAATCTTTAATTGATCGGGTGCCGCGCCCCCGAGGAGAGAAGATTCATCTTCCCGGGGGCGGCGCGCTGCGGAAGTGCTGGAGAAACCTAGGATCGGCGTTGTGAGACTAACCGCTCTAATACCATGTGAAAATATAGGATGACCAATGTTTTTATTGTGTTATGTTGTATTGAACTGACCCTCGTATGGGGTATATATAGAAGTCATGAGGGGCAGAGGTTTGGAGTACAAGGTAAGATATTATGTATTTAAACTAAGTTTATCTCTATCTCTCCTTATCTCTATGTTTATACTTGTGACATGCACCACCACGGGGTCCTCGCTGCGGTTGCACCTCTGCTGTACCAAGCTAGCCAACGAGGGTTCCATGGACGTGGGGTCCGAGGGGTCGGCTGGAAGGCGACAGGGCCGGCCCTGAGGGGGGGCAGGGGGGCCGGCCGCCCCGGGCCCCCAAGATCTAGGGGCCCCCTCTCAGGTGTAATATACGTATAAAGGTAAGTATTATAGCAGCAGGCCATAGCTTCACGTAGAAAAAAGAAGTAGCCCAGCCCAAGAAGGAAGGCACGGCAGGTAGCAGCGAACGCACATAAATCAGGGTATGATCATGCGGAAACAAATCAGCGCATACACGTAAATCACGTCGGCTCATTCTCTTTATTCCTTAACTATCGTGAGACATTCTCCCTCCAAAAGAAAAATAAACGATCGTGTGACGTGAGGTCATCCCTAATTCCCTCTATTCTCTGTTCTCCGCAAGTTCCAAACTCCAGATCCCAAATCGCTTAGGGGTGACTGGTCTCGTTAGGTTGATCTCTTTTCCGTAAGGTCCAAACTCCAGATCCCAAATCGCTTAAGGGTGACTGGTCTCGTTAGGTTGATCTCTTTTCCGTTCGAGCAAACGGCTCGACTGGACCGTGCACCGCAGACCCCTACCAACATCCCTACCGATCTAGGGTTACCGCGAGCCGACGGGAAGCTCCACTGCATCCACCCTAGCGCACACACAACCCCATGCCGACGATTCCACCATGGCCGCCGGCGCTGGTTCCTCGAGCCAAGGAGAAGGTGATCTCCTCCCTCCGCCGTCAATCCTAGCCTACCCGATCCCACAGCATCTATCAGTCTCCAGGAACTGTACACGGTGACGACACAGCACGAACATCACCTACCCCAGAAAATTGACATCACATCATCGCCGAGCGTCCAATGACTGATACCAATCTAATCAATCTCAGGTATGTCAATATTACTATTCCCTACAATTTAAAGTAAAACTTTGTGCTTTGAGAAAGAAAGAATTTGATCAAAGTAGTTGCCATGAAGAAATTCTTTAAGCTGCAGATGATTTTTTTCATGTTACATATTTGTTTGTTTTGGTTGATATGAATCACTTCATTGAAGAAAGGATATAACTCATAGTGTTTAAAGATTTGTTCCGATTTACGGTGCATGTGATTGTTGCATCAGCTAAAAGAAGCTTTTCAAATTTAAAACTATTGAAGAACCATTTGGGATAAACAATGAACTAAAAGAGCTTAAATGGTTAGGCAACATTATGTGTCGAGAACAAACTATTGGATGATATTGACATTGACACAAGCACAAGTGATTTTGCATCGAAGAATCTTACAAGAAAATTTGAAGATATGCATATTATGTTTATAACAAGGGGCCCCAAATTATACTTTCGCCCCGGGCCCCCAAAATCTCAGGACCGGCCCTGCAAGGCGATCAACGAAGGACGAGCAATGAGAGATCCCGACGGTGTGCGCGCCAGAGAGGGTGACCATGTCGTCCAGGTCGAGCCCCTTGACTCTGAACATTGCGTCCAGCACCGTGACGTTGGCGAAGGGAGGGGCCAGGTCGCGGAGGGTCTTGTTGGCGAAAGACACACGTCCGTCGTAGCGGCCAGCCGGCATCTTGAAGTCTACCATGCCGTTGCTGAGGAAGAAGGTGGCGTCCCGCCCAGCGAAGGCGGCGATGTCAGCGCACGAGACAACCTCCTTGCACTCCTTCTCAAGCTTCTCCTTCGCAGCGTCAATCACCTCAAGCCGCGGAGGCTGGGGAAGTTTGGGATGCCAAGCTTCTCCGGCTCCGGGTTGGCCGTCGTCGGGTCTAGGAGAACCGAGGCATCGCAACCCTAGAACAAAAAAGAGCTCACGCCCATCAGGACCTCACAAACATATATATCTTACATTGCAATATTTATTGCTACACACGTATGAGCGCAGCATGGATTTCACTATATATATAAGCTAGCACGTACCCTGACGAAACAGTCGTGGAAGAAGAGGCGGATGAGCCCGGCACCGATGCCGCGATTGTTGTCTATGGCGTTCTTTACGGCCTCCCTCACAATTGCCTCCGCATTAGGGCAGGAATAGCTGTAGTAGTTCAGTGAGAGCGCCGGTGCCGTAGGTGGTGTCGGGCTTGGGATGGGCGGCATTGGGTTGGGATACCCGTAGCTCGCTTGGCATGTGTGCGCCATACAACCGAGCAATGCTACCACAACCAAGGCAGCAAGCTTATCATTAGCCATGGTTGCAATGAGCTCTACAGCTAGCTAGAGCCTAGAGGCCGGCTTATATCTGGAGTGAGGACGAAGATGGATGCATGGGTGAAGGAAACTTGGTGTTGTGCAGGTCTATTTATAGCTAGATAACTTGATCAAAGCTGATGAGCCCGTGTCCTCGACGAGCCAACGACCATGAGATGGATATTATGCATGCATGGAATTTTGATTAATCTTTTGAACATGCATGTTAGGTTGTGGCGTTTAACGAAAAAGGCTTTCGCCCCGCTTTATAAATAAAGCAAACCGCCAGAAGCACATACAAGACTAGTTCAACACACACACCCAAGTCGCACAAATAAGGTCCAGAGGTTCTGCTGAGGGCACAGCTCAACAAGCCCGTAAGCATAACACAACATAAAAAAGACAGCTCAGCCAGGGCCAAGGCCGTGGCGAGCTGGATAGCAACACCCGACTAATCAGGCTCAGGAGGAGGCGGCGGAGGGGGCGGCGACAGACGGACGGCCATTGAGCGGAGGTCGGCGATGAAGGCGGAGATGGCGTCCCGGTCCCGAGGGCGGTTAAGCGGCCGCCAGAGCTGCAAGTAACCAGATAATTTGTAGAGGGCGTCAGTAGAGCGTCGGAGAGGGGAGCGCTGAATCACAAGTTTATTGCGAATGGTCCAAAGCGTCCACGCGAGAACCCCAATCTCAAGCCACCTAATGTGGCGAGATGGAGGCGGGAGGCCTGTAGTTCGTGAAGAGGTCGGGGAAGTTGGAGTGGCACCAATTCCGCCAATTGCCTCCCTAAAGCAGCTCCTGCATTTAACTGCGCAGACACACAGGAGAAGAAAATGTGGTTCGAGTCTTCGGGGGAATCACAAAGGGGGCAGATGCCAGAGCCCGGGCCATTGCGCTTGCGGACCTCAACACCCGACGGAAGCCGACCGCGGACCCACGGCCACATGAAGTGCCGTTTTTTATGGGGCAGTCTATTGCACCAACCCGCCTGATGGGGGGGGGTGGGGCGGCGGAGGGGGCGATAGCCGCATAGAGGGACTTGGTGGAGAATTGTCCCGAAGGCTCAAGGTGCCACCGAACCTCATCCGGGCCACCATCGACAGTCGGTTCATGGAGCGCAATACAATCAAGCAGCTCATGCCAGACGGCCACTTCCGGAGGCCCAAATGGCCTCCGGAACGCGAGGCGCCCTAATTCAATAAGGGCCTGCTGAAGTGAGATTGTAGGCGATGCGATGGAGAAGAGGTCGGGAAAGCGGGCAGCGAAGGGGCGCCCCTAGCCCAGCGGTCAAACCAGAACAAGGTCGACGCTACCGGAACCAACCGAGATGGAGGTCCCAATGCGGAGGACGGAAGCGGTGGATGACCGATTGCCAGGCTGGGACCCGCCCGATCACGGCAAAAGGCCAAGGGTTGACCACGCAGTATTTGTTCGGATGATGTCTAACCACAGACCGCCATGTCCCCGAGAGATGCGCTTGAGCCAGCGGGAAAGGAGGGCAATGTTCATGCGCTTAGAGCACATGATGCCAAGGCCACCCCGGTCCCGAGGTTTGCAGATGTCGGGCCAACTAACCATATGATACTTCACTGTTATTGTCTCCGCCCAATAGAAGCGAGATTGAATTATAGCAATCTCGTGATGGAGGGTCTCGTGGAGACTGTAGAAGCTCATAAGGAATATGAGGAGACTAGAGAGCGAGGAGTTGATGAGGATTGTCCGGCCGCCTTTCGAGAGCTAACGACCTTGCCACGGCTCCATTCGCGTTTGCAACTTGGAGACCGTGAGGGCGAAGGTCCGCCACGATGAGCCGGGAGTCACTAATGGGCGTTCCCAAGTATGTCGTTGGGAAGGAGCCCAGCGGCGATTGAGGCGGTTGGCAATGCCGAGGGCCTCAGCCAAGAGTAGCCCATCACCATCACATCGCTTTGTCGAAGTTGATCTTGAGACCAGACATTTGCTGGAAGAAGAGGAGGAGGAATTTCAGACTAGCGATGTCCGCATCCGAGCCTTCGACCATGATGATGGTGTCGTCAACAGTCTTGGAGCAGGAGATGCCAGTGCCACCGGTCAGGTGAGGGGTGATCCCACGAATATGACCAGCGGTCTTGGCCTTGTCCAGGATGGCCGCAAGAGCATCAACCACCATATTAAACAAAAACGGGGTAAAAGGGTCACCCTGTCTCACCCCACATAACGTGGGGAAGTAGGGACCAATCTCCCCGTTGATGTTAACGGTCGTGCGCCCACACGAAACCATCTGCATCACCCGAGTTACCCAACGGTCATCGAAGCCTTTTCGCAGAAGAACTTCCCAAAGGAAGGGCCAACTAACAGTGTCATAGGCCTTATGGAAATCGATCTTCAGAAAGACCTCTTTGAGGTGCTTGGAGCGGACTTCATGGAGGATTTTGTGGAGGACCAACACCCCATCCAGAATATACCGGCCTTGGATGAAAGCCGATTGGTTGGGGTGGGTAATACGGTCGGCAAGAAGGGTCACTCTATTGGCGTACCCTTTAGCAAGAATCCGGAAGATCACGTTAATCACCGTGATAGGGCGGAACTGGCGGATGTCAGAAGCACCAGGAACCTTGGGGATGAGCGAGATAGTCCCGTAGTTCAAGCGTCCGAGATCGATGGATCCGATGTAGAACTCGTCAAAGATAGCCATGATCTTCGGCTTAATCACATTCCAGAAGCTCTGGAAGAACTTAACTGGAAGACCATCCGGGCCAGGGGCCGAGGATGGGTTCATGCCCTTGATGGCCGCCCAGACTTCATCCTCAGAGAAGGGGGCCGTAAGGGCCGCGTTCTCAGATGCGGAGACAAGTTGGCGACGGACCAACAGTCATGGGCTAAGGATAAGCCGCCCGAGGAGCGGCGGTGAACAAGGACCTATAGAAGCCGTCGACGTGGGACCTAATGTCCCGCGGGGATTGCAGGAGAACCGAGCCATCCCAAAGAAGAGGGATGGTGTTGCGCCTGCGACGACCATTCGCGATGGCTTGGAAGTAAGCCGTATTCGCGTCACCCTTCAGGACCCATTTCTGAGCACCGCGCAACCGCCAGTAAGCCTCTTCATCCGTGTAGATGATAGAGAGCTGGTCCTCCAAGTCGTAGCGGGAAAGCCACTCCTCTGGGGAGAGGCCGTGCGCGTCGGCCCGAAGATCCAAGGCTTGGATCGCGGACAGAAGAGCCTTCTTACGCTCGCGGAGGTCGCGCCCCAGGTTGGCGCCCCATCCTTTCATGAACTGTCGGCCCCGTTTGGCGAAATGTGCTGTGAGTCGGCAGCAGAAGGCGGCGAGCAGGGACAGGAGAGAGCCCGAGTCTCCACCCACCGGGCACCGACCGCGTCAATGAAGCCAGGTTGAGACAACCAATAAGTCTCAAACCGGAAGCGGGGGGACCGGGGGGCGTTCATCAGCAGAAGAGAGAAGGAGGGGGACGTGGTCAGATCCAATCCGGGTGATGGCCCGGAGGGAGGCGAGGGAGTAGCGGAGGTCCCAATTCGGGGAAACTAGGACCCGGTCCAGAACGGACTGGGTCGGGGCAGCCTGATGGTTGGTCCAAGTGAACCTGGCACCAACCCGGTCGATCTCACGGAGGCCAAGATCAGCAATGCAGTCGTTGAACATTTGCATAAGGCCGAAGTTGACATTGGCATTGCTCTTGTCCTCCGCGCACCTAAGGAGGTTAAAATCACCCCCTACAACAACAGGCAGTGATGCCGTCGACACCTTCCGGTGAAGCTCCTCGAGGAGGGAAGCGGATCGGCTGTGATTGGCAGGACCGTAGACAATAATGACCTCCCATTTGAAGTTCAGGGAGCGCTCGAAAAGCTCCATGCTAACGAAGAACTGGCCCCGGTCCATACTACCCACCTCGAATGTGGCATCCTTCACACCTAACAGGATGCCACCAGAATGGCCGGCGGTCCCACTAGACGGGAACCAATGCCAGGCGAAAAGGTGGGAGCTCAGGCGGTCAAGCTCCGGAAGGGAGAACTCCGTACGCATGGTCTCTTGGATGGCCACAATTTCAATGTGCTCTTCACGAATGTACTCGATGAGTTGGCGGCGGCGGCCATCATGGCTGAAGCCGCTGATGTTCCAGAAGAGGGCACGCATCACGCAGCCATTGAGGGGCTGCTTGACCCCAGGACACGAGATGCGCTTTGACGCGAAGAGCAGCCGTCCGAGATCGGGTACGACCCCGAAGCTCGGTAACGGACAGGGGGGATTCCACCAATCCGACGAGGAGGAGGCGGTCTCGGGTCCACTGACTCGGACGACGAGTCAGGAGGCAAGAGCAGGGCTGCTCTAGCAGCAGCCAGCCTACCGTCGAGGATCTCGTGGGCCCTAATGGCCTCGATCTGGGCTAAGGGGAGCCGACCTCCCCCCTAAATATGATCACGGAGTCAGTCGCGATCTTCACAAGGTTCCCAAGAGGATCGACTCGAGAGCGGAAGAAGGAACAAGTAGGCTGCCGAGGGAGGGGTGAAGGGGTACAACCGAGTTCCGTCTGGCACAACGGAGCTCAGCCCGCTCGCCGTGTCCAGCCGAGCACTCCGACGAGAGGCAGTCGCCGGAGAGGAGGCCGAACGGGGGCGCCGAGAGAAGGCCACGGCGCGAGGAGGCGGAGGGGGAGCAGCCAGGGGGGTGAACACCTGGGACTCCTGATCCAAGCCAGAGCCCGCAGCGGGGAGAGTCTGAAGAGCCGGGGTCGGAGAAGAAGGCGGCGATGGCATCGGTGTCGGGGAAGACGGAGGTGAGGCCGAGTCGATGACGAGATCCGTCCGGGCCCCAGGAGGGGTCGGGGACGACCGGGGCGCCGCGGCCGGAGATGGCGAGGCGGCCGGCTGGGCGACAGCAGGGCTGGCGTCGGTGGGGGGGTCAGAGACAGCCCCCCCGCCACCCCCGAGCGGGGAGGGCGAGTCCAGAGACACCGACCCAGAAGGGGCGATGCCCATGCCCATGACCGGCCCGGCAGGGTCGGCGGAGACCGGGGAGCGCGGCGAGGAAGCGGGGCAGACGACCATGAAGGAAATATGCCCTAGAGGCAATAATAAAGTTATTATTTATTTCCTTATATCATGATAAAGGTTTATTATTCATGCTAGAATTGTATTAACCGGAAACATAATACATGTGTGAATATATAGACAAACAGTATGTCACTAGTATGCCTCTACTTGACTAGCTTGTTAATCAAAGATGGTTATGTTTCCTAACCATGAACAAGGAGTTGTTATTTGATTAACAAGGTCACATCATTAGTTGAATGATCTGATTGACATGACCCATTCCGTTAGCTTAACACTTGATCGTTTAGTATGTTAATGCTTTCTTCATGACCCATACATGTTCCTATAACTATGAGATTATGCAACTCCGTTTACCGGAGGAACACTTTGGGTACTACCAAACGTCACAACGAATCGGGTGATTATAAAGGAGTACTACAGGTGTCTCCAAAGGTACTTGTTGGGTTGGCGTATTTCGAGATTAGGTTTTGTCACTCCGATTGTCGGAGAGCTATCTCTAGGCCTTCTCGGTAATACACATCACTTAAGCCTTGCAAGCATTACAACTAATGAGTTAGTTGTGAGATGATGTATTACGGAACGAGTAAAGAGACTTACCGTAACGAGATTGAACTAGGTATTGGATACCGACGATCGAATCTCGGGTAAGTAACATACCGATGACAAAGGGAACAACGTATGTCGTTATGCGGTTTGACCGATAAAGATCTTCGTAGAATATGTAGGAACCAATATGGGCATCCAGGTTCCGCTATTGGTTATTGACCGAGAATGGTTCTAGGTCATGTCTACATAGTTCTCGAACCCGTAGGGTCCGCACGCTAACGCTTCGATGACAGTTCATTATGAGTTTATAAGTATTGATGCACGAAGTTTGTTCGAGTCCCGGATGTGATCACGGACATGACGAGGAGTCTCGAAATGGTCGAGACATAAAGATTGATATATTGGAAGCCTACATTTGGACATCGGAAAGGTTCCGAGTGAAATCGAATTTACGGAGTACCGGAGGTTACCGGAACCCCGGGAACTACATGGGCCCATAGTGGGCCTTGGAGGAAAGCAGAAGGGGCAGCCCTAGGTGGTCGCCCCCCCTTCCCTAGTCCTATTAGGACTAGGAAAGGTGGGCCGCCCCTCTCTCTCTTTCCCCTCAGGAATCCTAATCCAACTAGGATTGGAGGGAGTCCTACTCCCGGAGGAGTAGGACTCCCTTGCGCCTCCTCCCTTGGGCCGCCACCTCCCCTTGGCTCCTTTATATCTGAGGCGGGGGCACCCCATGACACACAAGTTGATCTACGGATCTTTCCTTAGCCGTGTGCGGTGCCCCTTCCACCATATTCCACTTCGGTCATATCGTCATGAGCTTAGGCGAAGCCTGCGCCGGAGAAGTCATATCGTCATGAGCTTAGGCGAAGCCCTGCGTCGGTGGAGCATCAACATCGCCACCACGCCGTCGTCTTGTGGAACTCATCCGACACTTTGCTGGATCGGAGTCCGGGATCGCCATCGAGCTGAGCGTGTGCGTAACTCGGAGGTGCCGTCGTTCGGTGCTTGGATCGGTCGGATCGTGAAGACGTCGACTACATCAACAGCGTTGTTATAACGCTTCGCTTTCGGTCACGAGTGCGTGGACGGACACTCTTCCCTCTCGTTGCTATGCCATCACCATGGTCTTGCGTGATCGTAGGAAATTTTTTGAAATTACTGCGTTCCCCAACAGACCAGGCCCACACTGGAAGCGTCGCTGGCGGCAGGAGACACGACCAACGGGTCGAGGGGGGGCTCGAGGGAGGGGGCCCTCGCAACCTGGCGCCCATGCCCCCCGTCGGCCGTGGGTGAAGGCGATCGGGACTGCGACCTGGAGGCCGAGTCATCCGAGCCCTCACCGTCCTCGGACCTGCGGGAGCGGGGGTGGTGTCTGCCGTGATAGTCCCTCCCGACACCCGGTTACCGGCCAGAGGCCCATCGTCGGTGAAGCGAGGACGGACGACGTGGTTGGGAGGCTCGGGCGATGCGGAGGTCGTGAGCCTGGTCGTTGAAGAAAACACGGACGGTGACGTGGAGCTTGGAGGAGTCTAGACACTTGACCTTGACCGGACCTCTTCCTCCTTGCGGAGGAGAGCTCGTCGACCACCACCACCTTGCCGGGATCCGGGACATCTGGCGGATGACGAGCTCGGACCGGGCGATGTCGAGAGGCCACCCACGAGGAGCCAAGCGGTGTCTGTGACAGCCACCGAGGGGCATCGAGGACCCGGCTCGGTGATGTCGACGACGAGCTGGTTGAGGGCGAGGGTGATCCGCCACTACGAGTGGCATAGCCAGAATCGATGGTGTCGGGAAGATGACGGTGAAGATGTGGCCGGCAGAGGGAGTGACCGCCCAGTCCCACTGGCGACGGTAGAGGTGGTTGAGCTCAGCCTCGATCATCTCCGGGGATGCCACCCCGTCGACCACCGTAACGATAGCCTGGAGGGAGGGGTGGGCGGGGGGAGATCCGGGACCTCGAGATGGAAGAACCCAAGCACCTCGATGCCGTGGCCGTACATCATGAGCTCAGACGTCACAGGTGATGCAGGCACGTGGAGAGCGGGATGACCAGGATCCGAGCAAATGTAGCAGCACTGGGGGTTGACGCAGTTGACTTGCGAGTGACCCGGCACCCCGCAGTTGAAACACGGGGGGTGAGGGAGGTTGGAGACGGGACCCGGGGCGGCGGAGGTGCCCGGAGCCGAGGTCGGAGGGGCGGCCGGGTTGCCACGGCCCTGGCCTCGATGCTTTTTTCTTGGCAGGTTTTAGCGGCCGCGAGCGGAGCGCCGCCCGAGGTGGCAGCCGAGGCAGGAGCCGAAGGGCCGGCGTGAGGCGGCACGCATTCGGGAGGCAGCGCGACGGCCGGGCTTGGGCTGGGGACGGGCAGAAGCGCGAGACGAAGATGGGCTGCGGCCCCGACGAGGAGGTGGGGAGGGCGAACGACGACGCGGGCGCCAGTCCCCCGAGGTGGCTGGACGAGGGGAGCGGGAGCACCCCCGCGCCTCACGGGCGAGCCGGGAACGGCGGTCGCCCGGCGACCTGGAGCTTCAAGGCCGGAGCTCCTCGCGGGCGGAGGGCGTCGGGGGAGGACGGGAGGTTCGCGACAGTCGTCCCGAGAGACGCTTAGGCGGGCGCCCGTCCTCCATCCACGCGGCATGGCCGGGCGCGGAGAGGGAGGAGAGACGCGAGGAGGGGGAGGGACGGCCGCAGGAGAGCTCGAGGAGGGGCGAGGTCGGAGCGAGCGGCAACCGACGAGGCGGCGGGGAGGGAATGAGGAGCACGGGAGGCCTCTGGGATCCAGATCGACCGCCTAGGAGAGTGGGCCTAGGGCACGCAGGCGTGGCCAGGAGGGGTCGGCCGGCCCAGTGGGGCGCGGCCTGTGAGAGGGACGACCGGTTGAGCCGGCGCGTGGCCCAAGATGCCAAGGCCCAACGGGCCACAGCCCAGCAGGCGGGCGGCACGCGTGACCCGTAGGGTTTCCCCATGGGGCGCGGCGCCTACCAACGCTGCCGCCGGCGTGACCGAGGAGGGGGGCAGGGGCGCAATCCGATGGGAGAAACCGACGTGAAGGCACAGAGCGGAGGAGCCAAAAGAGGCTATGAAGGGGCGGAACGGCTTCGAGCGGGCGAAAGGGCCAGAAGACAGGTCGCGACGCCGACGCGGCAAAGACGGGGACAATTCCGGCGGCCGCAAGCGGCCGGACGACGCCAGGACGAACCTGCGCCGCCCCGCTCGGAGCGGCCGACCACTCCCCAAGACCGGAGGCGCCGACGGCGAGCTCCACCAGCCCCCAAGGGCGCTCCTTGCAGCCCGGACGCCCGAGACGAGCTCGAGGGCGAGGTCTGCGCATGCGGCGGCCGCGAGCCGGCGACCGAACCCCGCACGCGGGGGGCTGGGTTACCGGCCCGGCAGATCGCTGCAGCCGCGACGGGCACGGAGGCCGTGGTGAGGCGCGGACGGAGGAGGAAGGGTGGCTCATCGGCGCAATCCGCCTTCGCGAAGCGCCGGAGACGCACTGGGCATGGGCGAGGGGACCGCAGGAACGGGGCATCGCCAGGGGTCGTCGGGGCAGGAGGGACAGGCGAGGCGGCGGGGATGCGGGCAACGGGGCGGCCCTGGAGCACGGGGAGGTGGCGGCGGCGGCCACCAGCGTGGGGAGGGGCAGGGCGCCAGAGCCCGAGAGCGTCGCCATCTCCCAAACCGCTGTGGCGTTTAAGTCAAGAGGGAACGTGCATGACGAGCATAACCTCGCTGGTCACAGCTCGCACACAGTTGACATTCCGTGCCCATTTCCCCGTTGATGTGGGTGTCGGGTGGCATCAAGTAGTTACGATAGGTTTTGATAATTGTATCGTGTGCCTCATCTAAGGGAAGGATAAAGTTCTGTTCTTTTATTTGGGGGCAGAGAGCGAGGGAAATGTCCTGCTTCTCTTGCGTGGTTTAGTTA
Organism: Aegilops bicornis; assembly: GCA_021605145.1. Lineage (NCBI taxonomy): Eukaryota > Viridiplantae > Streptophyta > Magnoliopsida > Poales > Poaceae > Aegilops > Aegilops bicornis. The sequence continues at coordinate 159,242,868 of CM038670.1, read as the reverse complement.
CAGACTAGATGACCCGTTGCGCCAATGGCGCAAAGGCCGAGTATAAGCCAAGTATTGAAAGAATGAGCATATATTTCTTTTATCATGGCTGTTTTAAAAGCATACCACACAGCAGTCTAAGCAAGAAATAGCCGATAGTTAAACGCGCAGGATGGTCTTAAGGGATTACATAAGATCCAAAAGGATGATAAACACAAAGTCTTGGTAGGCATTTATACTAACATTAAGTTACATAACAAGGGGCTCTTGCAACTTGCTTACATTGAGTAGACATATGCTTGCCCTTCGCTCATGTGTGCCTGGCGGAAGTTGCTCCAACCTTTAGTGATGGTGGCTCTTTTGTCAACACCCTTGATAAAGCGGGTTGTGAGAGCGGTAGTCCCGTCTCCAGTTGTGATTGACAGTTCACCGTGGTCAGCATCCATGTGTGGGAAAAGAGAACCCGTAGAAAAGGGAACGCTAAAGTACTGAAAATAACAATAAAGATTAGTTACTATATCATTTTATACCATGCTATTGTATGAAATAGGACAGAGCAATTGCAAAGGATTACCATTCTTTTGTCATTTGTTGCAAATGTCTCTGTCATATGGCACACATAGTAGCGATCAGGCATGGTGGTGCTGCGGATGATCTTTCGCAGTCTAGAAACATTATGGTTGTAGAGCTTAACTATGTTGCCCCCACAATGTGGCGACTAAACTCATCTAAATAGTGGATGCAAGGCTCACCTATGTTAAATTGTATAAAGTTATATCATTTAGCAGTTGTTGCGGGAGTTGTTGCAATGAGAAGAGTAATGTAGCCCTTACCACGGAGAATGTACTTTCCAGGCTTTAGTTGGATTTTCTTGCCTTTGAACTTTTGGATTGAACCTGCTTTGCGTGGGCGATGAATATACTCAAATGGCTTATTGTGCTTGCGACACAGTGGTCCGGCTGTGATGAATAGATAAGGAGATCATGGTAAAAGTTTGCAATAGCAAGAGGACAACATAAACAAACAAAAGACCTATTGAATTTGAAAACACAGCTCAATTAATTATATGGCTATTTAGCTTGTGTATTAGTGAAAACAGAAAATGCTATTTATCGTGTATGATCAGTGAGAAGCAGTTGGCATTGCTTGTAAATCAAAGCATTAATGAATAGCAAACAGAACACCTACTGGACCCCGAAAGAAGTTTGTTTTATTAGATAGTTGATCAACTTGCATGCATAAGTGATAAAAAAAGACCAATCAAATAGCATGCATTAGTGAAGAAGAAGAAACATTCTTTCCGATGTACAAACAATCATAAGTATGTTTTTGAGCATTACCATGGATAATTTGGCCACCGCTGATATCACTGGTTATGTCTACTTCTTGTTTAACTGCTGTCATCTGGAAAGAAGTAGTAGAATAATTAAGCTGGTTTATCTGGCTGTGTTTTCAGTTGGGATGTTTAACAGTGATGCATGTGTCTTAATATAGTAAAAGGCACTACAGCAGGCATCCTGGACATGCAAAGTAATGGCAGAATTATGAACAGAAAAGAACACCCGAGAGTAAACAGCAAAGGCAGCCATAAGGAACAAACAAAAACACGAGACGACACAACGCACGTAACACACATGGTTAGAACCAACATGAAGATTAAATTTTAAAGGAGTGCAGCAAAGGAAAAGGCAGGGAAGGAAGTGGAACCTTGGCAAGATGAAAGACAGGGCGCAAGGCGTCACATGAACTGAACCACAGCAGAAACTTGGCGAACCGGGAGTGAGAAAATTAGCCGGTCAGGCAGCCAGACGTCGCAAAGGAAGACCTGCAGCACATGAAAAGGCAAACAAACGTAAGCAAAGGCGTACAAGCTCATGGGTTCGCCTCTTACTGAGCAGTCTTTCGCAATATCTTTGTTCTTCAGAAATAAATATATGAATGAAGACAGCCAGAGTAGACCCTAGACCAAACAAACAGGAACAAGAAAGACAAAGAAGGATGACAACCGTAGCACACACATGCCTAACAAGAGCAGACAAAAATTTAATGAACAACAACAAGTTCCAGTCCAAGAGGCAGAAGAATTAAACCAGATGCACAAGAGCATTAAAGCCTAGATAGCTGAGGAACAAACACAAATAGAATTCACCTGCAACAGACCCCATGGCCATGCAAACCTAGGCATAACCATAACCGAGACGAAGGCAAGAACGCAACTAAAACAGACTTAAACTAACAGAGCCAATCCCTAGGTGTAGGAACCACAGCAACCAAAGCATAACATATGTAAAATCATCTCCTAGAAGCATCGCACAACAGATCTAACATGGCAAACCCTCATCCATGTCTAGGAAAAGAAAGGAACGATCTCAGACCGGCAAAAACCCAGTCACGCATTTCATCGAGCAGATGAGAAGCAGGGGAGCACGCAAAACCTCACCTCATAAAGAAAGAACAAGCAAACGCGCAGGCAGACAACAAAGCAGACGCAGCAGCCCTGCACACAAGAAGAAAGGAGAGGGAACAGACAAGAACAAGTCAGTACAGATCAATCTACAATGAGGCCAGAAGGAATTGACCAAACAAAACAAGAAACTCTCCCTAGACAAACGCAACAGCGGCAGTGCGAGGAGCCATGACGAAACAAGCCGATTTACAGGATAAGCAGGCAATGAGCAAGCCGCTGGTTATCAATGACCAACTACGACGAGCGACAATGGCGACTGGATGAGAGCAAGACAAGGAGGCGCAGGCGAGGGGAAGTGGGCTGAGAGGCGAGCCACATAGGCAGAGAAGAGCAGAAGGAAACCACGCACCCGGTCAGAAATGCCTCTCGCAGGCGCTGTAACTTCTAGGGAAACCTAAAGAGAAACACAACTCGCCCGACGCATGGGACCAAGGATAGAAAGGGACCACCTGCAGCGAGACGAGACCAAGCAATCCCGCGTAGCCGCATGTAGAGACCGAAAACCCTGTTTTACCCAGCGGACCGAGCAGAGGTGCTCACATGACCAAGGACGACCAAACCGCCGCGCACCCACGAGACTGACAGATGGGGCCAGACGCGATTGAAGTGGAGGCGCCGCCGATGGGTGCAAACGAACACGGTAAAAAAACGCCCTGACAACCCCACGATCGATTGGCCGCACCCACGAGCGATCCGGCCCTGCTTTTCATCGACAGAAGCACGCCCCGACCGCGTCGCTGCAAGGCTGGCCCGCGTGCAAGCCTGGCCCACTCGTCAGTTGCTCCTAGCCCCAATACGCGGCATACAAAATAATGAGCGACTGGATCTTTACCAGGTCAACGAAAAGTACTTTTACCAGGGCCAGCGAGGCGAATCGAGCGGGCAGGATGAATTTGAGACACGAAGGACGCTGGAATGGCGGGTACTCTAGCTGGATTTATATGTTCGATCAAGTGATTGTGATCCCATCTGACATTGCTGCAAAGTGAACACACTTAACCAAGATTACGACGAAATCACCTTCGAAAGGATTGATGACTCTGGATCAGTATGCGAAATTTACAATAGGCTACGCTCCTTATGTTATGCCATTCAAAACCGAAGAATAAAACCATCCACTCTCCTATATTATCTGAAAATCAATCCTGCTGAATCAAAACAGTGAGTGTTTTACTTTTAAAGGACGGTGCTTCTTTGGCAGTTCTATGCTTTTACTTAAGGTACCCTGATTGTTTTTAACATTCAGTGAGATGACAAAACTTATTTCACAAAGCTGCAATGAAAATTAGAATAGTAGTGGTGATTGAGGACAACTTTTGATGTACTTTATGCGATGCTGAAAGTTATAGCACTATTACATATAGTTAGAGTTCTTGCGGAGAAGCAAAACCGAGATATTGCTGCGACACTAAGCCCCACTGGAGTAAGAAAGCTTTCTTATTCATAAACTAATCCATGCTCATTTCTGATGACACTTAATCGGGTTTCAAGCTTACTATAATGCAGATGTAAATTAATTATCGCAATGAAGGGGAAACTACCATTCCGTTTCGATGGCAAGAAATGTTTTCACTTGTAATTAGTTAGATTCACGCATTTTGTAAGATAAATACAATGATGACATTCATAAACGTCCAATCCATCTAGTTGTGTATGTATCAGTGGTTAAAGTCATGCCTCAAGACCATAGAAGATCAACCGTGCCTTGGTAGTACTACAGCATTATGAGAAGACAAAGGTCAAACAGGAAGCACAAACCTTGATAGCAAGCAGATGACGAGCCAGCGAGGGGAGAGGAAGTAATGATAACAACGCCTGTAGAACAAAAGGAAATCGGAAACCTGAAAGGAATCAGAGGTTTATGAAAGATAAAAGAAAAGGCAAGCATGTTTAAAAACAATAAGCAAGTGGTGTATATGTCTGACTGTATTTTGTAACCTACATATTTATTTTCTATTGATGGAGGCATCATTCCTTTATTAGCAAGCAGCAACTATCACTTGCTGCATATGTTTCTTTTAATGCACTAACTTGAGCAAGTCTTGTAGTTTACTGGGAATTAGCAAAAGTAAGAAAACAGGCCATACTATACAAGCAAGGGCATGAACCAATGGCCTACAAGCACCTAATCAACCAGGATGAGGACCGTGTATGCATAGGACTAAACCAGCAGTACAACCGTAAAGATAGAAGGAAAGTTGTTTTCCTGACGAGATCTGAAGCAAAAACCCCATACATAGTACGACAAGCATGGTAGATGAACCAAAAAAACAAATAGATAGGGAAGCTGGCCGCACAAACACATAGATTCATAGGCTGTTCATCAAGCACTAATCAACCAAGCGAATCAGAACAGATCCAACCTTGTTGGTTAACGACACAGAAGTCCCACGAACCAACAAAGAACCTACACGGCAAGGAAACATGAAACACAGAATGGTTCAGCTCACAGATATTTTATCAAACAAGAGATGAGCAAGCAAGATCTTACCTCGCGGAGCAAATAAACAGAGGTTAAAGTCGGCAAGAACGAGTTCATGTAGTAGGCCAGAAACATCTTCTTTGTGCTAACTGTAGAAAAAACATTCTTATGAAGATATTGTAGTGGCGGGTATTTAAACTTTTCAATATATAGAATGCACGCTCCTGCTGTAACTAAACTTCCAAAGGAAAGCAAAGTTTCACCTTTTCCCAATATAACCATGACACCACTAAAAACAGTTAACTGTAATGCGTGAATCTAATGACCTGAAATAATGAGAGAGAGAGAGAGAGAGAGAGAGAGAGAGAGAGAGGAAAGGGCAACATTCCACTACTGATTACAAAAAATACTGGAATGAGCAGATTTAGGTTACACTAAAATGCAGAAATTTCTTACAAACAAAAGAATGATCCAACAGATAAAAAGAGCAATTCCAAAAAAACTAAGGCAAGTTTGAGGCTAGGCATTCATATTGGTGGAAGGAGAGCCCAGCTCGCTGAGCACCGTTTTGTAAAATTCCTTGTTCGTCCTGCCAGCTCTCTCACCTGAATGACATTTAATCATGCAACTTCGTTGTGTTGCTGTAATAGCAGGTAACTCAAATTCAGAATGAAAGTGGTTATCGATGATCTCATTCTTTCTACACCATTAATCCGGGAGGGTTGCTCGTGTACTACCTATTTTAGTATGTGGTCAAGCTTTTCTAATTTGACACCGCCCCTCCAATACACACAAATTGTATCGATAAGATGAAACTATACTATTAGGTTTGCCATTAATCATATTTTATTAATAAAGGGCATAAACATTTCTATTTAAATATGCATATAATAAGTACTGGTCAAATATGCATATGGGAGATCATATCAACGTCATAGTTAGGAATTACCGCCGAACTTACAGGCGTACAACGCAAGAATTGATCTGAATCACTCAATCTAATGCTTTCACTTTCTGCATCCAGACACAATTTGCTCAGCGGAGAAACAAATAATGCTCAGGGTTCAGGCATGCTGCGTTCAGACACAATTTATTCACCAGAGAAACAAATAATGCCTATGGTTCAGACGCTTTCACACAAACAAATTTTGCCTTTTGTTGGTACGGTGTGGTGCATGGGAAGAATAGAAGGGGACGAAAACGACGCACCTGGCAAAGCACTTTTGGTGACACCTTACCATCATTTTGAGTCAATTAATTGATTTCTCGGTGGATTGGAATACCAAGTCATTAGATCCAAGTCGCCAGGTCCAAGTCGTCGTTCCTGTGCTTGCTAGCCGGTACTAATATGCAGACCAAGCATATACTTGCATAATCTGGAAAGCTAAAAGATACAAACTCTGTTACAGTCAAGCTCTTCTAAATGTGACTATATACTAATATGCACAGACAAATTAGATTGACAAGATGAAACATATAGGCTCCCTTCCTTTTTAACAGAGAGGGCACGGAGGGGAATGGGGGAGTACCTGCGTATGGATGGGAGGCTAGACCTCAGCCAACTTCCACCTGTGGTCGTGAGGAGGAGCATGTGGATGACAGCGGAGTAGGAGAACAGCGGCGGCGGCGAGTAGGAGAATAGCGGCGGTGATGAATCTGACGACTTCGCTTTGCCCTCGCCGACATTGGAAGGAGAGGCGAGGAGAGGTGGCGGTGGAGAGAGAAACAAGGGGAAGTGGTGGAGGCGCAGGCTCGGCTCCCGATCTAGGAGTGGATCGAACCGCCGCCAACCGCCAGGTCCCGCCCAACCTCGCCAGCGCGCACGCCGACGCCGGCCGACGCACCTCCAGCTACTCTTTCCTCTCTCTTTCCCCCTCCGCTCCTTCCTTCCCTCTCTCCCTCTCATCTTCTCTCCCCTGCAGCAGGACTAATCCATGGCGCTGCATCGTCCGCATCACGTGGTCTGGATCCAGAGGCAGGGAAGGAGGAGAGGAAGGGGAGGAGGAGGAGGCGCTGAAGGCGGAGGGGGTGAGGCGGCCGTGAGGGACGAGGAAGAGGAGAAGGCGGCGGCGGCATGGAGAACTGGAGGGGAGGAGGGAGAGAGAAGAGATATTTTCTCGCTGCGGTAGCTGCCTTTCTCTCGCACGACGCAGCGGACGTACAGAAGCACGCGCCCACGGTGTCGCTGCGAGGCTGGCCCGCGCGCAAGCCTAGCCCATGCGTCAGCTGCTCCTAGCCTGATTACACGGCGTATAAAATAGCGGGCATCCGGATCTTCACCAGCGCGATAAAAAGTACGCTGACAATCGCCAGCGAGACGAATCGTGTGTGCAGGATCGCTTTGACACGGGGAGAGCGCTGGAATGGCGGGGTGCGTAGAAGGGTTTATTATGTTAGATTTGTCTCTAGTCTCAACTAGTCTATACAAAAAGGGAATCGTTTGAGGCCGGTGCGCCGGCCGAACCGTTCGGCTGGATCGCACGCCACGCTGGCTCAGTATCTATCAAAACACCCCCGAAAGCAAAACGTGTGTACGCGGTGGGCCGTACACAACTTTCCCTCTTCTATCCTTATCCCTTATCTTTTCTTCTACCTTCAGCCGTGACTCCACAACCACGTTTCCTCTCTCCTCGTCGCTGCTCACGAACGATTACAAGCTCCTCGCGCGCCGCCGGCCGTCGTCGATGCCGTTCCATCGCTCACCTTTCACGGCCACCCGTGCAGAACCACGCTCATCCTCGGCCGCCCCATACTTACATCATAAGATTGCGGCTCACCCGGCCATTTCGCGGCCACCATGGTCAAAGATCTCCCGCCACCGCCTCCGCCTCCTCGCCGTCGTCCATGGTCACAGCTAAGACAATAAGTTTGAAGCTTTTTTCAATTCCGGTTGTAGCTTTTGTAAACGCTTATCGATTTTTCGTCCGTAGTCCATGGCTTCCGGCTCCACGGTTGAAACTTTTTTCATGGCCGTATGAAGCTTTTTTCGTCACCAGATGAAGCTTTTCTGTCGGCGGTTGTAACCTTTCTTTTTGGTTGTCATAGGTTTCTTCATACATGAGTTAAAACTTTTTTCATAGCCGGTTGAAGCTTTCACGTCAGCGGTTGTAGCCTTTTTGCTCGTTGTAGCTGCAACCACATGATGATGATGCGACGACAAATGACGATAATGTGTTTTTTTGCTACAAACACGTCATTTTTTGCTGCAACCGGCAACCATGGAAGCTACATCCGATTAACATTTTTGCTACAATGGCGACACTGATGGATCCTTTTTGCTGCAACCGTTGTCTTCATTTGCTACGACTGACACGGGAAAATGCTACCACGGGGCATCTACGTATTTCTTTGGAATCAATCATCGGTGAGGCGGGCTGCATCCATGGCACTCCGGCGAGTGGCGGGCCGGGCAGCGAGTGGTCCGAAGCGAGCGCTGGATTTGCCTCAAGGGCGGCCGGCGGGCGAACGGTCGGACGAGCCGAAAAGCGAAGTCGCATCCATGGCGATCCGACGGGCGGCCGAGGCGGCGAGCGGTCACCCAACCAGCCGATCGACGGGCGAAGCGCTGTGGCGAAATGAGTGCCGAACATGGGCGGCCCCGACGGGCGGTCGGTGCGCGAAGGCCAGGAGACGCATTTAAAAGGTAAAAAAATAACAAAGGAGCTTCGATCTGACGGTGTCGCACACTAGATCGGGCGGCTGGGAGCGGACCGGCCAAACATTCGGCCGGCGCACCGGCGCCCAGTGTTGCCCATACAAAAATCAATGAAAATCAGAATTTCTTGCATGTGAACAAGTTGAGCCAAATACAGCACCTTACTCCGAATTCTTTAACCAAGAGACGCCATTTCGTGGGAATTTTTTACAAGCGTCTGAAGAAGAGCAAACACGAAAAATTCAAAACCAATTCCAAGTAAAGACAAGGCACACGAGTATGATCCAGGTATGAGATTTCACGCAGTGAAGGTTTTCACCCTACTCCTGCTAGTTGTTCTCTCATGTATGAACAATGTGGTTACACCATAGGTGTCTTGTGATCTTGTTGAACCAATTGAGTTTGTCTACAATTTAGGGGCTGTTTGGTTTGTGACTAACTTTGTCAAAGGTTGCCACACCTAAGGTTAGGGAAGTTTAACCAACTTAGATGAGTGTTTAGTTCAAGTCACATCTTAGGCAGGCCACACTATGGCCCCACATGACATACACATAAAAAGTGTGGCAAGATTCCTTTAGGCTTGTCAACTTGTGCCCTCATTTTGATGAACTAACCTTAGGCAAGTTTGGCAAAAAAATGTATGGCATGGTATGGCAATGCAAGGCCTAGAACCAAACAACCCCTTACTCTAGCTTCACCTTATACAGGGATGCCAAAGTAGAGAATACAACGACCGCTTGACCACGTACTAATAATGACGTGGTAAAGCTGGTCATTACCAGTGTCTTGATTGTGTCGAAATATAACTAGATTTGATGGTGCCATTGCTAACTCCAATCTTCAATGCCTCATGTCCGGTACAGTCCAGTGAACGCCGTGGTGCACTTCGACCAGATGGGCTCGGTGATGCTGGCCCAGCCGAGTGATTCTCTTGATGGAGATTCATGATGCTTGGGCAAGCTGTGTCGTACCTTCATTATGGGCCTACCATAGGGGGATCTTGCTGCCAATAGGCAAAAAGGGGTATCACCTAACCTAGTGTCTTGCTTGCTGATGGCCTACAGATCCATAAGGTTTAGTGTAGTCTTTTTTAAGTAAGAGTATCAATCACACATGGAGCATAGAAATTGGGCTTTGTCCCTTATATAAACTTATAGAAATATGCTTCCAAGTTAGTTGTATATACACAGAGCAAAATAAAGGTAGAAGCTTGTAATGATATCTAATAGAGTGTGAATAAATTTAAATAACACAAAAGAATTAAAAGAGCACAACGAGGCAAATAAAGCGATGAAACCAACAAGAGGATTAAAGTGTTCAAAGGGAGTCTGGAATTCCCATTGGTATGTGTCTGGCGTAACATATGCTATTACATAGTTCTAGGTTGGATACTTCAGCCACTATTGATGTTTGTAATTGGGCAAATCCGGGTACACAATATGTTTTACTCGAGGTAGACTTCATACTGCGCACATCACTACTGTAGTGTCCCATTCCGGTTCTCAGTACGGAAATTAAGGGTTTCCCAGTGGATGCGGCCTCACCAAGGGTTCTTCGTTATTGCCCTATCAATTGCAAAGACGATGTAGAGAGGCTTTTACTATCACCTCGAATTACCTCAACATCCTAACCTTTCCAACGACAATAATATGCTTCATGGCCATACAAGGTGGAAATGCTGAGTGGGATCCCTTCACAACATTCACCAATGCCATTAAACCAAACTTTCAATAAAGTATCTCATATCCTTATAAGCATTCCCCTTGCTTAAGGGAAGCCCGAAAACAGGCCAACCATGGGGTCCAAATGGCTTGAAGTGCGATCGACGGTAAGAGGGAGCCAAAGGCCTAGAACGAGCTTAGCGATCATTCCGGAGTGCAAGCCAAGCAAGGGGGCGGCTCAAGGTTGTTTTTAAATCCCAAATTTGTTAGCATTTTTCAGAAAATGTTCAAAAAAATGTTTGTGTTGGAAATTTTGTTCGCTATTTAAAAGAAATCGTGTTGTGACATTCTAACCAATTTTGAAAGACATGAACATATTTTGGAAACTAATTTACAATTTTCTGAAAATAAGAATTTTTGTATTTTATGAACAAAATATGAAAATGTGATTTTCTTTTTGAAATTTTGAACAAATTTCTACAAGTGCGAGCATTTTTTTAAAAAGAAATGAAGAAAATGAAAAAGAAACAAAAGAGAAACAGGAAAAAAATAAGTGGAAAAAGACTGGTTCGAGAATGGGCCGGCCCAACAAAACTGAGGGCTTCCGCGAACTGGATAATAAGAAAAGGAAAAAAGGAAAAAGAAAATAGGCACGAGTGTTAAGATATCCTAGTTCGTTAGTGAGGTTCTCTCTGAACAAAGAGGTCATGACTTCGATTCACATTGCCCGCACTCTTTGTTCAAGTTTAACAGAAAATATGTACGGCATGTTTGTCCCGGTGGGCGACCCACCATACATATGAGAGTGGGTACAATTTGCCAAAGACCCATATTTCCCTTTATACGTTTATTATGGTGCAGGTGTACTGAATCGGGTCTCTTTCATAAATTACAACCAACTAGCAGAACGCCCGTGCGTTGCTATGGGCTATCCGCAATATCTGTAACATCCGGGTTCAACACAAAAACCCTATTCAATGACGTACCTTCCCTTTTTTCTGTCGGAACCTCTCATTCTTGACCGATTTTCCGCAGACATTTCTCGTTTTTTCTCTCACTGGCGCCACCTCCTTTAAAAGCAGATGACAGCCAACTCATCTTCGCCATGCATTGCAGTAAGGATGAAATTTTCTTGTTTACGATATAATAGAGTGGGTTAAAAACTAACACATACTATTGACACAAAACAACAAATAACTACAGAGATCTTTCCTAGTCACCAATAAGCTCCACCTCCATCCCACATATATGCTAGAAGAGATAATTGTCGTTCTTCTCTTTTTCATATTTCCCTACGTCTTCTACTCCATGCCTCTTCGCCAATCCGTTTAATTGGCACCAACCAGCACCACGTCAACATTAATGTGTTCATCATCGATGCCTCATCTTCTTCTTTCTCATTCCTCGGCAACTTTAGTTCTCGTTCCTACTTATTTCCTAGAATACTCTTTCTTTCTTTTTTTCTCTTATTATTTGGAACACTCTTACTTTCTCCAACACCATGCACCACTTTGACTTTAGTTCTTTTTCCTTCTTGTTTTTGGAACACTCTGCCAATTTACTATAGCATGAACCACCTAGCTAGTGTTGTGTCATGTTGTCCTCACCATGTAACATTTAAGCCACCATCATCGAGTGGACATCCCATGGAGCATAGACTTCATCCATCTTGGTGAATGCTAGGTCGCCCATGTCGCGAAAGCGCATGGTGGCCGTTGTCCATGTTGGCAAGCGGTTCTCGGTGCTTTGCAATGTAACCGAGAGCCCATTGATTGTTTATATCCACCCTCGACCGTTAGTGCTTGGTCTTCCTCAAGCACGCGACCGCTGACCTTGTTCTATGGCATCTATTATCCTCGCCCGCAAAACATTTCGGCAACCATCGGTGTGTAGACGACGGTCATCATCCATCTTCTGAATGCTTGGTCGCTCATGTCACGAGGCGTGGTGGTTGTTATCTATGTTGGCAAACGCTGGCCAACCATGTCGTTGAGAGCATGTTGGCAGTCACCAATGGCAGCGATAGCCTAACTACTGGCCGTCCTTGCCCACAAACACTTTCAAACTGATTCGGCACGATTAACTGCCTGCCTAATTAATTAAGCACATCCAAATTTTTATGTACTTGTTTTTTTTTCTTTTTTGCTAATTTTGGGAAATCAGCACCAAGCAAGGCATTGCTTATCCTGGTAGTTTCTCTAATTTTGTTGAAATAGTAAACATGGTTTTGAGGATCTTGTCTTACAATTTTAACATCATGTCAGCTAAACTTACACATCACACAGGTAAACCAGCTAGAGATTGAGAAGTAGTGCATTTTGGTCACCAAGAGCATTCTCATATTTGACCAAAGAAAATTTTCCAATCAAAAAGCACGCCATTGCAGCTGGATGGCTGTGCCAATGCATGCGCTAATTAACCCCACACGACCAGCAGCCAAGACCCGTCGCTTCATCTGAGTACGCCAAAATTATGAAGCTATATTGGTTTACTACTTCCAGTCGCAAATCAGTTTCAATTCACCTGGCCAGGCAAAAGTTGCATCCGATGCGTAAGCACGATCAGGAGGATTGACAAAAATCCAGATAATTAGTGTACCGTGACTTGGAATTGACTTGATGCAATCGCCGCTTCTTGATTCGCTTACTCCTTCTTTGGTCTCCTCTCAACACTACCACTCTACCAGATCCGTGTCCATGGAATCGGACCCTTCGCCATTACGGAGGCAGGGGGTGGCATTGGGAGGCGCCGAGCAAGGTGGCCAAGAATGGCGGACGGTGGCGGCAAATGAGCCATCGAAGGACGGCGGCATTCTCGCAACGGAGTGGCGGCGGGCTGCGTGCGAGCAGAGGTTAGACCTCTTGCTCGGAAGTCCCAAAGGATGTGGGCGTTGCTTTTCTTTTGAGGGGTGCCCCATCATTGATTTGGTTTGGAGAGGATCGGAAAACGGGATCTGTTTCCTTTTTCGTGTGCGACGATATCTCTACTGCCATATAATTACCGTATTCGAAATTTTCTGAGTTATGGCCTTACCATACCTGGTTTGATAGCCTTTAGGGTAATTTAAATTTATTACCATATGATTACCATATTCGAAATTTTCTGAGTTATGGCCTTACCATACCGGATTGATGAGATTTACGAGTTTATAGCCTTTCCATACGTGGATTAATTGTGATTGATTACCATAAATACGTTGAGTATTGCCGGCCAGACCAGAAAAGAGGAAAACCGATGGAAGGGGGTGGTGGGAGGTGGGACAAAAAAACCAGACGAAAAATAACCGGTTGAAAATAAACCGGTTGAAAATAAACCGGTTGAAAATGGTGGGACTATTCAACCAATTCGTCCATTAGGAGTAGAGATTCAGAAAAGTGTAAGTTGGTGTAACTTGCTTTTTTTTTCTCATCCAGTTGCAAATTACATTTTTTTTATGAAAGTAAAGTTACACTTTTTTGAACCAAATAACACTTGTAAATAAAATCTCTTCAATAGAATTGGAAGGACTGTTTATATAAGACAGTGAAGTTGCGACACTGCCGGAGTCACCATCATTGCCTAGGGCCAGCGGCACTAGGCAACGAGGAAAATCATCTTGCCGACGTATTTGTCGAGTTGTTTTCGTTGGAGCACTTGACACAGGTGACTCAGCTGGACACTCCTTCCTGCAAAGGCAAGTTTGCTTAGTTGTTTTTGTTTCGCACTCTTCAAAGTCCTTTGCCGAGTGTAACAAAGCAGGCACTCATCAAACAAACGGCCGATGACAGAACTAGCGAATTGCCAAAGCCTAGATAAGCTAAAACTTACTCGGTCTATCAAACACCACAAGTATCATATATTTGGATAAACATCATATGCAATATACACACTAATGTTTCATAGATCATAGAAGTACTAAAAACATATGATACAATACCAAATAACTCTCTAGACACTAGCCAATTATGTCATTAAACAAACATGATTGAAACCAACACGATCAACGTTCAATTACACAGTTTATCCTGTTGAAGGCGTTATTGTGGAAAAAAATCAAATTAGTCGTAGGCGCTATATTCATATATTGTCATGGTTCTACTGTGGTTGTCTAAGTTTTGTACTCCGCTTGTTGATGTCTTTCGGCCTTACTGCTTTGCATCAACTTTAATGAAAATGGATATATGCATCGTAAGGATGCAGATGCCGGTTTTTTTAAATGGCATATGTAAAGTTTGTTGCTATAATTGTTAGGAGTTAGGACACTATACTCGAGAGTGTCCCAATTCAAGACAGGTGGAAAAGGAGTTGGAGATTCTTCGGCTAACTGAAGTGGGCATGAATGATGACGCAAGGTTGCTCTGATGAAGAACTAGCGGATACTAACATGAAGATGGACATGTAACAATTGAATTGAGTTCCTACATGCGAATATGTACTTAGTTATGAACTGAGCGTAGCTCGATGTTTAGATTCCTTGTGCTCACCAGGGTTTAAGTCCTAAACTTGGCACTAGTGCTCGCATTGTCCTGAGTTTATTTCAGGCTTTCTGACGATGGTCGTTCAATGGGAGCAAACCTTCCTATTGACTACGAGACATCTATGATGGCTTCATCAATCTGAAGATGTTGTGTCATCTCAGTCGGAGATGCTTATATGGATAGTATGTGTGCCTTTATAGAGATGAGTGTATGTACATGTATGCGAGTGAGCGTATACAATTCTACCGTGTTAATTTTTTTTTACTTAGTCTACATGTGGCACGGGCACTTGTATTTGCTTAGTCTACATGTGGCATGGGCACTTGCGTCGTTTGGCACATTCATGCCACGCAGCCAAATAACGCTACTAGGGCCAACCTGGCAATCTTAACCATCTGCCCTATTCTGTCTAAGGGCATCTCCAACATTATTCTCTGTTTGACATAGTATTCGTTTGCGGGTGCATTCACGGACTTTGATATGGGAGCCGGTTATTCAACGCAATCCGCACGGATATCAAATGTGATTTAAACAAATAAGACAAATTTCATGCAATCCAGACGATTGTCATTTAAACCGGACAAAATTCATGAAAAATTCGACATATTTCATTAAACAAAAGCGGACATGACACTTTTTAACATAGAAGAAGTTCCTATACCAACTCTACACCAGCGGTGGAGACATCCGTGTTCCATGTCATGTTCTTCCATATGTTCGGCCAGGAAAAGTAAGACATATGACATGGAACACGGATGTGCCCACGTCTGTTTCCCACCGAACTCTATTATCTCGCTATGGACGTTGACGGTGAAGGTGTGGTCGACGATCAACGTGGATAGGCCAGCCTCATGGTCGTTGTAGCCCGGCGTGAACGACGCGAGTGATGTGAACAACACAGAGCTGCTGACATTGCTAACAGCTTTTCCGTCTGTGATCGTTGAGCCACCTCCGTGTCTGTCTTTGCCTTGATCTCCACAAACAGGCATCATAGTCCTCCTCCATGACACGCAACCTCCATCGCTCGCGGCGGATGTCGCGGGCGCAACACATGGACTCGTACATCGCCTGCTGCTCATCCACGAAGGCCAGATTTTCTGCTGCCATGGTCATGACAGTGTCCCTTAGTTGCCAGCTCACCGTGGAGCTGTCCCTCTGCAAGCCGCTGCTGCTCAAGGAGTCGCGGGTTGTGCATATGCTCCTCCTGTAGTATCCGGAACATGGAGATCGGCGGCGCTGGCTGCTCCTCTACCATGATGACCTTGTAGTGCGCCTGTGCCCGGGCCATGTTGGAGCCATCAACCTACGCGGTCGTGGGCTTGTCATCGGATGCCTCCTTCATCATCTGGCCGCCATCCTATGGGCTCTCCTTCGGCGAGCTCGCTGGCAGTTTGGTCTCTATCCATCACATAAGACATGTCTGCCAGCCGGCCGCCAGGTCAGCCAACTCGATCTTCGGCTCCATCGAGAGCGTCAATAACAACACACTAGAGCTCGTCGTCATTGTGTTGGTGGTGCATGAAGTAGCAAGGGAAGTGGAGGTGGTGTGGTGGATTGTGTCATGCACGGCCACACTTAAATAGAAGGTGCGGGCCAGGCTAACCAGCGAGCTATTTCAATGCGGGCGCTGCAGTGGGTTTCTCGGCCGTCGTGCATGTTTGTCGGTTGGCAGAAGGACGGGCAGCTGGCTTAAATGTGGTAGATGTCACCCCCACCCGGTCACGCCGCTCTTGCATTGAACAAGTGCGGAGCCCAAGCAAACGCGGCCCATGCGGTGCTCTCGGCCGGCGCACCACTTCAATGCCAGCTCGAGCGACCAGTCCCCTCCGCTTGGGTCCGACATGAATGCGGAGCAGGGAGTTGAGGTTTGATCGCACAGGAGAGGGTGCAAGTGCGGGAGATGGTTTTGAGTGGGACTGCGTCGTCAGATGCCTATGTTGTGGCGCTCCGGACGCCTGCAAACTTTCCTTTGGTTTGCAAGAATTCGGACTCGCGGACGTCTCCCCTGACAAATACGGATTCATATTGAATAGTAAACTATATTTAGACAGCTTGGTCCAGTTATGGCTATTTGAGTGTCCGTGTTGGAGATACCCTAAAGAACTGGAAGAACGATGGGTGAGGACCAGGACAAATGTTCTCCCGTGGAAGAATATTTGTTTGCATTATCTTTGGAGAGCAAAGTCAAGCAAGAGCATGCACGGAGAGCATAATCTTACAGCTCAAACAGGTTGACAATGCGTGCGCTCGTTCACTGCGTACATTAATGTGGGTGTTGGGTGGAATCCATAGTAGATCATGGTGTCTAATCTGTGCCGATAGGTTTTTGATAATCGATGTGGTATCGTGTACGGCAATGACAGGGATGAAGGAGATTGGAAGGACATTTCTTTCCCTGGGACTTGGGATCCACGAAGCTGCCAGCATGATTTAAGTGTGTACTATACCGGTTTGCAGTTGTCATTTCTGTTAATTTTACCAAGTGTGGCATCCAGATGTAGGTTAAGGAAAACCGTTTTAGTTGGCTGAGATATTCTTAAAGAACTGTTATATCAAACATTCGGATTATAGGTAGAGATCCAAACGATCTCATCCCGCAAGACCGAGCGCACGAAGCGCGTTGCAGCATCGCGATCACATGCAAAGCTCGCTAACTACTCATATGCAAGATGCGTGAACTGATTATTTCAGTGGGTACGTCTATGTTACATCTAAATGTTATATAATACCTCGCATCTAAATATGACATCATCGTTATTTAATCCCTAAACAAGTCCATCCCGCTTTGTGGGTTTGTTTGTTTGTTTTTATTTTTTTATTTAATTAATCATGATTCAGGCTAATCAGTTCCCTTTTTCTAGGTACGATGGAGCAGGTTTGAGCTCCACCAGCTTTAAAGGACCATGCAGCTCTACCATCACCACCAGGAGCAGCAGCAATTCATCACCTTCCTGCTGCAGCAGAGCAACAAATGGCACCAAACAGGCAAACGCAATGTCGTGCTCGTCCCTTCCCAATAAAATAATCACCAATATTTTTAATTTTCTAAAAAAACATGATTTTGAAAAAAAAACAGGATTTTTAAGAAGTTAATAATTTAAGAAAACATTCATGATTTTTTATAAAGGAAAACGAAAAAATATGAATATTTTTGGATTTTTTAAACATGGACATGCAACTAGCCCACAAACCTCTTCCCGACATTAATTGCAGTCTTTTATTTCTCTTGGACATCTTTGTCTCAGTTTTTTTGTTTGGTTGTGCAGCCGCACAAGGAGCCCCCGACTAGGCTAGCCCATTAACAAGCATGGCACGATGGTGGATAGTGCAGCATAAAAATTGCAAAAAAGACAATGCGCCCGCTTGAAATTGAACACAAGAAATTGTAATTGTAATTATTTCATTGGTTCGAACATTTTGAAAAATTGAGATATACTTTCGCAAAAATCAGAACAAATTTTTAAAATTTAGAAACATTTTTTTTGGAAAGAAGAATATTTTTACAAACTTCAAAACATTTTCTGAAAACGTGTTTTTCTAAAATGCATACACTTTTTCAAAAAATTGAATAGTTTTTGAAAGTTGCAAACAATTTTTGGAAACATGAAATATTGTTTCTAACATTTGAACTTGTTTGAAAAAAGATGAACATTATATAACTTGCGAACAATTTTTGAAAAACATGAATACATTTTGAAATTTCAAAAAAAAATTGATAGACATGAACTATTCTGGAAAAATGAACAAATTTAAGAATTTTGGAACTTGTGAATTTATACAAAAAAAGAATCAGAAAAAATTAAAAATATATAAATGAAAAAGGAGATCGACTATTGAAAAATAGAAAAATTAAAATGAGAGAAAAACCTGTGAAGAAAAAATGATAAAAGAAAAAAAAACAGCAAACATGAAGAAAAGAAGACAAAACAAAAGAAACGTATCCTAGCTACTTGGGTCTGCTCATCTGCGGTTTGCTCGTAGTCGAGGGCTGGCTTGCAACTGGGAGAAAACAAAGTCGAACTGCTAGTTACGAGTGTAGGGTGGATTCAGAATTGGGATTAAAAAAGGTCGAGCCCCAGTTGCGAGTCGAGTTTGGACTTGCAATTGGGACAAAAATTGGGCCCCTGTTGCGAGTCGAGGGTTGACTTGCAACTCGAACAAAAAACCTCAGGCCCCAGTTGCGAGTTGAGGGTGGACTTGCAACTGGGATAAAAAAGGTCGGCCTTCAGTTGGGAGTCGAGGGTGGATTTGTAATTGGGACTAAAAAAGATCGGTCCCTAGTTGCGAGTCGACAATGGACTTGCTATTTAAACAAAAATGGTTGGGCCCCAGTTGCAAGTCGAAGGTACGGTGGACTTGCAACTGGGACACAAAAAGGTCAGACCCAAGTTCTGAGTGGAGAGTGAACTTGCCGCTAGGAAAAAAAGGCTGGATCCGAGTTGCGAGTAAATGGTGGACTTGCACCTGGGACAAAAAAAGGCTAGCCCCAGTTGCAAGTTAAGGGTAGACCTGCAACTAGGACAAAAAAAATATCGGGGCCCAGATGCGAGTCGAGAGTGGGATTGCAACTGGGGGGGGGGGGGAGGTCAGATCCCTGTTCCGAGTCGAGGGTGGACTTGCAACTGGGACAAAAAAGGTCGGACCCGAGTTGCGAAAAAAGGGTGGACTCACAATTGAGACAAAAAAGGTCAAATCTCAGTTACAAGTCAAGGATGGGATTACAACTGGGACAAAAAAGTTTGGAGCACAGTTGCTAGCTAGTCGAGGGTGGACTTACAATTAGAAGAAAAAAATGTTGGGTCCGAGTTTTGAGTCGAGGGTGGACTTGCAATTGGGTCAAAAAAAGGTCTTATCTCAGTTGTGAGTCGAGGGTGGACTTGCAACTGGGACATAAAAAGTCAGACCTGAGTTGCCAGTTAATGGTGGACTTGCAACTAGGACGAAAAAGGATGTGCCACAGTTGTGAGCCGTGGATGGACTTGGGTGTGACGCTCGGATACTTAAGCTACAATGAACCTCTGCTAATGATGCCACGTCATCTCTGTCTCTATAGTTAATCTCGGGTTAATTCAAAACCGCTTCAAAATTCAAATTAAATTGATGTCAACAATAAAAGTTTTCAAAAGTTGAAACAAAAATGTTCGATGGATGCCGAATATTACAAGGGTACTTATAATAAAGCAAACACAATTTTATAAAATGCCTAAAAGATTTAAAATAAAATAAAACAGAAAAGAAAATAAATAAAAGAAAGAAAATACAAAAGGGAAAACAAACGGAAATCAAAAAAAGAAGAAGAGAACCCCCCCCACTGGTCTCCGGCCCAGCAGGCCACAACCCTACTGGGCCAACCACCGGCCCAACCGGCCTCGCCCACTCTCCTTATTCCCCTACCTAGTGAGACCCCGACCCCCCACCGACACCCACTCCCCCCCACCCCACGAAAATATCTCCTCCCCCTCTCCCCCGATTGAATCGGGATCGAGGAGGAGGTCGCCGCCCGAAGCCGCCTCGCCGCCTCATGGTTGGGCGCCGCCACGGAGCTCCCACGCCGGCCTGCTTCCTCCTCTCCGCCGGCCTGCATCCTCTCCGCCGCTCATCCCCGTCGCCCTCCTCGCGCCCCGCTGCCCTGACGCTACTTCTCCTCTGTGAGCTCCCGCCTCTCCTCGCACACCTCGCCTCATGACCATCGCGCCTGCTGCCCAGCCCAGCTGGCGGCTGCCACAGACCTGGCGGCACCGACCGCCATGCCCGTCGTCCCGCACCCTCTACCGCCCCGGGGCCGCGGCCTCCTCCCCGTGCTGGCCTCACCCCGCCATCGTCTGCGCGCGTGCCCGCCGTGGCCGTGTTTGGTCACCAGACCACACCGCCTCGCCTGCTGCGTGCTCCGGCACTGAAGCCCTTCGCCCCTGCGGCCTTCGGCTGCGCTTGTCTGGCTTCGGCCACGCGCCTCGGCTGGCGCTCACCGCGACCCGCCTCCTTCGTGCCCACACGTTGCCGTCCTGCCCGGCCGCATGAGCCCTGGCCTCGCCTCCGTCATGGCGCCCGTGGCCCACTTGATCCCGCCTCATGATTGGCTGGCGAGTGCACTGTGCAGTGCGCCACACCGGCGCCCACCAACACCGCCTGCGGTGGCCACATGTGCCAGCGACTAGGGGGCCCCACCTCGTAACGAAAAATTAAAAAGGAATTTATATTAAAAATATATAATAATAATAATTAAAATAACAATTAATTATTTACTTAAATAATTAATTAACTTAATTAATCACATTAGTTAATCTAATTAAGCCTAATTAATTAACCTAATCACTTTAAATAAATTGACTAATCCTGTTTAGTTAATCGTGTCAATGATGACGTGACCCACACATCGGTTTGACCTACCAACCCCACATTGATCGCCGACGTCATGCTGACATCATGATGACGTCAGCAAACACTATTTTGGATAATGTTAGTTTAAATTAATTAAATAAATTCTAAAAATGATTTAAAACTTTAGAAAATCATATAAAATAAATTGTAGCTCAAATGAAAATACTTCCTACATGAAAGTTGCTCAGAACGACGAGACGTATCTGGATACGGAGCCCGTTCGTCTGCCACGCATCCCTAACCTATCGAACCTGCAACTTTTCACCTCCGGTTCACCTGTCCAAAAACACGAAACACCGGGAATACTTTCCCGGTTGTTTCCCCCTTTCGCCGGTATCACCTATCCCTGCGTTAGGTCACCCCTAGCACAACGTATTGCCGCGTCTTGCTTTGTATTACATTTGATTGCTCTGTTATTTATTGTGTTCCCCTCCGTTACTTCTTTAGGTAGACTCGAGACCGCTGCCGATGTTCGTGTGTTCGACTACATCGAAGACGACCCTCCTACTTGCCGTAACAACCGTGCAAGCCCCCTCCCCTTGTTCACCAGATATCGCCTATTCTTCTCTATCTTGCTTGTATTAGAGTAGTGTAGCATGTTACCGCTTTCCGTTAATCCTATCCTCGATGCATAGCTTTGTCCTTGCTACTCTTGTTGTTACCTTTACCTGCAATCCTACCTGCTTAGTATAGGATGCTAGTATTCCATCAGTGGCCCTAGATTCTTGTCCGTCTGTGTGCTATATTATCGGGCTGTGATCACTTGGGAGGTGATCACGGGTATATACTATATATTTTATACGTGATACATGTGGTGACTAAAGTCGGGTCAGCTTGTGGAGCACCCGCGAGTGATACACGGATTGGGGGCTGAAAGGACCTTTGTCCCAACGGCCCTCTGTGGTGGATCTTTGTGGCGGAAGGCAGGTGTTGAGACCGCCTAGGTGAGAGGTGGGCTCGGCCTCGTCGGCGTTTCACGGATACTTAACACGCTTAATGAGATCTTGGTATTTGATCCGAGTTGGGTCGTGACCTTATACGCACTAACCGCCACGTGGGACAAGATATGGGCAACCGCGCCATGGTATCACCAAGTATTTCGTGACGTCGAATCGAGCGGCGCTGCCAGATTGGAATGGAACGCCTGCTAAGCTAGGTCTGCTTTCGTGGCGTTCAACGTGCGAGGTGTGCTAAGGCGATGGGCCTGCACTGCGCGCTTAGTTTAGACCGGCGTCTTGACCTCTCTCACAGTGCCTAGGTGGGGCTGCGACGTGTTGATCTTCCGAGGCCGGGCATGACCCAGAAAGTGTGTCCGCCAAATGGGATCGAGCGTGTCGGGTAATGTGGTGCACCCACAGTAGGGAAGTTAATCTATTCGAATAGCCGTGATCTTCGGTAACAGGACGACTTGGAGTTGTACCTTGGCCTTATGACAACTAGAACCGGATACTTAATAAAACACACCCTTCCAAGTGCCAGATACAACCCGGTGATCGCTCTCTAACAGGGCGACGAGGAGGGGATCGCCGGTAGGATTATTGCTATGCGATGCTACTTGGAGGACTTCACCTACTCTCTCCTACATGCTTTGCAAGACGGAGGCTGCCAAGCGTAGTCTTCGACATGATTAGCTATCCCCCTCTTATTACGGCATTGCAGCTTTAGTCCACTGATATGGCCCTTTACACATATATCCATGCATATGTAGTGTAGCTCCTTGCTTGCGAGTACTTTGGATGAGTACTCATGGTTGCTTTTCTCCCTCTTTTCCCCCTTTCCGTTCTACCTGGTTGCCACAACCAGATGTCGGAGCCCAGGAGCCAGACGCCACCTTCGACGACGACTCCTACTCACTGGAGGTGCCTTCTACTACGTGCAGCCTGCTGACGACGACCAGGAGTAGTTAGGAGGATCCCAGGCAGGAGGCCTGCGCCTCTTTCGATCTGTATCCCAGTTTGTGCTAGCCATCTTATGGCAACTTGTTTAACTTATGTCTGTACTCAGAATCTGTTGCTTCCGACTTCGTCTTTGATCGAAAGCACTTGTATTCGAGCCCTCGAGGCCCCGGCTTGTATTATGATGCTTGTATGACTTTTTATGTTTTTAGAGTTGTGTTGTGATATCTTCCGTGAGTCCACGATCTTGATCGTACACATTTGCGTGCATGATTAGTGTATGATTGAATCAGGGCGCCACAAGTTGGTATCGAGCCATCGCCTATAGAAATCCCCCTTCCACACTTCTTGGCCGAAGTTGAGTCTAGTCATTGCAAAACTTTTACTAACATGGCTGTGTGCCTTACGGGCCCACGTCGCCATTGGGTGGTATTAGGATCTTTTATTCCTCGGCCTATACTCTGGGACTCCGATCTCTCTTCTATTCGGGTTAAATGATTTTGCGAAAAACAAAACTAACTTTAGGTTCTCGAAAATACTTTCTCCTAGAGAGCCCCTCACTCCCGATGATCGCTTGCTGCACCAAAAGATTCTGAAGATACTCTCTGAAGTTCTCTCGAGACTTTGTGCCCACTTTTTTTGCAATTCCCTACCACCAATAAATCCTTATGGATAACTTCTTACCTTTGCCATTCTTACATTCATCCCTAGCTGCTCTTGTTATTACAAGATGCATCGAATTGTTCTTCGACTTTTAAGAATCTCTTGAGCCATTGCATTGCAGATCTTTGCCACATGAATACCCCCTGTGGATAATTCCTCACACTTATCGAGTATCCGCTCATCCCAGTTGATTCATGTATTTCACAAAAGTCTTGAAATGCCATTCGATCTTCAAAATCCCGAGCAACCTATTCCTCTTGAAATTCTTGCTTGCTTGCATTATGGTTAATCCCATAAGTCTCGTAGTCTTATTGGCATCCCTTGTCATTATCATTACGAGTTCGATGACTCAATATGTTTCTTGAATACACGCAATCATCATTGATCCTTATAAATTACCTTTCCATTTGAGCCGCCATTCTTTTAATCGGAATTGGTTCCCGACCAATCCAATTGTTGTTGATTGTACCCTAAGGCAATTCCACTTATCCATCCCTAATCAGAGCATTGCTTCTGGTCCCTTGATTTGGAAATCATAATTCCTTTGCATTTGAGATTTGAGTTAGTCAGTTGTTTCTATAATCTGATCTCCTTGCATTCTTCTTCCACTAGTTAAGTACCGATGCTCACGTCATACCCCTTGTGGACCATCAGGTCCATTGTTGGATTTTATCCGTCAGCGTCCTTCATATTCAATAACTTTGTGAGACCTTCCCCTGATACATAATGCCTTTGGTAAATTGTATCCTCTGCTTTGTCAACCATGCTCTACTTTTGAGCTTGTGTTATTTACTCCTGAAGTTCATGGTATATGTTCTAAGAAGCCCGATGGGTTGAACCTATGCCTTCCTTAACTGTGTGAACTTCGAAAGTATTCAAGGGTCATACTCCTCACAGTAATTCACCAGGTAGGTTTTGACACTGAAATCATTTTATCTAGAGCAGTGAATGAAAGGTTATACATTGAAGAAGTGGGAGTCGACCTTGAACCTTTGTGTTCATGCCCATGGGCACGATGTAGATCTTATCATTAAAGCTTCTCTTAAATTAATTATTCCTTTGGTATAAGTTCATCTTATATTTGGGATCTGGACTTTTTGCAATCGTGGTTCCGACCATGTTCTCCTTTAAATACCATTTCTTGTACAAGTTTAAGCACTTGTCTTCTGCGGAGTAATACCCCAGTCCAACCTCTACTTTGATTTGTCGTCGAGTATTACCCCCCTGGTATCTCAAGATTATCACGGAACTACATAACTTCTTATGAGTTCTTCATCAAGTGCTACATTCTCATTGATTCCAATTTTTCATGGGCTCTGAGTTATTAAACACTCAAAGACACCGATAACTGACTCGAGTCCGCATCGCGATTAAACAACTCTTGGTAACCTTCATTACTTACTAGTTTGAACTCAATCACGTCATTCCTAGCCTGTTTAGCTTTATCCTTGTCGTGTCGATTTTAACTGTGGTACCAGGTCCTTCCCAGAGCACAATTTTTGACGATGAGCTAAGCTTACGTCGATCTTCCTCATCATATCATTTCGCTTTGGACAACAAGCTTGCTTTGGAGTTTGTGTCGTCCCCATGGTCTCTATAACCTTTTGCTTCATCATTCTTTTAACTTGATGTCATCGCCGATAGATTACATCTTCGTGGATCCCCTCGACAAAATTTGTCGTGATCATCATCAACATCTTGACTCCTTCCCGGATATCAATTGAATTCATGATGAGAAATACCATCCTTGCCCTCGATGAATTTTATTATCATCGACCCCTTTATTGCCTTCCCACCAACACAGCTTGTTCGTGTTTGGTGTTATACCTTGAGTTCCCTGCCATCCAGCAATTGTTCTTCTTTACTCGGAACATTACCATCTCTTATGTCATCAATGTTGTGAGGATTACACCACCTCTGAAGAATTTGTGATACAATGATGCTTCTAACCATCAACATTCTTTTCTAGGTCCACGTGTTGAGTGAACTCACAGTGCAAATTTAATATCTCTAGCAACCCTATTGCTTCAGAGTTATTGGACCATAATTCCAAGTTGGTGTGTTGGTTGCTCAATCGCCATTCCGACGTTGGATGTGCAACCCAGCCCATATTTCGGGCGCACCTTTCAACCCATGTTTAATTTTTTATGTTTTTCTCCAGCATACATCATTAAGTCATTTGATCTGGCTAATGTTATCTCCTTGTTCACATAGTTGTGGAAATCCATCCTTTTTGGAAATGTCAATGGATTGTCGCTGGGACAATCAGTCACCTCCTCACCTCTCCTTGAATTAATGATGAACTCTTGTTTCGGAACTCGCTTCCATGGTTTAATTCCCGAGAATCTTACAATGTCACCTCGACAATTTGTGTTGCACCTTTCTTCTCAGGCATCCTGAGTCTGAGGAATCCTGACGCCCATCGGATCTGAACCTAGGTCAGATGTGATGGTTTGAACATATTTCCAAGAGTTTTACCATTGGTCTATATATCTCTCGGTAAGGTGATGTCATGCCTAGCACACCTGGCCGGAGGACCTATTGTTACTGTTTCCTTTTTAGCAAGGTTATCCATTCTTCCCTGAGGAAATTGTAAGACTTATTCTACAAGTTATTCTGATGGATCCTTTGTGTTTCCAAAGTCTGATCTTCACCGATGACCATGTCAATGCTATCTCGAAGCATGTCTATGGTACTTTGATTTTCAACAAGAACATTTGAAGCTCAATGCTAACTGCTTTCTGCTCAATTATCCAAACACATTGTATGGGTAATGTCATGAAAATTCTTTCCCTTACCTAAAGAGTTTTCTACATTATATCATGTCATGGATATTATGCTCTGCTTGTCCTTGGGAAGGATATACCCTTGAAATATGTGTGTATACACATTTTCCTTTCCATTGTTCTGTTTAAACCTGATAAATACTTTTCCTTTCCATTGGTTTGTTTAAACCTCCTTGCGATCTATATTATATAAGGAGTAATATTTCCCTGCTTATGTAAACACCTCGTTGTAGCACTCTGTCAGTAAGACCCTGTTGCTATTGTTGATGACATTTCGGTAACCACCGATGGACGAGAACTTTGCCTATTGGTCCGCCTCGTTTGAACGAGCAGGAAAATGGTTCTGTTCGTCCCTCGCCCTTGGTACCAACGATGTTGCCAACATAACTGACAGGCTATCCTCTGCCATGCCTTGCTACCATGACCGTGCAATATGTCAACATCCTTCCAACCTTTGAACCACATGGTGGGCCCATAACCCACAGTTCCACAGGATCGAAACCTGACTCTCCTGCACCCCTGTTCCCAAAGGTTGTTCCTCGCGTGTGGCCTCGTATGTAATTCACGAGCCACCTTCCGAGGGATCATCAAATCTGTTACCGGACGCAATACTTATTCCCGATTGCTTTGAGCCCCTTTCACACCCTGCTTCAGGCATCGAACGGTTGCCTGCTCGCTCGAAAGTTCCCATGAAACCTCATTACTTTGCTCTCAATATTTCCTTAAGTTTCAATTCTAGAGTTACTTTCTGCCACCTTCCCCGATGTTATCGACCAGATAGTCAACCTTGTAGAGGTTCGTTCTCCCGGAATACCCCCCTTATTCTTTCGTAAGTACGATGGAACCCCCGAAGGAAGGATACCGACTTCATCTTGATAACTTGAAGCAGAAAAATGAAGACATCAATATAATGGATCGACCACTTCGAGAAGAGCAACCAAGACCAAGAAGATTCGTTAGAATTTCGTAACCAGACCTTTCCCCCGTTTTCCACCTCTTAAATCTCGGGACGAGATTTCTTGTAGTGGAGGAGAATTGTGACGCCCGAATACTTAAGCTACAGTGAACCTATGCTAATGATGCCACGTCATCTCTGTCTCTATAGTTAATCTCGGGTTAATTTGAAACCGCTTCAAAATTCAAATTAAATTAATGTCAACAATAAAAGTTTTCAAAAGTTGAAACAAAAATGTTTGATGGATGCCGAATATTACAAGGGTACTTATAATAAAGCAAACACATTTTTATAAAATGCCTAAAAGATTTAAAATAAAATAAATCAGAAAATAAAATAAATAAAAGAAAGAAAATACAAAAGGGAAAAACAAACGGAAGTCAAAAAAAGAGAAACCCCCCATCGGTCTCGGCCCAAGAGCTACAGCCCTCTTGGGCCAACCATCACCCAACCGCCTCGCCCACTCTCCTTATACCCCCACCCGGTGAGACCCCGACCCCCACCAACACCCACTCCCCCCCCCCACGAAAATATCTCCTCCCCCTCTCCCCTGATTGGATCGGGATTGAGGAGGAGGTCACCGCCCGAAGCCGCCTCGCCGCCTCGCCGTTGGACGTCGCCACGCCGGAGCTCCCCCGCCGGCCTGCTTCCTCCTCTCCGCCGGCCGGCATCCTCGCCGCCGCTCATCCCCGTCGCCCTCCTCGCGCCCGCTCGACCCTACTCCTCCTCTGTGAGCTCCGCCCCTCTCCTCGCACACCTCGCCCGCGACCATCTCCGCGCTTGTCAATCCCGCGTTCGCGCGGGAGGGCGCGCTGGACACGGGCGGCACCGACCGCCGTGCCCGTCGTCCCGCACCCTCGCCCGGGGCGTAGCCTCCTTCCCGTCTTGGCCTCACCCGCCATCGTCTGCGCGTGCCCGCCGTGCTGCGCGTTCGTCACCGAACCACACAGCCTTGCTCGCTTGCCGTGCTCCGGCGAAGCCCTTCGCCCCATGCGGCCTTGGCTGCGCGCATCTGGCCTTCGACGCGGGCCAGCGCCTCGGCAGCGCTCACCGCGACCCGCCTCGCTTCGTGCACTGACGTCGCCATCCTGCCCGGCCCCAGCAGACGGCCCCTACCTCACTGCGTGGCGCCACTGCGTCTCCCCCTTGATCCCGCCCGTGGCTGGGCTGGTGCCTTTCGGGTGCGCCGCAGCGCCTAGCCGCTAACCGCCTGCGGTGGCCACTGTATTATCGACTAGGGGGCCCCACCCCTCAGAACGAAAATTAAAAAAAGGAATTTATATTAAAAATATATAATAATAATAATTAAAATAACAATTAATTATTTACTTAAATAATTAATTAACTTAATTAATCCTGTTAGTTAATCTAATTAAGCCTAATTAATTAACCTAATCACTTTAAATAAATTGACTAATCCTGTTTAGTTAACTGTGTCAATGACAGACGTGACCCACACATCAGTTTGACCCAGTCAACCCCCTGTTGACTGCTGACGTCATGCTGACATCATGATGACGTCAGCAAACACTATTTTGGATAATGTTAGTTTAAATTAATTAAATAAATTCTAATAATGATTTAAAACTTTAGAAAATCATATAAAATAAATCGTAGCTCAGATGAAAATACTTCCTACATGAAAGTTGCTCAGAACGACGAGACGAATCCGGATACGGAGCCCATTCGTCCGCCACACATCCCTAACCTATCAAACCTGCAACTTTTCACCTCCGGTTCACCTGTCCGAAAACACGAAACACCGGGAATACTTTCCCGGTTGTTTCCCCCTTTCGCCGGTGTCACCTATCCCTGCGTTAGGTCACCCCTAGCACAACGTATTGCCGCGTCTTGCTTTGTGTTACATTTGATTGCTCTATTATTTATTGTGTTCCCCCTCCATTACTTCTTTCCGGTAGACTCCGAGATCGCTGCCGATGTTTGTGTGTTCGACTACATCGAATACGACCCCTCCTACTTGCCAGTACACCAAGAACCTCCCTTCAGCAACACATCGATGTGTTGTCGTATGTCCATATTTGCGTTGCTAAGGTCTACACCAACGGATTTATATGCGTTGTTGTTGGTGGCGTTGCAAAGGTCTACAACAACATATATAAATGCGTTGGTAACCAGCATGAATATGTGTTGTAAGGCAGCAACATATAGAGCTAGAGCGTAACAACACTTCGTATGCGTTGGTGGCTGCCAAAAAAAGATCCTTATAATTCCTAGAAGCATTGTCGCATAGCTTGGACAATTAATGCATTTTGTACATCAAAATTCTAAATTATTATGTCAATGTTGATAGTGCATAAGAGACACAAACATAATAATTAGAAAGGTCACATATATTAAATCAACTCGGTTGCTTTACAAAGAACGTGATACAAAGATTACAGTATGTGAAACTATCTAGTAGTAGTCTGATTCTCAACCTTGCAATCAACATGTCAGCCATCTAAAACATAACGTTTGAAACATTGACCTGAATGACATTCTAATAACCTAATCTAAAACTATCTAGTAGTAGCCACCTTCTCGATCTTGCAGTCAACTTCCGAGCCATGGATCATTAATATATCTTGGCAATCTACAACAACAAAGAAATGAGAAAAATAAGGTGGCATCAAATAAAATCAAGTTAATAGGGTAGTAAAATTCAAACAAAGAGCAACATACGAAGCTTGAAGGCCATATGATAGTTCATCTTGCTATATGGCCTATAGTTTTGTTTTAGTGGCCGTATCAACCAAGAATCAATTACCAAGTTCAACACCCTTAATTTTTGTCTTATATTCTAGGTCGGTACTTTGGAGTGTAGCAAGAGCAACATTCTTGTTTAGATTTCCCAAGCAAAGCAGGAACTACAATGAGCATTCATATTGCTAAAAGAATGATCAATAATAAATTGTTGCTCAACCATGTTGAATTCCAAACAGTAGAGAAATCAGCATACCTTATCTTAGATGGATGTTAGTTTGATGCTCACATCTCCGTATCAAAGAGAAAAATTCACTTCAGATACAATATGTTGCTTCACTAAACACGTTAGTTGAAGTTTTACTTCTCTGAACAACCAAGTCAAAGCAAGCACCGGAACAGAATAATCATTCCATCATCCAACATACATCATCACCTGTGAAGGGCTTTGATATATCATAATTTGAACACCTTTTTACAGTCCCAGCCATAGCACTCAACTCTGTAGACAGAGAAAAGAGAGCCTTATGAACAGACCATTCATATGTTAATTGAGTTAAACACCTTACAAAGAATATAATGAAGATACAGTGAGGTAAATGCCCAAAAAATGTGTGCGCCGACAAATAGAGCATGCTTCATTGCAAACACAGATCTAACAGTGCATATATAAATGCAGAGATTAAAAAATTTCCAGAAACACTTGAAGTTGATAGAAAATAATTCGCACAAAGCTAAATCAGGTGGCTGTATTAAATGTTAACAAGTGTGTTTTCTAGTGATTTTGATTTATATATATGATTGACAACAATAGTAATCTGAGTGAAAACAAAATCTTTTTCAACATGATTTTCTGAATTACACTGCAGATGATGTCACTTAAATCACCTACAGCTTTACAAGCCATCATTATTCATGCGGTCGTACCTCCTACAGAAGTAGCCTGCTATATATGCCCTGAACTTTCTCCCAAAGCTGAATATGTAAAAAAAATGTCCTGTAAAGAATAATGGATTCATTTCATAAGCACTTGGAAGCACATTTAAGTAGATTGAACAAAAACATAATAACACTTCCAAGCACATTTAAGTAGATCGAACAAAAACACTGACGAGCAATCTTTAAAAGTTCTAACAACAATCTTAATTTGTAATGATATAACTTAAGAAGGTTGCCTCACATGAGTTCTGATGCCAGGTTCAAAGACTCCAAGGATCAATGCGTCGTGGAAGACGGCGCGCAACAAACACACTGTTGTAAAGACGAATACTGTGGCGCTGCACCAAGTGCTCAAGCGTTAGGCTGCTAGCAGCAGCTGCTACTATGCTCTAGGATGACGGTGACAATCAAATCTGAACCGAAGTTACTATATCCAGCCAGTGAAAGTGCAGAATATGCACATACACAGGTCACGATCTGATCGATTCATCGATCAAAATAAGCCAACCACGATCGTACATGGGCTATTGCCTGCTGACTTTGGGATTCTCTAATTTCGTGCTAGTTCATTAACATATTGACTAATGAGTAATTAGCTGCAGCCAGCCGGCCGTTAGCGTGTACATACACAACGGTGGATCAGGAATACTATAATACTTAAAGGAAATTGCTAGATGATTGGTAATTTTTTCTACAAGGCAGACACCTTAATCTTTACTGAAAGTCGGTCATTAGCAGAACATATAAAAACGGAAATGTCCAAACAGCGTACTTATTTTCCAGTCACAGACCTTCAGGTATAAGATGAAATCCATCATATTACTAAGCACAAGTAGAATCACTATTCCAAAGGATTGGAATATACAGGTTCCATCAACCAGCCACAAATCAGAAAGTAGTACTGCATACCTACAAAAAAACCCAGAATTAGAAGTCTCCATATTAATAGCCATCATGAGTGTCTGCCTGTCTCAAATACCAACAACCTGGACCGATCGATTGAACCGGCAGGAAGCAAAGAGAGGGAGAAAATACAAAATACCATGGCGTTGAGGTTGGAGTCCTTGGCGAGGATGTGGTACAGGCGGAATCGGTGGACAAGCACGAACAAGTGAACGGCGGCTACGAGGATGGAGTTGAAGGAGCTGGATGTGGTCTTGCCTCCAATGAAGACTCTCCTGCTCCAGAAGGTTCCGCAACATCTGGTCCGGCAAGTCGCCGCCTCGCCGGCTTGCATCGCCGCGGCGGTTGACATCGTCACGCTCCTTCGATGCCGCGGAGGGCGTATCCTAGATTGGTCTGGGTGTGGGAGGGGAGGTGCTGGAGAGATGGGGAAGTCCTCGACATCGGGATCACGGGGCGCAGTTGAGGCGGCCGAGTGTGGAGGACGGAGATGAACTGGATGAATCCGGATCAAGGATCACACGATAGAACGAAGGTAGGCAGCGACGACGTGTGGGGTGTGCCTACCTATCGGGAGGAAGTGGGTTGTTTCCTTTATTTTTTATTTCGGAAAAATGATATTTCCTTAATTGTCGTAGGGAGTGGTTAATAGTCATGGGAAGTGGGAGCTGCAATAACAGCAACACATAGCTATTTCGTTGGAAGGGATGCGTAGCTATAGAGGGGTTCGTGGTGTAGTGAGAACAACCAGGCAAGCCCCCCCTTGATCACCAGATATCACCTATTCTTCTCTCTACTGCTTGCATTAGAGTAGTGTGGCATGTTACTTCTTTCCTTTAATCCTATCCTGATGCATAGCTTGTCCTTGCTACTACTGTTGTTACCTTTACCTGCAATCCTACCTGCTTAGTATAGGATGCTAGTATTCCATCAGTGGCCCTACATTCTTGTCCGTCTGCTGTGCTATATTATCGGGCTGTGATCACTTGGGAGGTGATCACGGGTATATACTATAATATTTATACATGATACATGTGGTGACTAAAGTCAGGTCGGCTTGTGGAGCACTCGCGAGTGATACACGGATTGAGGGCTGAAAGGACCTTTGTCCTAACGGCCCTCTGTGTGGATCTTTGTGGCGGAGCGACAGGGCAGGTTGAGACCGCCTAGGTGAGAGGTGGGCTTGACCCTGGTTAGCGTTCGCGGATACTTAACACGCTTAATGAGATCTTGGTATTTGATCTGAGTTGGGTCGTTGACCTTATACGCACTAACCGCCACGTGGGACAAGATATGGGCAACCGGCGTCGTGGTATCAGCCGAAGTATTTCGTGACGTCAGCGACTGAGCGGCGCGCGCCGGATTGGAATGGAACGCCTGCTAAGCTAGGTCTGCTTTCGGCCGCGTTCGCAACGTGCAGGTGTGCTAAGGGCGATGGGCCCAGACCCCTGCGCGCTTAGGTTTAGACCGGCGTGCTGACCTCTCTGTTGTGCCTAGGTGGGGCTGCGACGTGTTGATCTTCCGCTGCTGGGCATGACCCAGAAAAATGTGTCCGGCCAAATGGGATCGAGCGTGTCGGGTAATGTGGTGCACCCATGCAGGGAAGTTAATCTATTCGAATAGCCGTGATCTTCGGTAATGTGACGACTTGGAGTTGTACCTTGACCTTATGACAACTAGAACCGGATACTTAATAAAACACACCCTTCCAAGTGCGAGATACAACCCGTTGATCGCTTCTCTAACAGGCTGACGAGGAGGGATCGCCGGTAGGATTATTGCTATGCGATGCTACTTGGAGGACTTCAGTCTACTCTCTCCTACATCTTGCAAGGCGGAGGCTGCCAAGCGTAGTCTTCGACGGGATTAGCTATCCCCTCTTATTACGGCATTCTGCAGTTCAGTCCATCGATATGGCCCTTTACACATATATCCATGCATATGTAGTATAGCTCCTTGCTTGCGAGTACTTTGGATGAGTACTCACGGTTGCTTTTCTCCCTCTTTTCCCCCTTTCCCTTCTACCTGATTGCCGCAACCAGATGTCGGAGCCCAGGAGCCAGACGCCACCTTCGACGACGACTCCTACTACGCTAGAGGTGCCTTCTACTACGTGCAACCCGCTGACCACGACCAGGAGTAGTTAGGAGGATCCCAGGCAGGAGGCCTGCGCCTCTCTCGATCTGTATCCCAGTTTGTGCTAGCCATCTTATGGCAACTTGTTTAACCTATATACGTACTCGAGATCGTTGCTTCCTGACTCGTCTTTGATCGAGCACTTGTATTCGAGCCCTCGAGGCCCCTGGCTTGTATTATGATGCTTGTATGACTTATTTATATTTTTAAAGTTGTGTTGTGATATCTTCCCGTGAGTCCCTGATCTTGATCGTACACCTTTGCGTGCATGATTAGTGTATGATTGAATCGGGGGCGTCACATTTGGACTGAGACAAAAAAGGGTCGGGGCCCAGTTACCTGTTGATGTTGGACTTGCGACTGAGAAAATAAAAGGCCGAGCCCCAGTTGCGAGTCGTTGATGAACTTGCAACTGAAGCATACCCCAGTAATCTCACTATAAACAACATGATAAGTTATGTATTATAAGCGTGATAGTTTGGGACGCAAGGTGAGGTCCACATGCCGACGCTGCATGGCTCGCTTATAAAATGGAACATTGCGGCTCATGCCAGTCCAGGCTCGTTTAGGCGTTTGTCGTGCTGTGGTATTTGTACATGAGTTATCAACAGTTTTGTGTATATATTAGCATGCTATTTACATACAAATTATCTGGTGTATGAATTTAAATTCTTTTCCTTGAGCAAAATGTTATGGTTTGTATGTGTGTCATCATCTCTATTGTGCGTATATTACCATGCTAATTACACATAAGTTATCAGGTGTACGGTGTGTAAATTATCATGATACTACACATAAGTTATCAAAGTATGTTTCAACTACTTCCCCCTTCCCCGAGTCAAAGTTACCATGCTAAGGGTACGATAGTTATCAGGCCAGCGTCCGTAAATTACCATGGTAATTACATAGAAGTTACTGTTGTATCTTTTAACAAACTCCCCCCTCCCCCCATCAAAGTTACCAGACTCGAGTTACATAAGTTATCAGGTCTACGGTATGTAAATTACCATGTTGTTCACACAGAAGTTATTAGGCGATGTCTAAATTACCATGCGCTATTCACACAAAAGAAACAAGGGTACGTTTATAAAAAAATCATGTAAAAAAAGGTTACAACGGTGTGAACGTGTAATTTATCGGATCTTTTTTTTAGAAAAGGAGGAGGACCCCCGGCCTCTGCATCTGGGCGATGCATACGGCCACTTTATTAATTATTCTTATAAGACCTTACAAAGTCATACAATAATAAGACTAAAGCCATCATCTAAGCAACAACTGTCGCTAATCCTATCCAATTGATGAAGGGGCGCTGATAGTCTAGGCTAATACCAAACAGACATCACAGCCAAACCTAAACATCTAAGACCAGAGGTCCCAACCAGGACGCCTGCCGGGTATGGGGCACCTACCGGTCCGGCGCACTCCTCAACCAGGACGCCTGTCGGGTATGAGGCCGTCGCAGCCACCTGCCACCAATCCATCTTCAGTGCTGTACTGTTGCATCACCTTTCCCGGCCTCTCTGCCATCGACGCTACCACGACGCCTGATAACGTCACCCTCCTGTGCGAGTCCCACGCCACACGTCGGGTGCCGAGTCTCCACTGCGCCACGCCGCCGAGAATCGCCACCATTAATGTGCAGGATGAATCACCGCTCCACCAATTATTCCGTCCACTGGTCCCTCGAGCCCGTGTACACCTCCAAGAATGACGCCACAAGAGGGAAACGACACAATAATGCCGCCGTCATCCGATCTACTGATCTAGGGTTTCCCCTGGAGGTAGCAGATAGTGGCCTGGAACTTCCCAACAACGATGCCTTCAACAAGGGAACGACATGGAATAGTGCCGCCATCGCCGGCCTAGGCAGCAGCCGCGAGCAGGTCTTCACCCAGATCTGTTCCAATGGCCTCCATCAAGTGTCTTATGCACGGATCATCCACCACCGCGGCCGCCGCGTCGCCCATCGCGAGTCCACAGCCGCCGACATAGTCCTCTGACGTCCGGGGCCGCCGCCCCGGGATCCAGCCCTCGCTGGCCGCCGAGTCCTGCCGCCGCACGCCCGATGCGCATCGGACCGGGACGCCGCCAGCCGCGACCAGGCCCCTACCAGATCTGGGAAGAGGAATCACCCTCCACCGCAGCATCTAGCCACACGCCGGAGCATCCAAGCCCCACCAACCCCCGGCTAGCGCCCGCCACGAAGCCCCGCACCCCTAGGTAGCCGCGCCCGCAAGTCCAGATCGAAGCTCCCGCGGCCCTCCTCCAGCCGCTAGATGCTCCTAAGACGAGAGGGAAGAAGAGACCTAGGGGGAACGCCCCGCCGCCGCCATCACTGGAGCCCGCCCGGGCTTCGCCGGCGGCGCCCCAGGCGGCGGCGCGAAGAGGGAGGAGAAGGGGAGGGCGGTGGGTGTCGCCCCCCGTGTTGCTGGGAGGTGCCCCGCCCAATATGAGTCATCTCTTAAATTTATCGGATCTTATATTTTAATAACAAAGATTCTTTGATGATCTCCCAGTATTTCCATGATGCTTGTACGCGAGTTATCAGGTACACAGTGCGTAAGTCACCAACAAATTTACATAAAAGTTACCGGGTTTCAACTACTTTTCCCCCCGGGAAAAAGTTACCATGGTAAGGATACGTAAGTTATCAAGTCAGCGTGTGTAAATTACCATGATTATTATACAGAAGTTAGTGTTGGGTGGCTCGTTAAAAGCATTGCTATTTTTTCCGCTCTCAAATAGAGTATAAAAGTTAGCTAACCTGATTTAGAAACACAAAAACAAGCTTGGCCCAAGTGGTAGCGCACCAGACCTTAATCAGTAGGTTAGGGGCTCAACACCTAGTGGGTGCTTCTTTTTTTCTCCGTGAAATTTTTGAGCGCGTGAGAAGTGGGTTGAGCGAGAAGTTATAACGCGGATGGCGCGCGCGTGGAATTCGGATCAAATGGCAATCAGATCATTCAGATCTGTTTTTCAAATTCTGAATGTTTGGAAATTACAAGTTTCATTTCTTAAATTACAATCGATTTGGGAAAGTGCAATTTCATGTCTGTAACTTGTATTTTTTTTACCCCGCAAAAAACAAAACTTGCATGTTTTTTACCCAGCTGCACGTTGCAATGCTTATAAAATAAAGTTAAACTTTTCTGAATCAAATGAGTTTTGAAAAAAAATGCTCAATACGTTTACGGCCAGCACCGCTTCAGAGCATTAGTGCCTGCATTCATGCCCGGCCAGAGTGGACGCGATCGCTCACTGGCGCCGGCATTGAAGCGGCGCACCGACCGAGAGAGCGCCACCCGCGCCGCTTCCGAGTGTAGGGACTACTGTGCGTTCAAACGATACGACGGCTGCCCGTCCGTCCGTCAGCCGCCCATAGTGATGGCACGCGGTTGCCGAGGTGTCCCCTCCGGTGCCACATGTTCGTCCCTCTGCCGCCTACCATTGCTATATAAACCACTGCCCCGGCCATAGTCGTAGTCATCCACCGCACCACTCCCACCATGGATTTCTCTCCCACCAAAGCTCTCTTGGACGGGCTGGCGTCGAATCGGAAGAAGGAGATGGCCGCCATTGCTGCCGGCTGGCAGGCAGTCAGAGGACGACGAGGTCTTAATGGAGGAAGCTGCCGACGATAAACCATCGCCATCCTCCTCCGCGCCTGTCGGGGGTTGGGTGCGACATATGCCAATGGATGGCTTATCATGGTGGGAGCGAGTAGAACGTCGCCGGTGCCCGGAAGCGGGATGAGGCGTAGACACGAACGCCTGCGTACTTTACCCAGGTTCGGGGCTCTCCTAGGAGATAACACCCCTAGTCCTGCTCTGCGGGGTCTCCGCATGATCACTAGGGCACAAGTGAGTACAATGGTGCTCCTCGAGCTGTATGCTAGAGGTATGTCACGACGGGATTTTCCAGGTATTGATTTCCCAGAAAATGGCCCTTGTGCTCACCAGCCCCAGGATTACTGTTAGCTGATGAGGCACTAGCTTGATACAGAATTTCCAAGCAAAATACAACATATGTAGTACAAGATCATTCTGGCATGTGGGTACAACAAAAGATTTCTAGGGGTTGATGGCGGAAGCGGTTTGTGGATCAATTGCGTCTATGGGACTCCATTTCCCACAGGAACAGCTGAACAGGATAACTCCTATCTTCGCGAGGCTGCTATCATCTTGGCGTAGGTTCCGGGGCTGTCATCGCATCACTCCTCTCCATGCAAGCAATCTGGCCAAGACAATAGCCAGGGACAAGCCAGTGAGTACTTTTGAATGTACTCACAAACATTAAGAACACGGGTATAATATAACAACGATAACCATATTCTGAAATATATTGTGATCACAACGTCAGTCATAAAATAAAATCTCTAATGCATGCAAGCAGGTTATTTATATACATGAGTATGCAATAACAGCGTAGTATTAAAATGCACCGATCGGGTGTCTGAAGCGACGCCTCGAAAGGTTAGTAAACAACGAGCATGCCTCAGTCGGGCGTGTGAGCGACACCACATAAAGGGCTTATAAAGTAAATAAATAATAAGCATGTCACAGTCGGGCGTCTCAGCGACACCACATAAAGGGCTTATAGAGTAAATAAATAACAAGCATGCCACAGTCGGGCGTCACAGCGACACCACATAAAGGGCTTATAAAGTAAATAAATAACAAGCATGCCACAGTCGGGCGTCTTGGCGACACCACATAAAGGGCTTATAGATAATCACGGCGAATATCCAGGAGGTAGAACCATCCCAGGGATACTCTATAATTCCAATAATATAACGGGTTAGTCCATAACAAAAATAATAATAATCATGATCATCACAAGTCACAAGTCATGATCCCAGTTCTGGTTTAACAGTTTCTCCTCCGAAGACCGACACTAAGACCGACACTTGACCCATCCCAGACTGTAATCCTTAACCATGGACACGGCTATTCGAATAGATTTAATCTCTGTAGAGGATGCACTCTTTACCCACGTGTAACGGATTCCTTTAGTCCATCGGGACTAATTCCGTCTACGGCCTTTTAATTGAAAACACACCTATACGCACACACCAGCCTAACTTACCGGTGTCTGGAATCACCCACGACACCCGTTAAGCGAAACTCTAAGTGGGGAGGCTACAACCTCGACGTAACATGGATCACAAAATTTATACCGCGCGCAAACTAGGGGAGCTACCCCTTCGGCTACAACCGAAACACCCATGCTCCCGGACCAGGTGGCATGCCTACCGGATGCCTCGGTATCTTCCACCATGGCCTCTACATGACGGTGTGTGCTAGGAAAGGGTTGACAACTTCTTGAACCGTACCCTACCTACGGCGAGGGACAAGTGGTAGCACGAAACAAGTATGGGGTTACGGAACAAGACTCGATCTATGGTCGACTCAGGAGGTTTAAATATTCCCTGCATGATTAGCATAACAACATATACTTCAACCAACAGACAGAATCACCACGCGACATACCCCCTCATGCCCTACCGGACACGACCGTCTCGACGGAGGACTAGGGACAAGACTGTGTCTACCCAAGACAGAGGCTTTCTCGGATTCCCTTCCGGTATACATGAAAGGCATATGACGGTGATTACCATCACAACCATATCAAACTCCAATAGCATGAAATCATCAATATGCACTCATGAGTAGGACATATCATCACATAAAATGACGTATACCCCGTGTCGAGGTGGTGTTGTCATCGTGTCAAATAACACACACAATATTATGCCAAGGTTCAGAATGCTTGCCTTCAAGTCGTGGGGAGGCAGGGTGCATTCCAAAATTCTTGAAGGCTTTCTCCTCTCTCCAAAATCCTATTTAAAATATTTTTGAATCAATATATAGTTTAAAAACAGTACCAAATAGTTGTCTGAATTTTTTTGAAATAAATCTTAAAATAAACTAGACATTATTTGAGAGAGGTAGGAAAAAGAATCAACTCATTTGGAGTTTTATTTAAAAAGATATAGCCAGTCAAAGTTTAGTCAAATCTCTGGTTTTAAATAAAACAAAAAAGAAAAGAAAACGATTCGAATATACGTACACGCAGAACACGTACTCTGGCTTTATGTCTCCACTTATCCTGCGTGGACAGGCATGTGCCACTGACAGTGGGTCCGGGGGACCCACTGGTCAGGTTTGATTGGTCTTCCCTCCCTCCTCTTCCTCTGCCCGAGCGGGGGCGGGACTCCGGCGATGCTCGCCGTCGAACGGCGGCACCATTCGGGAAACCGAGTGTTGGAAATATGCCCTAGAGGCAATAATAAATTAGTTATTATTATATTTCCTTTATCATGATAATCGTTTATTATCCATGCTATAATTGTATTGAAAGGAAACTCAGATACATGTGTGGGTACATAGACAACACCATGTCCCTAGTAAGCCTCTAGTTGACTAGCTCGTTGATCAATAGATGGTTACGGTTTCCTGACCATGGACATTGGATGTCGTTGATAACGGGATCACATCATTAGGAGAATGATGTGATGGACAAGACCCAATCCTAAGCCTAGCACAAAGATCGTA
The DNA here is from genome assembly GCA_021605145.1 of Aegilops bicornis. Lineage (NCBI taxonomy): Eukaryota > Viridiplantae > Streptophyta > Magnoliopsida > Poales > Poaceae > Aegilops > Aegilops bicornis. The sequence continues at coordinate 159,202,315 of CM038670.1, read as the reverse complement.
GTTCGTATGCTAAAGCTTTTCTAAATGTCAAGTATCATTTCCTTAGACCATGAGATTGTGCAACTCCGAATACCGTAGGAATGCTTTGGGTGTACCAAACGCCACAACGAATCGGGTGGCTATAAAGGTGCATTACAGGTATCTCCGAAAGTGTACATTGGGTTGGCACGAATCGAGATGGGATTTGTCACTCCGGTTGACGGAGAGGTATCTCTGGGCCCACTCGGTAGGACATCATCATAATGTGCACAATGTGACCAAGGGGTTGATCACGGGATGATGTGTTATGGAACGAGTAAAGAGACTTGCCAGTAACGAGATTGAACAAGGTATCGGTATACCGACGATCGAATCTCCGGCAAGTACAATACCGTTAGACAAAGGGAATTGTATACGGGATCGATTGAGTCCTTGACATCGTGGTTCATCCGATGAGATCATCGTGGAACATGTGGGAGCCAACATGGGTATCTGCACCCGCTGTTGGTTATTGACCGGAGAACGTCTCGGTCATGTTCGCATGGTTCTGAACCCGTAGGGTCCACACACTTAAGGTTCGATGGCGACGCTAAGGTTATAGGGAATAGATATACATGGTTACGAATGTTGTTCGAGTCCGGATGAGATCCTGGACGTCACGAGGAGTTCCGGAATGGTCCGGAGGTAAAGATTTATATATGGGAAGTCCTATTTTGGCCACCGGAAATGTTCGGGATTTTACGGTATTGTACCGGGAAGGTTCTAGAAGGTTCCAGAATGGGGCCCACCTGCATGGAGGGACCCACATGAACGTGGGTAGTGGGGGCAAGGCCCCACACCCCTGTTCAAGGCGCACCAAGATCCCCCCTTAGAAGGAATAAGATCATATCCCGAAGGGATAAGATCAAGATCCCTAAAAAGGGGGGATAACAATCGGTTGGGATTTCTTTCCTCCCACCTTTGCCAACGCCCCAATGGACTTGGAGGGCAAGAAACCAGCCCCTCCACCCCTATATATAGTGGGGAGGCGCATGGGAGCTTCACCCTTGCCCCTGGGGCAGCCCTCCCCCTCTTCCAAGTCCTCCTCCTCTCCCGCGGTGCTTCGCGAAGCCCTGCAGGATTGCCACGCTCCTCCATCACCACCACACTGTCGTGCTGCTGCCGGATGGAGTCTTCCCCAACCTCTCCCTCTCTCCTTGCTGGATCAAGGCATGGGAGACGTCACCGGGCTGTACGTGTGTTGAACGCGGAGGTGCCGTCCGTTCGGCACTAGGATCTCCGGTGATTTGGATCACGGCAGTACGACTCCTTCAACCCGGTTCTCTTGAACGCTTCCGCTTAGCGATCTACAAGGGTATGTAGATGCACTCTCCTTCCCCTCGTTGCTAGTTTCTCCATAGATAGATCTTGGTGACACGTAGGAAATTTTTGAATTTACGCTACGTTCCCCAACAAAGATGGCATCATGAGCTAGGTCTATTGCGTAGATTCTTTGCACGAGTAGAACACAAAGTAGTTGTGGGTGTTGATTTTGTTCAATATGCTTACCGTTACTAGTCCAATATTGTTTCGACGGTATTGTGGGATGAAGCGCCCGGACCGACCTTACACGTACACTTACGTGAGGCGAGTTCCACCGACCGACATGCACTTGGTGCATAAGGTGGCTAGCGGGTGACAGCCTCTCCCACTTTAGTCGGAACGGATTCGATGAAAAGGGTCCTTATGAAGGGTAAATAGCAATTGGCATATCACGTTGTGGTTTTTCAGAGGTAAGAAACGTTCTTGCTAGAAACCCATAGCAGCCACGTAAAACATGCAAACAACAATTAGAGGACGTCTAACTTGTTTTTGCGGGTATGCTATGTGATGTGATATGGCCAAGAAGAATGTGATGAATTATATGTGATGTATGAGATTGATCATTTTCTTGTAATAGGAATCACGACTTGCATGTCGATGAGTATGACTACCGACAGGAGCCATAGGAGTTGTCTTTATTTATTGTATGACCTGCGTGTCATTGAACAAACGCCATGTAATTACTTTACTTTATTGCTAACCGGTAGCCATAATAGTAGAAGTAATAAGTTGTCGAGACAACTTCATGGAGACACGATGATGGAGATCATGATGATGGAGATCATGGTGTCATGCCGGTGACGATGATGATCATGGAGCCCCGAAGATGGAGATCAAAAGGAGCAAAAATGATATTGGCCATATCATGTCACTATTTGATTGCATGTAATATCATGTTTATGCATCTTATTTGCTTAGAACGACGGTAGTAAATAAGATGATCCCTCATTAAAATTTCAAGAAAGTGTTCCCCTTAACTGTGCACCATTGCGAAAGTTCGTGGTTTCGAAGCACCACGTGATGATCGGGTGTGATAGATTCTTACGTTCACATACAACGGGTGTAAGCCAGATTTACACACGCGAAACACTTAGGTTGACTTGACGAGCCTAGCATGTACGAGACATGGCCTCGGAACACAAGAGACCGAAAGGTCGAGCATGAGTCGTATGGTAGATACGATCAACATGAAGATGTTCACCGATGATGACTAGTCCGTCTCACGTGATGATCGGACACGACCTAGTTGACTCGGATCATGTAATCACTTAGATGACTAGAGGGATGTCTATCTGAGTGGAAGTTCATAAGATGAACTTAATTATCCTGAACATAGTCAAAAACCCTTTGCAAATTATGTCATAGCTCGCGCTTTAGTACTACTGTTTTAGATATGTTCCTAGAGAAAATATAGTTGAAAGTTGATGATGGCGATTATGCGGACAGTAGAAAGCTTATGTCCTTAATGCACCGCTCAGTGTGCTGAACCCCAAACGTCATCTGTGGATGTTGCGAACATCGGACATACACGTTTTGATAACTACGTGATAGTTCAGTTAAACGGTTTAGAGTTGAGGCACCAAAGACGTTTTCGAAACGTCGCGGAACATATGAGATGTTTCAAGGGCTGAAATTGCGATTTCAAGCTCGTGCCTACGTCAAGAGGTATAAGACCTCCAACGATTTTCTTAGCCTGCAAACAAAGGGAGAAAAGCTCAATCGTTGAGCTTGTGCTCAGATTGTCTGAGTGCAACAATCACTTGAATCGAGTGGGAGTTGATCTTCCTGATGAGATAGTGATGTTTCTCCAAAGACATTGCCACCAAGCTGCTAGAGCTTCGTGATGAACTATAACATATCTGGGATAGATATGATGATCCTTGAGCTATTCGCAATGTTCGACACCGCGAATGTAGAAATCAAGAAGGAGCATCAATTGTTGATGGTTAGTGAAACCACTAGTTTCAAGAAGGGCAAGGGCAAGAAGGGGTACTTCATGAAACGGCAAATCAGTTGCTGCTCCAATGAACAAACCCAAGGTTGAACCCAAACCCGAGACTAAGTGCTTCTGTAATAAGGGGAACGGTCACTGGAGCAGAATTACCCTAGATACTTGGTAGATAAGAAGGCAGGCAAGGTTGACAACAGTATATTGGATATACATTATATTGAATGTGTACTTTACTTGTACTCCTAGTAGCACCTGGGTATTAGATACCGGTTCGGTTGCTAAGTGTTAGTAACTCAAAATAAAAGCTACGGAATAAACAGAGACTAGCTAAAGGTGAGTCGATATATGTGTTGGAAGTGTTTCCAAGGTTGATGTGATCAAGCATCGCACGCTCCCTCTACCATCGAGATTGGTGTTAAACCTAAATAATTGTTATTTGGTGTTTGCGTTGAGCATAGGCATGATTGGATTATATGCATGCAATACTGATTTATTCATTTAAGGAGAATAATGGTTACTCTATTTATTTGAATAATACCTTCAATGGTCTTACACCTAAAAGGAATGGTTTATTGAATCTCGATCGTAGTGATACACATTTTCATGCCAAAAGATATAAGATAGTAATGATAGTACCACTTACTTGTGGCACGCCATGTAAGTCATATTGGTGTAAAAGCATGAAGAAGCTCCATGTTGATGGATCTTTGGACTCACTCGTTTTTGAAAAGTTTGACACATGCAAACCATGTCTATTGGTGTATACACATGAAGAAACTCCATGCAGATGGATCGTTTGGACTCACTTGATTTTGAATCACTTGAGATATGCAAATCATACCACATAGGCAAGATGGTGAAAAGCCTGCTTTCAAAGAAGATGGAACAAGATAGAAACTTGTTGGAAGTAACACATTTTGATGTGTGCAGTCCAATGAGTGCTGAGGCATGCGGTGAATATCGTTATGTTCTTACTTCACGGATGATTTAAGTAGATACTGAGTATATTTACTTGATGAAACACAAGTCTGAATTATTGAATGGTTCAAGTAATTTCAGAGTGAAGTTGAAGGTCATCGTGACAAGATGATAAAATGTCTATGATATGATCATAGAGATGAGTATCTGAGTTACGAGCTTTGGCACACAATTAAGACATTGTGGAAATTGTTTCACAATTAATACCGCCTGGAACACCATAGTGTGATGGTGTGTCCGAACATCATAGTTGCACCCTATTGGATATGGTGCGTACCATGATGTCTCTTATCGAATTACCACTATCGTTCATGGGTTAGGCATTAGAGACAACCGCACTCACTTTAATAGGGCACCACGTAATTCCGTTGAGACGACACCGTTTGAACTATGGTTTGGAGAAACCTAAATTGTCGTTTCTTAAAAGTTTGGGGCTGCGACGCTTATGTAAAAAAGATTCAGGTTGATAAGCTCGAACCCAAAGCGGATAAAATGCATCTTCATAGGACACCCAAAACAGTTGGGTATACCTCCAGCCTCGATCCGAAGCAAAAGGATTGTTTCTAGAATTAGGTCCTTTCCGAGGAAAAGTTTCTCTCGAAAGAATTGAGTGGGAGGATGGTGGAGACTTGATGAGGTTCTTGAACCATCACTTCAACAAGTGTGTAGCAGGGCACGAGGAAGTTGTTCCTGTGGCGACTACATCAATTGAAGTAGAAGCTTATGATAGTGATCATGAAGTTTGGATCAAGTCACTACCGAACCTCGTGGGGCGACAAGGACGCCAGATCGCTTCGGAGTGGTACGGTGATCCTTTCTTGAAGGTCATGTTGCTAGACAAAAATGAACCTACGAGCTATGGAGAAGTGATGGTGGGCCCAAATTCCGACAAATGGTTAAAAGCCATGAAATCCGAGATAGGATCCATGTATCAGAACAAAGCATGGACTTTGGTGGACTTGCCCGATGATCGGCAAGCCATTGAGATAAATGGATCTTTAAGAAGAAGACGGACATGGACGGTAATGTCACCGTCTATGAAGCTCGACTTGTGGCGAAGAGTTTTTCACAAGTTCAAAGAGTTGACTACGATGAGATTTTCTCATCCGTAGCGATGCTTAAGTCCATCGGAATCATGTTAGCATTAGCTGCATTTATGAAATCTGGCAGATGGATGTCAAAACGAGTTTCCTTACCAGTCTTCATAAGGAAAGGTTGTATGTGATACAATCGAAAGTTTTGTTGATCCTAAGGATGCTAAAAGGTATGCTTGGCTCCAACGATCCTTCTAAGGACCGGGGTAAGCATCTCGGAGTTGGAATGTGCGCTTTGATGAGATGATCAAAGATTTTGGGTTTATACAAAGTTTATGAGAAACTTGTATTTCCAAAGAAGTGAGTGGGAGCACTATAGAATTTCGATGAGTATATGTTGTTGACATATTGTTGATCGAAATGATGTAGAATTTCTGGAAAGCATATGGGGTTATTTGAAAAGTGTTTTCAATAGAAAACCTGGATTAAGCTACTTGAACATTGAGCATCAAGATCTATGAGGATAGATCAAAACGCTTAATGGTACTTTCAAATGAGCACATACCTTGACATGATCTTGAAGGTGTTCAAGATGGATCGACCAAAGAAGGAGTTCTTGCCTGAGTTGTAAGGTATGAAGTTAAAGACTTAAAGCTCGACCACGGCAGAAGAGAGAGAAAGGACGAAGGTTGTCCCCTATGTTTTAGACGTAGGCTCTACAGTATGCTATGCTGAGTACCACACCTGATGTGTGCCTTGCCATGTGTCTGGCAAAGGGGTACAAGAGTGATCCAGGAATGGATCATTGGACAGCGGTCAAAATTGTCCTTGGAGTAATAAGGACATGTTTCTCGATTATGGAGGTGATAAAGAGTTCGGCGTAAAGGGTTACGTCGATGAAAGCTTAACACCTATTCGGATAGCTCTGAGTAGAGATACCGGATACGTATAATGGAGCAACAATTTGGAATAGCTCCAAGTGGAACGTGGCAGCAACATCTACGATATGACATAAAGTTTTGTGAAATACATAGGGATCTGAATATTGCAGACCCGTTGACTATAACCTCTCTCACAAGCATAACATGATCAAACCCAGAACTCATTGAGTTTTAATCACATAGTGATGTGAACTAGATTATTGATTCTAGTAAACTCTTTGGATGTTGGTCACATGGCGATGTGACATGTGAGTGTTAATCACATGGCGATGTAAACTAGATTATTGACTCTAGTGCAAGTGGGAGACTGTTGGACATATGCCTTAGAGGCAATAATAAATTAGTTATTATTATTTTCCTTTTTCATGATAATCGTTTATTATCCCTGCTATAATTGTATTGAAAGGAAACTCAGATACATGTGTGGGTACATAGACAACACCATGTCCCTAGTAAGCCTCTAGTTGACTAGCTCGTTGATCAATAGATGGTTACGGTTTCCTGACCATGGACATTGGATGTCGTTGATAACTGGATCACATCATTAGGAGAATGATGTGATGGACAAGACCCAATCCTAAGCCTAGCACAAAGATCGTAGTTCGTATGCTAAAGTTTTTCTAAATGTCAAGTATCATTTCCTTAGACCATGAGATTGTGCAACTCCCGAATACCGTAGGAATGCTTTGGGTGTACCAAACGTCACAACGTGAATCGGGTGGCTATAAAGGTGCATTACGGTATCTCCGAAAGTGTCATTGGTTGGTACGAATTGAGACTGGGATTTGTCACTCCAGTTGATGGAGAGGTATCTCTGGGCCCACTCGGTAGGACATCATCATAATGTGCACAATGTGACCAAGGGGTTGATCACGGGATGATGTGTTACGGAACGAGTAAAGAGACTTGCCGGTAACGAGATTGAACAAGGTATCGGTATACCGACGATCGAATCTCGGGCAAGTACAATACCGTTAGACAAAGGGAATTGTATACGGGATCGATTGAGTCCTTGACATCGTGGTTCATCCGATGAGATCATCGTGTACATGTGGGAGCCAACATGGGTATCCAGACCCCGCTGTTGGTTATTGACCGGAGAACGTCTCGGTCATGTCTGCATGGTTCCCGAACCCGTAGGGTCCACACACTTAAGGTTCGATGACGCTAAGGTTATAGGGAATAGATATACATGGTTACCGAATGTTGTTCGGAGTCCCGGATGAGATCCTGGACGTCACGAGGAGTTCCGGAATGGTCCGGAGGTAAAGATTTATATATGGGAAGTCCTATTTTGGCCAGCGGAAATGTTCGGGATTTTACGGTATTGTACCGGGAAGGTTCTAGAAGGTTCCAGAATGGGGCCCACCTGCATGGGGGGACCCACATGAACGTGGGTAGTGGGGGCAAGGCCCCACACCCCTGGTCAAGGTGCACCAAGATCCTCCCTTAGAAGGAATAAGATCATATCCCGAAGGGATAAGATCAAGATCCCTAAAAGGGGGGGATAACAATCGGTGGGGAAAGGAAAGGATGGGATTTCTTTCCTCCCACCTTTGCCAACGCCCCAATGGACTTGGAGGGCAAGAAACCAGCCCCTCCACCCCTATATATAGTGGGGAGGCGCATGGGAGCTTCACCCTTGCCCCTGGCGCAGCCCTCCCCTCTCCCAAGTCCTCCTCCTCTCCCGCGGTGCTTGGCGAAGCCCTGCAGGATTGCCACGCTCCTCCATCACCACCACACCGTCGTGCTGCTGCTAGATGGAGTCTTCCCCATCCTCTCCCTCTCTCCTTGCTGGATCAAGGCATGGGAGACGTCACCGGGTTGTACGTGTGTTGAACGCGGAGGTGCCGTCCGTTCGGCACTAGGATCTCCGGTGATTTGGATCACGACGAGTACGACTCCTTCAACCCGGTTCTCTTGAACACTTCCGCTTAGCGATCTACAAGGGTATGTAGATGCACTCTCCTTCCCCTCGTTGCTAGTTTCTGCATAGATAGATCTTGGTGACACGTAGGAAAATTTTGAATTTCTGCTACATTCCCCAACACCGAGGCCATCCGCGGGCTCAGGGGGTCGAGGCGGTCCTATCGGTGGTGGTTGGGTCGATGGGGGTGGAGGGAGTCGCCGTCGACGAGCTTCGCGGCGGCCGGTGGTTTCGGGAGCAAAGTGAACTTGGGGCTACAGTGGCTCTCCGTCGCGGCCTTGGTGTTGGTTGGCTTCGCAAGACGAAGTGGAGTCTATTGGTGGTGTTGGGAGGGACGGGGAGGCTCTGGTTGTGACGAACGGAGCCGGGAGGCGGCGGTGGCCGAACTGGCCGGAGACGGGGAAGGAGGCCTTCCCGGGGCGATTGCTGGCTACGGGAGCCCTGATGGGTCGGCTTGGGGTCGCCTGAGGGCTTGGAGAGGTGCGGGGTTCCTTAAATAGGCGAGTCAAGGCGGTTCCGCGGTGGCCGCGGATAAGATCACCGGCGAACCGCCTCTCTGTTGCGGCAGGGCGTCTGGCACCGACGAGCGCTTGCAGACAAACGGGGGGATAAGCTTGGACTGCTCAAGGGGCAGCTGGCGCGCGGCTGTGGCTTGGGCGGCACCGACCGCGGCAGGGGCTCACTGCGGACGCCGGCGTGCCGCCAAGGGGCTCTGACGGCAGTGCTGTAGGGCACCAGGGGCAGCTTGGCGCGTTCCAGCTGGTGGTCGAGGGTGGGGCGTGACTCTGCAGTGCGAGCAAAAGTCAGGGGCGCGACGCGGCGGCTCGGTGCATGCGCGTGCAAAACGTGCGCTCTGGGCGCGCCCAGAGCACACACGCGACATGTTCGACAGAATGCCAAGGTGATCTAGAGCACTCGGGTGAGGCTGGCAACTAACAGGACCAGGCTAGGGTTTGTAAGAAAGCAAATGGACATGCGGGTTAGGCCAGGATACCAAGCTTGCAATGCTAACTAAAAACCATGTCAAAACTGGCCATGCACACAAGGTGTTTGGCAAAATGTCAAGGGAACCTAGGCATTTCTTGGAGTGGTCATAATCTCCAGATTGGGGTCTCTTTAGGTGAAGGTGGTGGTGGTCAGGTTAGTTTGTCAAGGGAAGAAACTTGCTAGTGCAAATATTTGAGAAAATCAGTTTTTGGCAGAAACTAAAGGCTGTCATTTCATGGGCCAAAAATATTCCAATGGGTTCATGCTCCTGGTCTTAAGGGTTTAGCAGGGAGGACTACAAGTAGGAAAGGGAATCATGGATAAAGGAGCAACTTAAAATGTGGTTGCTGTACAAATCATCAAGTTGGTCCAGAATGGAAAAGAGGTTGATTCACTCAAATTTTTCCAAGAACAAAACTGGGTTTTTGCATAAAGTTAATAATCATACTCCTGTTAACATCCCATAATTTTGGTGGAAGTTTTAAAGAAGTATTTAAATAGGTTGCAGTGCAAAACTGCCCACTGGACCAGATTTGAAAATTAGGTGTAGAACTCAAAATATACAATGAATGAAATATATTATTGCATAAAAGTGATTTGGAGACATCACATGACACCTCCAAATTTTGGTTGGAATTTTATATAGATTTCTCAACTGGTTGTAGTTCAAAAAAAGCTCCAAAACTAAAGATAAATCACTTTAAGGGATAAAGCTCAGAGAGAAAATAATTATGTAAATAAATCTACTAATTAAGAGTTGGTATATTGGGAAAGCATAGAAGTCGAATACATTTTTTGGAAAGTTTCCACTTGGGGTAAAACTCGTCAATATTAAAGAAAAGGGGGTTCTGAAATCAACAGAAAATCCAGAAAGCAAAACTTTTAAACTCCTGTCAAAATTTTAATAATTAAAACATGGTCAAAATTTTGGGGTGTTACAACACTACCCCCCTTAAGAAAAAAATCTCGTCCTCGAGATTTGTTAAGGATTGTTTTTTTTGAAAATATTACTCTTACCAAATCGAAACAATTACATTACTTGAGCGGAGAAAAAGCGGCTACAGTGAGAGAGCAATAAGTGGTGTGAAACTACAGTGTGGGACACTGGCGCTGTGTGGAGAAATCCACGTTTTAGGGAAAAACGAGCGATTTCTACGTTGGACGTAGTAAATTTAGAATAAATTCTAAATTCTAAAATACGCTGGTCGTACCCGACAGCACAGTGCTCTCTCTGGCTGTCAGGTGGACCCGGGGCCCACTGTCAGTCTCTTCTTCTTCCTCCGGCTCTCTGTTCTTCCTCTCTCCCGTGCGCTTTTCCGCGCTTTCTCCACCGGCGACGTTTAGTGCGTAGGGCATCTAGGCTGTCTTCTTGATGGTCTTGTGGCGTGCTAGCTGCCGGTGCAGCGTGCACTCACCTCGCGGGCAGTCTTGTCGGCCTGCTTTCATGGATTCGCCTCCGAACACCGGCGGTCGAGCGACGAGCGGCGCTGGTGGACCTCGCCCACCGTACACCGATCTCGAGCTATAAAATGACCGGGGTGCTCCATTCTTCTTCCTCATACCTGGCCTCGTTCCTCCTTCTCCTTCATTCTCCTTTGTTCCCGTTTGCCGAAGCTCGAGGCGAGGCTCCAATGGCGGAGGTGGTGCCGGGCTTGTACGTGATCCTGGCATGCGGAGGGCTGGCAGCAGTGCTGGGACTCTCTGTGCTCTTGTGCGCGATGATCCTCGATGATCGTCGCGATGCTGCCGCTCGGGTGCTGGCTCTCCGTGGTGGCGGTGATCACGAGGACTAGGTGTGATGCCGGGTGTTAACTGGTGTTGGTGTGTCGGAGGTAACTTGCGCCGCCCGTTATGGGCCTGTCACGTGGCGACGAGCGGCTAGGCCAGGCTGCCAACCCACGCTCACGATGGGACATGCCTGCTGGCGGGGCCCTCCACTACCACGCCTCGGCACGCGAGCAGATCCGCTGCGGCCGAGGTGGGCGGTTGAGTTTCCTGCGGAGTTACTGGCGTGCTAGCTAAGTCTCCAGGCCGCCGCCCATTATGGGCCTGTCACGTGGCGACGAGCGGCCGGGCCAGGCTGCCAACCCACGCTCACGATGGGACATGCCTGCTGGCGGGGCCCTCCACTACCACGCCTCGGCACGCGAGCAGATCCGCTGCGGCTGAGGTGGGCGGTTGAGTTTCCCGCGGAGTTACTGCGCGCAGTAACTCACGCGATAAACGTGGGGGCGTGGGGTAGTGGGCGTAGTAAATCCCACGATCGCCCCCTCGGCTTCGCAGCCCACAGGCCTATAAGTAGGGCGAGGAGGGGGGAGCGGCGGAGCACGCGCGTCCCTCCTCCCCACTCATTCCTCCTTCTTCCTCCTCTCGCCGTTGCGCCTCCAAGCCACGCTGATCGCTGCGGTGGTTCGTTCCCGATGAGCTCATCTTCCACCCCCACGCCCCCACGGCGCGCTCCGGAGCATGGGACGGCTACGAAGTTCACGATGACAACGTTGATTTCCTCCGCCAGACGCGGCGGCTGCCCGGCAAGGATTACGTCAGGGTCCGCCTCGCGCCGAGGGGGCAGATATCGCCGGCGCCGGAGGAGGGCGAGCGGGTCGTCTTCCGCTTGCACTGCCTGCGCGACGTCGGCTTGCCGGCGAGCAGCTTCTTCCGGTCCTTCCCCGAATTCTACGGTCTCCAGCCGCACCACCTCACCCCGAACATGGTGGTGCTACTGTCCGCCTTCGTCACCTTGTGCGAAGGCTTCCTCGGCGTCCTCCTCACCATTAAGCTCTGGGGGAAGTTCTTCTACATCAAGCTCGGCACCCTCGTCGCAGGTGTGCCGGCCAAATTCGGCGCGTTCATCACGGTGCGGAGGTCGGCGGCCGACAATCCATTTCCTCCCATCACGCTGATCAAGTCGGTGAAGATGTGGCAGCGGTCGTACTTCTACGTGAAGAGCGTCTTCGCGGAGGGCAACTGGGTCAACTTGCCGGCTTACGAAGCCGGCCCGCCAGCTGGGAGGCGGCCCAGCTGGTCGTACCGTGCCATGATGCTATCGCCTTCTGGAGCCGCCGCCATCGCGCAGCTCCGAGTGTTGACGCAGACGGAGGGCCTGACCGGGCCTGATTTGCTCTCCGCCATCATGGCACGCCGAGTGCTCCCGCTCCAGAGCCGCTCTCACATGATCTGCCAGATGAGCGGACATCGGGACCCGAGTCGGCTGTGCACCAAGGAGATGCCTCACGCAGAGGTAGCTCTCATGGTGAACTATCTTGCGAACTGCGAGCTCACGGAGGAGTGGCATTTTGGCAAGGAGCCGTATTCACGCGCCAATCCCCCGCCTATGGTAAGTTGTCTTTCTTTTTTCTCTGATCTCTCTGTTGCCGAGTCCGGCCTGCCTAATCTGACCAATCGGCTTTTGAGCAGAGCCCCCTTGAGGGAGTCCTGGATTAGGGGGGATCCGGACAGCCGGACTATATCCTTTGGCCATGCTGTTGGACTATGAAGATACAAGATTAAAGACTTCGCCCCGTGTCCGGATGGGACTCCCCTTGGCGTGGAAGGCAAGCTTGGCAATACGGATATGTAGATCTCCTCCCTTGTAACCGACAATCGTAACCCTAGCCCTCCGGTGTCTATATAAACCGGAGGGTTTAGTCCGTAGGGACAACAACAATCATACCATAGGCTAGCTTCTAGGGTTTAGCCTCTACGATCTCGTGGTAGATCAACTCTTGTAATACTCATATCATCAAGATCTATCAAGCAGGAAGTAGGGTATTACCTCCATCGAGAGGGCCCGAACCTGGGTAAACATCGTGTCCCCCACCTCCTGTTACCATCCGCCTTAGACGCACAGTTCGGGACCCCCTACCCAAGATCCGCCGGTTTTGACACCGACATTGGTGCTTTCATTGAGAGTTCCACTGTGCCGTCACCGTAAGGAAGGATTCCTCGTCTCGTTTTAAAGGACAACGTCACCTCTGGGGGAGCCCTGGCTGTCGGCCAAACTCTCCGGTTAGGCGGCTTCGTCATGACCACCCGTTCGGCTGCTGCACCGACGATGACAGCCTCCACGCCGGCTCGGAACTTGCCGAGCAGATGAATCCAATGGAGCTCTCTTCGCTAAACGAGCTCTTGGATTGCTTCGCCGCTTTGGGAGTCGCTATGGACTATGATCGGATTGGGCTTAAACCCGACCAAAGGGAGATTAACTCTCCGCCGGTCACCCATCAGATAGCGGTGGTGGAGGAACAATGCGGCGATTTTTCCTCTATCTTGAGGACAAACTATGTCCGGATTCCCAAGCTCTCCGAGCCGGATACCCGTTTACGGAAGGACATTGCCCAAGCCCTGAACCTATAATCAGTCAGCGGGCCAGACTTATTGGGCAACATACCGGAGCCCGAACTTCCAAGATCGGAAACTCCTCTGCCCCTGGGTCTCAGATCGGGTCAGGGTTCAGACTCAAATCCACCCACCCACCCAGATACAAACGATCTTTCCCACATTAGGCAAGAGCCCCGGAAGCAAGACATCATTATTGGGCCAGATTCCTCCTTGTAATGAACAAGGTCAAGGACTGTCGCGAGGAAGACGCAATCTCATTTTTCTGCAATAATTGCACGTACAAGGGAATCCTTAACGCCATAAGTTGCCGTGACATAGCACGCTTCACTGACTTGGCGGCCATAGTACGGAAGTACTGTGCGATGGAAAGTGCCTGGAAAACCGAAACAAAATTCTAGGATATTCCGGCTCTGACTAAACACCCAGTCCGAATTAAAAGGGTGCACTCTCATAAGACTCCCGACTCAATTACAAAGAAGCAAAAGCCCACTACAGGGTGTGGAGCCGTATTGGAGGGATGGCTTAACGGGCCCTGCAAAATTCATAGTACAGCGGATACCATACCAACACACAGCCTTAGACCATGTTGGGTACTCCGGCAGGTGGCCAAAAGAGGTGAGGATCTCCTCATTCCAAACACCACGGAGCACCATCCCGTGGTTAACAATATAGTACTGACAGTCTTCGAGACATTCGCCTCAAATAATAGGCGCAAGCGAGCACTCCATAGCCTTGCCGAAGACTGCCACGTGGCAGCAATAAATCCAAGGAGCGACATGGCTATCACCTTCAATGCCAGTGACGAACCTAAATTCCGAACAGCCCGAGCACCAGCCGCATTGGTCCTTAGCCCAATTGTGGACGGCTTTCGGCTCACTAAAGTGCTCATGGACGGCGGCAGCGGATTGACCTCATTTATGTGGAAACTCTTCAAAAAATGGAAATAGACAGAAACTGCATTTGAGCAAAGCAGCACGACCTTCAGACGAATCATCCCTAGTCGGGAGGCACGCTGCGCTGGGAAAATCACACTAGATGTGGTATTCGACACTCCGGAGAATTATAGGTCCGAAGAAATTACATTCCAAGTGGCCCCGTTCTGTAGCAGATAACACGCCCTTTTAGGGCGGGAGGCATTCACGATCTTCCAAGCCATACCCCATTACGGGTACATGAAGCTCAAAATGCCCGGGCCCAATGGAATCATCACTCTAGGTAGTGATCCGGACATAGCGCCCGCTACCGAAAACAAAACAGCCGCACTGGCCCTCGAGGCATTATCCGAAGCCCTCGCGGCAGAGGAATTAACTGCGCTACGCTCCACAGTGGACAGGGACAACGTGATACTCGACAAAAGACCCAAATCCACTTCTTTTAAACTAGCGGATGAAATAGTCAAATTCCAAGTCCACCCAACGGACCCTACAAAAATAGCCTCCATCGGGGCACAGTTAAACCCCGCTGTAGACGCCGCACTACGGGAGTTCCTGCGCGAGAATTGGGACATATTTGCCTGGCATCCCTCAGATATGCCAGGAATCCCACGCAGGCTGGCCGAGCATAGCCTTAACATTTTAAAGGGATTCAAGCCGGTCAAGCAGACTCTTCGGCGTTTCTCTGAACCTAAGAGACAAGCCATGGGAGAGGGACTAGCCAAGTTATTGGAGGCCGGATTCATCAGAGAAATAAAACATTCGGACTGGCTAGCAAACCTGGTGATGGTACCAAAGAAGGACAAATCCTGGCGCCTATGTGTCGATTTCAAGGACCTCAACTAGGCTTGCCCAAAGGATCCCTTCCCCTCACTCGCATCGATCAAATTATCGATGCTACCGCAGGACACGACTCATTGTGCTTCCTCGATGCCATATGGCCCCTTCTGTTTCAACACAATGCCCTTCGGGCTCAAAAACGCCGGCGCAACGTATCAACGCATGATTCAGACATGTCTGGAAAAGCAGATCGGCAAAACAGTGGAGGCATACGTAGATGATGTGGTCGTTAAAACCAGACACGTCAACTCTTTAATAGACGACTTGAGGCTCACGTTCGACAATCTCCGAACATACAACATCAAGCTCAATCCGGAAAAATGCGTTTTCGGCGTACCCAGAAAGCTCCTGGGCTTCATCGTCCCTAGTAGAGGAATTGAAGCAAATCCGGCTAAAATCCAAGCCCTGGCACAGTTGGCTATCCCAAATGACCTCAAGCAAATCCAGAAATTAACTGGATGTGTGGCGGCCTTAAGCCGCTTTATCTCCCGATTAGGAGTAAAGGCATAACCCCTTTATCGCCTTCTTCGGCGCACCGAACACTTCGAGTGGAGGGACGCAGCCACGACCGGACTGGAAGACATAAAGCCAATCGTGGCCACCAACCCAATCCTGGCCGCACAAAACATCGGCGAACCAATGCTGCTATATATAGCGGCAACTCATCAAGTTATAAGCGCAGTGCTCATCGTCGAACGAGAAACAGACGGACATAAATTCCCACTTCAAAAGCCGGTATATTATGTATCCACTGTCCTCACTCCATGCAAATCACGGTACCCGCATTAACAAAAGATAGCATATACGGTATTCATGGCATCCGGAAACTACGACACTATTTTCAAGAGTGTTCAATCACAGTGGCCTCGGAAGTACTACTCAGCGAAATAATAAACAACCGCGACGCCACGGGCCGGATTGCCAAATGGGCCATTGAGCTCCTCCCGTTCGACATAACATATAAACCTCGGTGAGCCATTAAGTCGCAAGTATTGGCCGATTTTGTCGCCGAATGGATAGAAGCCGAAATCCCTAAAGAGTATGGCGCGTACTCCAATTGGATCATGCACTTCGACGGCTCTAAAATGCTGGCTGGTCTGGGGGCTGGCATCGTCCTGATGTTCCCCACTGGAGATACAGTCCAATACATACTCCAAATACAGTCCCGACGTAACCCAAGTTGCCAAGGGATGGTCCCGCACGGTGCTCTAGTTTGGACCAACACTTAGACAAGCATTGGCCCGGGGGGCTAAATAAAGATGACCCTTGGGTTAATTACTCCCAAGGGAAAGTAGGTGGTGGTGAGGCAAATGGTAAAACCAAGGTTGGGCCTTCTTTGGAGGAGTTTTATTCAAAGCGAACTGTCAAAGGGGTCCCATAAATCACCCAACCGCGTTAGGGACGCAAAATCCGGGAACATAATACCGATATGATGGAAACTAGGGCGGCAAGAGTGGAACAAAACACCAGGCATAAGGCCGAGCCTTCCACCCTTTACCAAGTATATAGATGCATCAAGTAAATAAGAGATATTGTGATATCCCAACATAATCCTGTCCGCCATGGGGATAAATTCACCAAATGGATAGAAGCCAAACCCGTTAAAACGGCCGAATCCGGACCGGTGATAGACTTCATATCAGGGGTTGTACACCGTTATGGCGTCCCCCACAGCATCATTACCGACAACGGCACGAACTTTACAGCAATGGGGTAAAACTTTGGTGCAGCCAAATGGGCATCAAGCTCGATTATGCTTCTGTCTATCACCCGCAAACTAACGGTCAAGTCGAGCGAGCAAATGGTCTTATCATGAGCGGCATCAAACCCAGATTAGTGCGGTCCTTAAAGGAGTCTAACACGCACTGGGTAGAGGAGCTCGACTCCGTCTTATGGGGGCTGCGGACCACGCCGAATCGCACTACCGGATACACACCGTTCTTTATGGTGTACGGCGCAGAGGCGGTTCTGCCCTGTGACATAATTCATGACTCACCTCGAGTGCGCATGTATGAAGAAAAAGAGGCCAAGCTTGACCGGCAGGACAGTTTGGACGCCCTGGAGGAGGAGCGAGACGTGGCAAAAGCCCGTTCCGCGTTCTATCAGCAACAGGCTCGAAGATACCAAAGCAGAGAAGTACGGGCCAAAACTTATAACGTTGGCGAACTAGTTCTACGCCTGCCGGAGAAGAAAAATAACAAGCTTCAGCCCAAATGGGAAGGTCCCTTCATTATTGACCAAGTTCTGACCGACGGAGCGTACTGTCTGCGGGATGCATCGGACAATCGACTTGAGCCAAACCCATGGAACGCAGCCAGACTCCGAAGATTCTACACCTAGTGTCGGACTCTATGTTCGTCTCCTTATGCCTGTCCATTTTTCGCATATATATTATCTGTCTTTTCTCTCTTTTTCTTCTTCTTTTTCCTTCTCCTCAAGGCCTTAAAAGGCCAACTTGTGTTTTGACTACACAATATTAACGCTTAGCCGCTCATTATACCTGGGGGCTTTTATACAGAAGCTTAATATAACTATTTTTCCGGGCTTCATGCCCCGCACATGTGTTATTCTTCCGCATGTACCTTTTTTCGCGATTATATGCATCGATATGACTTAAGTTTTGGCCAAGCTGGGTTGCCTGGCTCTTGTATTTATGCCCTACGTTCCCGTTAATTCGGCTAGGGCATAAGGGGAGCACCTCTGCAATTGTTATCGCCGGTCACCGGATGTGTACCTCGGTAGGTGAAGCCAAAAGCTAAGCGTTCTTAAGGGAATATTCGGTCGGTGAACAAAAGATGACTTTTATTTATTTTTGATACATGCCCCAGATGTTTTTGCCTGCGTCTCTTCTTGCAGTCTGGACATGCACATTAGGGCATGCGTACCCAGGGAAAGGAACCCTTAACGGAACTATTCTCTCTGGAAGATGTTTCTTACTATCCATGTAATATAACATAGCTAGTTGGGTACTTGTCTGTTCAAGCACTTATGACCCCTACGCCTGGTTTCCACGCATACCCCGGTTTTTACATAACTGAGTGGGTATTCAGATACACTCCGGACTATTGGGTCCCGAGGTCGAAGCGAAAAGGTCCGCCATGACAAATGATTTACAATCCGGCTAGAGACATTATACATGTCATTTGTTACACAGTCACTTAGACTTACTAAATTCTTCTTCTATCCCATCCAACAGGCTGTCTAGCCTACAATCCTGTTGGGAATACTTTGCGGCTAATTCTACTTGGTCATACACCAAACTGACGGGGATCTCTTTCCCATCGGGCCCCACAAGTCCGACCCCGGCCATGTGGTTTGGGTCAGCCTTGGTATACCGCGTCTTCACCATGGCCCAGGCTTCCCTGGCACCTCGATGGCAGGCCGATATCTTCCATAATTGGAAGCGCCGCCGTGCTCCCTTGAGCTTCTCTTCAAGCTCTCCAATGCCTCCTGGCAGGGAGACGGTTGGCCACAAGGCCTGGGCAATACCCTGCATCACCTGCCGAACTTTTTCGTGTAGTTGTGAGAGCTCTGGTAGAAGATCACCCGCAGACCCGGCGTCTCCTCCACGGGACGACCCGGCAGCATACCTGCAGACATAAATATGTTAGCCGGCTTCTTCGCCGAACTCTTTCAAAAGTTCGTTCAAGCACTTACTGAAAATGCCGCGTCGAAGCCTCTTATTCTCCTTCACGGAGTCCACAAGCTGGGCTCAAACATCCTTCAGTTCCACGCTCAGCTGGGTATGGGCGTCTTGGAGATCGTTTTTCTCCCGCCTAACTTTCATAAGCACGCACTCGCCAACCTTTAGCTGCCGTATGACATGTTGTTCATCCGGATTCGCTCCGGAGTCATATGCAATATCTATTATTAGATTTGCATGCATGCCGCATACTATATGTTACCTATCATTATTTGAAACTAGTGTTACCAGAGGGGGCCTTCTCGGACTCCTTCAATGCGGCAACTACGGCCCGTAGCTGGGCCTTGCACTCTTTCAGCTCTTGAGAAAATTGGGTATTCTTCTCTGTAAGAACCTACACAAATAATGATCCTTAAATCAGTTGTGCCAACTGTTTCAAGTCTCAGGGGCTACTGATATATATATAATCATCAAATTTTCTTACCCGTATATCCTTTACATACTAGTCCGTGGCTCTGGCAAGACCATTTTGAGTAGCACAGATGTACGCGTCTCCCGAGTTGAGGGCATCAAACGCCTCTTGGGAGAAACAAGCGTCACGGAGTACGGCCCGACGACGCCTGTGATTATGGCGCTCTCCACTTCGGAATTTGAAGCGGATATTTTATCCGCATCCTCTGTAGGAGGAGCATCCGACGCGTTCCCCGTGTTAGCTTCCGCCTCTGTGTCCAGCCCTGGGGCCCGACTGGTGGAGGCGTGATCAGCAACCTCTCCGGATATAGTCCGGCGAGCGTTTTCCTTCTAGGAAACATGGGTGTTATTATGTTTTTAAAGACGACAACCATGGAGCGAGGTTTTGTATCATACCTCTGCGCTGGCGTCTCAGTCCGGATCGCCTTCCTTTTCAGCTGGCCCGACTTCGGCGCCCCTTGTTGGCGAGTCACCGCGGGTTCGGCATGGCATCCCGAGGGCCTTCCCTGTAAAACACCATACATGTACGATGGGTGAAGTGCATAAAAGGGGATCCTTCTTGGAAGACGGGACTCTGGTTTTACTTACATACGAGGCGGGGAGTAGCCCAGGATAGTCAGCTATAATGGCCACCATGGCATCATCACATCTTATTTGATAGAATATCCTGTCGATCAGCTCCACAAATATGTCCGGATCCTCTTCGAGGCCAGGGTCGAGGGCCCAGCCAGGATCCACCGGTTGTGGAGGTGGGCTGTTGACCTCCCTTACAGCTTTTAGCAGTTCCTGCCATGAAACGGCAAGGTAAAACACATGACGATGAATGCGAGAAGGATGGGTGTAAAAAGTGGTAGCTCACCCAGCTTGGAGGATTGTACATGGAGAATCCATCCCGTGGCTTGATGCGGAGGAACTCCTCTTCCCCTCCCTTATACAAATCGGACAGAATTTTTGCTAGAGTAGCAACTGAGTCCGGTCCCTTACGCCCGCAGCGAGTGGCATCATCTTCCCCGTTGAAGCGCCACATGAGGTGGCCTCGATATTTAAGTGGCTGCACCCCCCGCATAATGCATATTGACATAACCTCGGTTATTGTCAGTCCTGATTGAGCCAGCACCTTTATCCGGCCCATCAGGTAAAGGACGTCTCTGTTATCTTCCTCCCGAGGGTGCCATTCGGCGTTTCTTCCAAAGGGGCATTGTCGAACTCGTGAAGGCCAATCCGAATAGGATCCGGAAGGGGGACGTCCTCCATATAAAACCACTCCGAAGGCCAGTCTTCGGACGTCTTCTTCGGGGTACCGGACAGGTATCCGGTCCCAGCGATGCGCCATATTTCAGCTCCACCCAGTTGATATATTGACCCCCTCTGTGTACGGGGCACAAGGCAGAATAGCTTCTTCCACAGCGCGAAATGAGCATCGCAGCCCAGAAACAGCTCACAAAGGGCTACATAACCAGCGATGTGTAATATGGAAGCAGGGGTGAAGTTATGCAGCTGGAGGCCGTAAAACTCCAGGAGCCCTCGGAGGAACGGATGGATTGGAAATCCGAGTCCCCTTAATAAATAAGGGACGAGGCATACCCGCTCCCCCTTGGAGGGGTTGGGAAAGCTCTCGCTTGCTCCCCGCCATTGTAGGTGGCGAGCCCGGCTCGAACGGGGACCATATACGCTGGAGGGAGAAATCCCTGGGTTTGTAACTCCACTAATTGACTGTGCTGGACGGAACACTTCTTCTAATCTCCGGGCTTAGGGCTACAGGAGCGAGAGGAAGAGCTGCTGTGGCCGGCCATGTTGGGATGGATTTTTTCGGGCGCGCTCAGATGAATGCTCACCGTGGAAGGATGGTGTGATTTGGATCTAAGAATCCCCGTCTCTTTAATAGAAAGTTCACTCACATAGCTAGGGTGGCAAATGTAAAAAAGCCCCGGCTTCTCGCATTCGCGCGACACGTGGAAGATAGCCATTATTGGACGTGGAAGCCAAGAAGCGCAACATTTATGGGAAGGCGGACACTTTTCAACAGGTATTCAGGATTTGGAGAAGAACCCGCCTTGCAATGCCGAAAACAATCTGCGTGCCGGACTCATCGTCATTGAAGCCTGCCTGGTTCGGGGGCTACCAAGGGATTCCTGGATTAGGGGGGATCCGGACAACCGGACTATATCTGTGACACTCAAAATTTTTGTTTGGTTTTCAACAAAAACTTTGTTGGATTTGAAGAAGGTCATTTAAATTCTTCCAAAAACCTCTCTCTCAAAACTTCTCCCTTGGCAAGGATTTCATTGTTGATGTCTTCTTCAACTCTGGTGTTTGGTTATTTAAAAACCTTTCTTCTGATTCTCCCCTTCTCAAATTTATTTTTTGGATTTATTTTCTTTTTAAAAGAAAACCCTAGGAGTTTTGGGTCTTCTCTTATATTGAAACCATACATAATTTTACCATGCCTCAAATGGTAAATCTTCCCAAAACCCCTCCTTCCACTTTGGGGCAATCCAAATATTCTGTCCCAACAAGTCCAACTCATTTTTGGATTTTATTTCATTCACTTCTTTCCCCAAAACAATTCTGTCCATTATTTTGAGCCTAGGTGATTTGCAAAGCAAGCACCTAATTGCCTTTGAACCTTGATCTCAAACCAACTCCTATGGATAGTCCCTAGCACCCACAACCTAGAACCATCAAGATCCACTCTTCTTCTCTTCAAAATGTTCAAGTTTCAGCTTCTGCAAGTTTGGACCAGATTTGTCAAATTTGGTGAAATTCATATCTCCTCTTCTCCAAAAATTCCACAAAAATTCAGGCAACCCCCAGTTGCAATGAGAGCCCCCCCACCAAAAATCAGCTCAAGGAGAACCTCCCACATACCAAAATCATTCTGTCGAACACTTGGCCGACACTGTTACCTTGCCCTTTCAGAGAAATTCAAAGATTCAGAAAGTTCAGTGTCGTTTCTTCGTCAGAGTTCTGTCACCTATCAATAGTGCGCCTTGGCGCGTTGCGCACGGCCCCTCCTCCCTGGCTAGAGCGCCGCACGCCCCCTTGGACGGGTGCAGGCACCGGTGGCGGCGAGCCTCGCGGCGTTAGCGATTCTGCGATGGCTGCGCCACCCGTGGCGGCCAGCGAGGGCCTGAGCCAGCTCGCCACGCCACCCGGCGCCGCCCATCGCTCCCTGGCCCTCCGCGTGGCTCATGCATGCCAGCGCACTCCCGCTGCACCATCGCCGTGGCCCGGCAAGCACAGGGCACGCCCTCTACCGCCCGGCAGACCCGCCTGCCCCGTTCCGCCGAACCCACCCCAAAGCTTCTAATCCAAGCTCGTTTAGTGCCTAAATGGAGCCAGTGGACCTCCACGACGACGCTCAACCACTAAACCACCCCGACCAAGCCCTGCGCCGCCGTAACCTTCGCCGGAGAACTCCGTTCACGGCCATCACCTCGGATCGCCTATATAAAGGGGCCCCGAGCTCGTCCTCGAGCACGCACCACCTCTGCACCTCACCAACACTCCGCCAGGCCACTAGGAGGACCTCGGGGAGGTCTCCTCCCCCAACTCCGGCCGCACCGTTCCGCCTCGGCCTCCACCTCGATTCACTCCGGTGAGGCGGTCCCCGGCACCCAAACCTCACAAGAATCCCTCGAGCACCCAGAAGTCTAACCCCCACTTCAATTTGCCCTTCGCAGCACTCTCCGGCGAGATCCAACTCCACCCGAACCGCCGAACGCCAGAGCGAGGGCCGCCATCGACGTGGTGCTCGCCGGCGACCACCACCACCACCCACCGACGCGGAAGGATGCACTGAGCACGGAGGTACCACCCGATCCCCTGCCTCGCCGTGGATCGCCGCCGACGACCACCGCAGCTCTCGGGCGCCGACGAGCCCCGTCTCCCCGTTTGAAATTTCAAACCTGACGGGTGGGACCCGCCTGTCAGTCTCTCATTTCTTAAAACGAACTGTTTTATGAAAGCGTATTCTGGCAAAATGCGCTTTCCAGTCTGAATCGTTTTCTGGACTTTTCTGCTTAGCCCCCTAGGAAGTTTCTGTTTCATTACAGAAAGGTCCTTGGACCAAAACACTTATAACTTTTAAACAGAAAAGGATTTTTGAGTCATTCTTTTTCTGCCCTCTTCAAAATTTCGTCTAGTTTTTTATCATATTTATTTGAAAAGTATTTGGTATATTTCTGTACACCTCACGGTATTTACGATTGCGCGTGTATTTTTGTATACCGTAGATACCGAAGGAGGTGACGGAACCGCAAACTTCACCGAGCTAGGCCCCGACTACTCCGAACCAGGCAAGCATGTTTGAACTTTCGATATGATGAGTGTTTTGGCATGTTTGCATTAAGTAGTTGCATGGCATGATCATGAGCACCTCGATGAATGTCATATTACATGCAAAGTGGAGACAAGTGAGTTTCGAAAATCCATGAGATATTGGATATGAGTTTGCATGGCCATGTGATGGCGTAAGAATGGGTAAGATGGCCGTGTTGTAGCATGCCAGTCTTATGCCTGACTGTTTGACCAGTGTCAACATGAATCGGTCCAGTTTCCATCCGTTTACCTCCCGTACTACCACATGCTTTTCCGCAAGGAAATATGGCTTAGTAAGTTGCAAACCGCTTTCTGGTACACACCAAATTGAGAGGCCGGGATGAGGGTTCCATGGCCCTGGATTAAAGCCTATCATCCGGTCAGGGGGCATGGGTGTTTCCGGTTGGGACCGAGAGGGGCACCCCTTAGAGCGCGCGTATATAAATTTGATCCCATGCTATTCGAGATTGTGATCTCCCCGTCTCAAAGTTTTTCTTGAACGCTGTCCAGGGTGATTCCTGGCAACGTAAGGTGGGATGGGTGTGTACTGGTTAGATGTGTTTTCTTCCGAAATACCGTAAACGGAACTAGTCCTTGTGACTACGGAAACCCGTTGGCTGTGGGAAATTTAGTACAAGCTCTGCAGAGTCAAAAATCTTTGAAACCATCTTATCCATGTCCAAGTACCGTGCTCATTATCTTCCGTCGATGTCGGGTCTACGGTGACAAAAACTCCACGAGAACCACATGAGTGTTAAGTCCGAATTAAATGTTTATTTCGTGGATGAACTAACCCGTTTATTATCATGTGTTGAATATGTTCCTATGAGCACTATTTCTTGCAAGTTAACAGATATGAAAAGTGAATTTCAAGCCCTTTCTGCGATGTCGCTCAGACGTCCGACTGCGGCATTGTTATTATTTACTTCTTGATATAAGCCCTTTCTGCGATGTCGCTCAGATGTCCGACTGCGGAATTGTTATTATTTACTTTTGATATAAGCCCTTTCTGCGATGTCGCTCAGACGTCCGATCATGCATTGTTACCATTTACTTTTGATATAAGCCCTTTCTGCGATGTCGCTCCGACGTCCGATCATGCATTGTTGTCATTTACTTTCAATATAAGCCCTTTCCGTGATGTCGCCTGACGTCCGATCGCGGGCACGCAAGTCTCTTACTTTCAATATAAGCCCTTTATGTGGTGTCGCCGCATACACCGATCGTGGCATGATTTATTTATTTGTTCACCCTTCGAGGCGCCGCTCGCATAATTCTGATCGGGCTTTCAGTTATTTTTTACTACCACCTGACTTCCATCTTACTAATTAATTTCGTGTTACTTCCTAATTTGGATGTACCATAATAATTGCTCATGACGCATTCGTGCATGCATTTGTTATATCTTATGTCCGAACTGTCTTGCGAGTACTTTCAAAGTACTCACCTGGCTTGTTGATTTGGCCAGATCTTGTGAAGGCGATCTCATGGATGAAGAGTTCGATAGCGAGTCCGACGCCTAGAGGAATCCCAGTCAGTCTCGTGCGACCCTGGTTTTTGTCACTGTGTTATATCCGCTTCCGCTACCCAAATAATTTCATCGAGCCTCACCTCGATGCTCGATGAGCTGCCAGTGTAGGGGTCATTTTATCCACTCCACGGTGTTATTTCATCACCACTCTACCTCAAGTCAGTAGAATGCCACCCCACTCCATTGTGTCATACCCGTCATTATGTATAATTATTGGCGTGCTTGTAATAAATGGTTGAGCACCCCAGCTCGACCCTGTAATATATTTCAATGCTACTGGCTTGTTGTATCAAGATTTTGTCTACCAGTCAGGAGGATTTTCCTCATACTGGACTCAAAAGGTCGTTTCTCAATAATCATTTTTATTGGAAAACCGGTCGTGACAAGCTTGGTACCAGAGCCAGGCTGACTGTAGGAAGCCACTAGGTGCGATCGCTAATCGGTTATTAGCATAATAGCACTAATTCATATTTTTGCAAATGTAGTCAATTTTTGACAGTCAGCCTAAATTTATGATCTGACCACTCAGAATTTTTGCCTACTTTTGTAGATGGCTGGCAACGACTGCGAGTCACAGATGTTCGCCAACATGCCTGATGGGTTCGTCAAGCTTCTCTCCTTCATCGTCCAAGTCGCGATGGGGCCATCTCAGGCGCCCAGTCTTCACACTCTCTCAGCACAAGGTCAACGACAGTCTAACCATGCACCAGGCCGCGGTGCAATTCAAGGGAGGGCGTGTTGAGTTACACCGTTTTCGGTTCTTGGGGGGAGCCATGCCTACGGAGAAGCATGCGATGTAGAGTGGCAGCCCGTGAGGCGATAGCTCGTCTCAGGGATGTCCTTCCTTCGATGAAGACTCGTCGTTACCGCTACCTTCCATGTCACGTGCCATACACCTGTCACTACGCGTTCTCTTGCCCCAGAGGAGAACGAAACGAGGCTTTTGAGACGCTTATCGAGTATCTCCGGGCTCTGGAGGCAGCCTTCGACAACCTGGTGGACGACCTTGTGGCTGCCCGCCTGGACTCAGTCCATGGCTGTGCCGCCAACAGGAGGGAGCTCCTGCACACCGCACCGCCACTAACTTTCGTCTCATCATCGGCATCTTTTGCACCTACTACTCTCGCCACTACTCGTCGCCTGCCTACCACTGAGGAGTTCAACCAAGTCATTGCACCTACTCCAGTTCGTTCTGCACCACCCCTTGCGCCCACTCCTATTCGTGTTGTCCCAAGATAGGCGCCAGCTCCACCAACTCAGTGCAGCACTTCACGTCTGGAGCCTATTAGCGAGGAGGAGGTTGAGTCCCCAGCCTCACTGCGCCTCACCCTCGGCAGGCCAAGGGAAATCCTTACCATCTCCGGCCCGATGTCGTTTAGCCGCCATGTGATGTACCGACTTGTACGATATGTTTATATGTGCATAGGCTGTGAGAAGTAGCTTGTTTCCGCATCATGTAGGAACTGGGAGAAGTGCACTAGCCTAAATAACATGTCAGGTATATGTACGCATATCCTGAGTGATGTATTGTATAATTACTGCTTGCGTGTAAGATATGTAATGAGCAGTCCTTCTCCATGCGCAAACGTTTATTCTCTGGAAAAATCTTGGAGCATTTAAGACTTTTTCCGTCTTCATGATTTTTTTGACTTTTGCGACTCAATTTCTTTTCTTATGAGTTTTACAAAATATATCCCCAGAGTGAACAATGTCTCGTCCTTGGACGCTTCCATGCCAACTCCGCCAGAGCAAAATTATGGCACACAACCAAGCAACAATTTCACACGAGGCAGTCAAGTCAACAGGACGGTGAAACAACACTTTCCCAAATGTGCCGTCTTTATGAGCAAAGTCAGCAACAACATCAGGAAATGATGAACCAAGTCATCAATATGGGAAATCACCGTGATGATATCAGCAGCAATCAAAGTTATCTGAGCTACAGAAGACGCGTCCCCAAATATTTTCTCATACTGACAAACCTCTTGAGGCCGAGGACTGGCTTCGAGACATGGAAATAAAATTAATTATTGCCCAGTGTTCAGATCTTGAGAAAGTGCTATATGCACCACACTATCTCACTGGAGCAGCTGCATCGTGGTGGGAAAATTTTCTACACATGCACCCCAACGAAAATAGTATAACCTGGGAGGAGTTCAAAGAAGGCTTTCGTGGAGCACATATTCCTAAAAGTCTTATGAAGATCAAAAAGAGAGAATTTGATGACCTCAAGCAAAGGACCATGACGGTTTCAGAATACAACAATCAGTTTACTCTGTTATCTCGCTACGCCAACGAGGAGCGTATGTCTGAAAGCATGAAGATGGAAAAATTCCTGGACGGTCTGGCGCCCGCGCTTAAATGCCAGGTGGTTGTGCACACCTTCCCAGATTTTAAAACGCTGGTGGATAAGGCCATTACCTTCGGAAATGAGAGACGCAACTTGGAAGATTTCTGCAAGAGAAAAAGGGACCAGACTAATCATGCTCGTAACCACCGCAGCAAGACAGATTTTCAAAAAGGTGGGACACCCAAACCCACGACAAACGTCTCACGCCCAATCAAGAATTTCCATGCAAGGGACAAGGAGTTCACATACCGCCCAGGCGTTACTTGCTACGCTTGTGGAGAAGAAGGGCACTATGCCAAGCAAAGGCCCCAAGCCAAGAAACTTCGACCCCAAAGCCAAACAACGGAGGTAATAATTCGGCGCCAAAGCGCAACAATTTCAACCCAAATAACAACCACAGGAAGGGTCATCTGAACCACGTGACCAAAGAGGAAGCACGGAATGCCCCAGATATCGTACTCGGTACGTTTCCTGTCAACACAATACACTGCCATGGTTTTGTTTGATTCTGGAGCTTCTCACTCATTCATTTCGAAAAGTTTTGCCTTGCAAAATAGTTTTTCGATGCTTCCCTTGGAAAAATCTATGATCGTCAAGTCCCCTGGGATTAAGCAAGTTACCCAGAGTTATTGCCAAGGTGTGATTATTGAGTTTGAAGGGTTGAAGTTTCACGCCAATCTTATTATGTTGGAAAATAAAGGACTGGATGTCATCTTAGGGATGGATTGGTTAACCGCCAACAAAGGTTTTATTGACTGCTTCAACCGGAACGTAATTCTCACCCACCACCACGGGAAGACAATAAAAGTTTCAGCCAAAGAAAGAAAAATATCCCGGCAACCAAGATTTAACAAGGTGGATATTTCTGAATTAAGCAAGGTTCCAGTAGTGTGTGAATTTCCAGACGTATTTCGAAGAACTACTGTGCATGCCACCAGACCGAGAGATAGAATTCAGCATTGAGCTAGCACCCGGAACCGCCCCCATATACAAGAAACCATACAGAATGGCACCACCCGAATTGGTAGAACTGAAGAAGCAAATAAAAGAATTATCGGACAAAGGGTATATACGAGCCAGCTCCTCACCTTGGGGTTCACCAATTTTATTTGCCAAAAAGAAGGATGGGACACTGAGATTGTGTATAGACTATCGAGTGCTTAACATGGTCACAATCAAGAACAAATACCCGATGCCACGGATAAATGATTTATTTGATCAACTCGCTCAGGCCAAGGTAGTCTCAAAAATTGACTTGAGGTCGGGATACCATAAATTAAAATTACGGACAGAAGATATTCCCAAAACGGCATTCACCTCCAGATACGGATTATATGAGTTCACCGTAATGCCATTTGGACTAATGAACGCCCCCGCATATTTTGTTCACCTCAAGAACAAAGTGTTTATGAAGTTTATGGACAAGTTTGTTGTGGTGTTTATCGACGATATTCTGATATACTCCAAGACACCAGAAGAGCATGCTTGACATCTCCGAATTGTACTAGGGGAACTCAGGAAACATCAATTGTACGCTAAATTCAGCAAGTGTGAGTTTTGGCTAAGGCAAGTAGGTTTTCTGGGCCACGTACTAACCCAAGATGGCATTGCCGTAGACCCGGAAAAAGTCAAGGCCGTACTTGGCTGGAAACCACCAGCCAGCGTAATGGACGTACGAAGTTTCTTGGGAATGGCAGGATACTACCGAAGATTTATTGAAGGATTCTCCACCATAGCAAAGCCAATGACGCAGCTATTCAAGAAAGACAAGAAGTTTGAATGGACGTAAGCTTGCGAGAAAAGTTTCCAAGAATTAAAAAGAAAATTAATGACAGCACCAGTATTAATTGTGCCAGACATACACAAGAATTTTGAGGTGTATTGTGACGCATCCCGGAAGGGCCTCGGATGCGTGTTGATGCAAGAAGGCAAGGTAGTCGCATATGTCTCCAGACAACTTCGCAAGCATGAGGAAAATTATCCTACTCATGACCTGGAGTTAGCAGCAGTTATTCATGCACTCAAGGAATGGAGACACTTTTTACTTGGAAATCATTGTGAAATATACACGGACCATAAGAGCCTCAAGTATATTTTCACACAAGTGGAACTGAATTTACGGCAACGACGCTGGTTGGAATTAGTGAAGGATTATGACGTTGGAATCCACTACCATCCAGGAAAAGCAAATGTTGTGGTAGATGCTCTAAGTCGGAACCCTAGCCCCAACGAGGACAACCTACCTAACCTGAGACCTGAATTTCGGCAGGAATTTGCTAAACTCAACTTGCTGGTAGTTACCAAAGGCAGCATATCGAATTTAGAAATGCAGCCTACCTTGATAGAAAAGATTAAAGAGGCTCAAAGATGGACACCCCAAAGATTGAAGGCATTAAACGGAAAGTGAGTTTGGGCAAGGCCCCGTAATCTGTTATCGATTTAACATGGAATATTGTGGTACGGAAATAGACTTTGCGTACCAAATATCAAGGACCTTAAACAGCAAATCTTAGCTGAAGGCCACACCGCCCCGTATACAATCCATCCTGGAGGGACAAAAATGTACAAGGATATTCAGGAAAAAAATTGGTGGCACGGTCTAAAAAGGGACATAGCCACGTTCATTGCATGTTGTGACTCTTGTCAACGCATCAAGGCCGAGCACCAGAAACAGGCTGGACTTTTACAGCCAAATAAAATACCCGAGTGGAAATGGGACGAGATTGGAATGGGTTTTATTGTTGGGCTACCTCGGTCACGACACGGAAATGATGCCATATGGGTCATCACTTATAGACTGACTAAAGTAGCACACTTCATCCCCGTGAAGACAACCCACACCACTCAGAAGCTTGCCAGGCTTTATCTCTCCCGTATCGCTTACATGGAGTTCCAAAGACAATAATATCGACAGAGGCACTCAATTTATCTCCGATTTTGGGATCACTTACAACAAGCTCTGAACTCAACCGGCGTTCAAGACCGCATACCACCCCGAATCGATGGACAAACTGAACGCAGCGTAAACCAAATTCTAGAAGACATGCTAAGAGCATGTGTCCTCACCTATGGGACCAGTTGGGAAGAAAGCTTACCATACGCAGAGTTCGTGATACAACAACAAGCATTACCAAGCCAGCCTGCAAATGGCACCATTTGAGGCTCTGTACGGGCGGAGATGTCGTACCGTGCTAAATTGGTCAGAAACCGGAGACAGGCATATCTTCGGCCCAGACATGCTCAAGGAGGCTGAAGATAAGGTTAAGGTGATTAGGGATCGACTCAAGATAGCCCAAAGTCGACAGAAGAGTTATTATGATCAAAAACATCGGGGAGTCAGTTTTGAACCCGGTGAGTTTGTGTACCTACGGGTATCTCCTATGAGGGGCCTGCAACGATTCAAGATTAAGGGGAAGCTAGCACCAAGATTCATCGGACCATTCTGCATAGTGGCACGGAGAGGCACGGTAGCCTACCAGCTAGACTTGCCCGAAGATTTATCCGACGTCCACGACATGTTCCATGTCTCGCAGTTGAGGAAGTGCGTAAGCAACCCAGAGAAGCAGGTACCCCATGAAAACATTGACGTGCAGCCATACCTCACATATCGGGAGCATCCAATAAAAATCTTGGAGGAGTCTGAAAGGAGGACCCGACATAAAACCATCAAGTTTTTCAGAGTTCAGTGGAGCAATCACACCGAGAGTGAAGCCACTTGGGAAAGGGAGGATTTTCTACGGACAGAGCACCCACATTTATTTGAGAGTCAGCTGAAATCTCGGGGACGAGATTTTTCCTAAGGGGGAAGGTGTTGTGACACTCAAAATTTTTGTTTGGTTTTCAACAAAAACTTTGTTGGATTTGAAGAAGGTCATTTAAATTCTTCCAAAAACCTCTCTCTCAAAACTTCTCCCTTGGCAAGGATTTCATTGTTGATGTCTTCTTCAACTCTGGTGTTTGGTTAATAAAAAACCTTTCTTCTGATTCTCCCCTTCTCAAATTTATTTTTGGGATTTATTTTCTTTTTAAAAGAAAACCCTAGGAGTTTTGGGTCTTCTCTTATATTGAAACCATCCATAATTTTACCATGCCTCATGTGGTAAATCTTCCCAAAACCCCTTCCTTCCACTTTGGGGCAATCCAAATATTCTGTACCAACAAGTCCAACTCATTTTTGGATTTTATTTCATTTACTTCTTTCGCCAAAACAATTCTGTCCATTATTTTGAGCCTAGGTGATTTGCAAAGCAAGCACCTACTTGCCTTTGAACCTTGATCTCAAACCAACTCCTCTGGATAGTCCCTAGCACCCACAACCTAGAACCATCAAGATCCACTCTTCTTCTCTTCAAAATTTTCAAGTTTCAACTTCTGCAAGTTTGGACCAGATTTGTCAAATTTGGTAAAATTCATATCTCCTCTTCTCCAAAAATTCCACCAAAATTCAGGCAACCCCCAGTTGCAATGAGAGGCCCGCCTCCAAAAATCAGCTCAAGGAGAACCTCCCACATACCGAAATCATTCTGTCGAACACTTGCCCGGCACTGCTACCTTGCACTTTCAGAGAAATTCAGAGATTCAGAAAGTTCAGAGTCGTTTCTTCGTCAGAGTTCTGTCACCTCTCAACAGTGCGCCTTGGCGCGTTGCGCATGGCCCCTCCTCCCTGGCCAGAGCGCCGCATGCCCCCTTGGACGGGTGCAGGCGCCGGTGGCAGCGAGCCTCGCCGGCGTTGGCAGTTTCTGCGGTGGCTGCGCCACCTGTGGCGGCCAGTGAGGGTCTGAGCCAGCTCGCCACGCCACCCGGCGCCGCCCATCGCTCCCTGGCCCTCCGCGTGGCTCATGCATGCCAGCGCACTCCCGCTGCACCGTCACCGTGGCCTGGCAAGCATAGGGCACGCCCTCTGCCGCCGACGGGCCCGCGCCGCCCCGTTCCGTTGAACCCACCCCAAAGCTTCTAATCAAGCTCGTTTAGTGCCTAAATGGAGCCAGTGGACCTCCACGACGACGCTCAACCACTAAACCACCCCGACCAAGCCCTGCGCCATCATAACCTTCGCCGGAGAACTCCGTTCACGGCCATCACCTCGGATCGCCTATATAAAGGGGCCCCGAGCTCGCCCTCGAGCACGCACCACCTCTGCACCTCACCAACACTCCGCCAGGCCACTAGGAGGACCTCGAGGAGGTCTCCTCCCCCAACTCCGGCCGCCCCGTTCCGCCTCGGCCTCCACCTTGATTCACTCCGGTGAGGCTGTCCCCGGCACCCAAACCTCGTCAGCAATCCACTCGAGCACCCAGAAGTCTAACCCCCACTTCAATTTGCCCTTCGCAGCACTCTCCGGCGAGATCCAACTCCACCCGAACCGCCGTCCGTCGGAGCGAGGGCTGCCATCGATGTGGTGCTCGCCGGCGACCACCACCACCACCCACCGACGCGGAAGGATGCACTGAGCACGGAGGTACCACCCGATCCCCCTGCCTCGCCGTGGATCGCCGCCGGCGACCACCGCAGCTCTCGGGCGCCGGCGAGCTGCGTCTCCCCATTTGAAATTTCATACCTGATGGGTGGGACCCGCCTGTCAGTCTCTCATTCCTTTTTAAAACGAACCGTTTTATGAAAGCGTATTCTGGCAAAATGCGCTTTCCAGTCTGAATCGTTTTTTGGACTTTTCTGCTTAGCCCCCTAGGAAGTTTCTGTTTCATTACAGAAAGGTCCTTGGACCAAAACACTTATAACTTTTAAACAGAAAAGGATTTTTGAGTGATTCTTTTTCAGCCCTCTTCAAAATTTTGTCTAGTTTTTTATCAGATTTATTTGGAAAATATTTGGTATATTTTTGTACACCTCACGGTATTTACGATTGCGCGTGCATTTTTGTATACCGTAGATACCGAAGGAGGTGACGGAACCGCAAACTTCACCGAGCTAGGCCCCGACTACTCCGAACCAGGCAAGCATGTTTGAACTTTCGATATGATGAGTGTTTTGGCATGTTTGCATTAAGTAGTTGCATGGCATGATCATGAGCACCTCGATGAATGTCATATTACATGCAAAGTGGAGACAAGTGAGTTTTGAAAATCCATAAGATATTGGATACGAGTTTGCATGGCCATGTGATGGCGTAAGAATGGGTAAGATGGCAGTGTTGTAGCATGCCAGTCTTATGCCTGACTGTTTGACCAGTGTCAACATGAATCGGTCCAGTTTCCATCCGTTTCCCTCCTGTACTACCACATGTTTTTCCGCAAGGAAATATGGCTTAGTAAGTTGCAAACCGCTTCCGGTACACACCAAATCGAGAGGCTGGGATGAGGGTTCCATGGCTCGATTAAAGCCTATCATCCGTCGGGGCATGGGTGTTTCCGGTTGGGACCAAGAGGGTGGCACCCCTTAGAGCTGCCAGATATAAATTTGATCCCATGCTATTCGAGATTGTGATCTCCCGTCTCAAAGTTTTTTCTTGAACGCTGTCCGTGGTGATTCCTGGCAACGTAAGGTGGGATGGGTGTGTCTTGGTTAGATGTGTTTTCTTCGAAATACCGTGAACGGAACTAGTCCTTGTGACTACGGAAACCCGTTAGTGTGGGAAATTTAGTACAAGCTCTGCAGAGTCAAAAATCTTTGAAACCATCTTATCCATGTCCAAGTACCGTGCTCATTATCTTCCGTCCATTGTCAGTCTCGGTGACAGAAACTCCTGAGAACCACATGAGTGTTAAGTCCGAATTAAATGTTTATTTCCTGTGGATGAACTAACCCGTTTATTATCATGTGTTGAATATGTTCCTATGAGCACTATTTCTTGCAAGTTAACAGATATGAAAAGTGAATTTCAAGCCCTTTCTGCGATGTCGCCAGACGTCCGATCGCTGCATTGTTATTATTTACTTCTTGATATAAGCCCTTTCTGCGATGTCGCTCAGATGCCCGACTGCGGCATTGTTATTATTTACTTTTCATATAAGCCCTTTCTGCGATGTCGCTCAGACGTCCGACTGCGGCATTGTTACCATTTACTTTTGATATAAGCCCTTTCTGCGATGTCGCTCCGATGTCCGACTGCGGCATTGTTGTTATTTACTTTCAATATAAGCCCTTTCTGTGATGTCGCCCCGACGTCCGACTGTGGCACGCATGTCTCTTACTTTCAATATAAGCCCTTTATGTGGTGTCGCTCAGACGCCCGACTGTGGCATGATTTATTTATTTGTTCACCCTTCGAGGCGTCGCTTCAGACACCCTATCGGTTTTCAGTTATTTTTTACTACCACCTGACTTCCTTCTTACTAATTAATGTCGTGTTACTTCCTCATTTGGATGTACCATAATAATTGCTCATGACGCATTTATGCATGCATTTGTTATATCTTATGGCCGAACTATCTTGCGAGTACTTTCAAAGTACTCACCTGGCTTATTGATTTGGACAGATGCTGACGAAGGCGATCTCATGGATGAAGAGTTCGATAGCGAGTCCGACGCCTAGAGGAATCCCAGTCAGTCTCGTGCGACCCTGGTTTTGGTCATCGTGTTATATCCGCTTCCGCTACCCAAATAATTTCATCGAGCCTCACCTCGACGCTCGATGAGCTGCCAGTGTAGGAGTCATTTTATCCACTCCACTGTGTTATTTCACCACCACTCTACCTCGAGTCAGTAGAATGCCACCTCACTCCATTGTGTCATACCCGCCATTATGTATAATTATTGGCGTGCTTGTAATAAATGGTTGAGCACCCCAGCTCGACACTGTAATATATTTCAATGCTACTGGCTTGTTGTATCAAGATTTTGTCTACCAGTCAGGAGGATTTTCCTCGTACTGGACT
Organism: Aegilops bicornis; assembly: GCA_021605145.1. NCBI lineage: Eukaryota > Viridiplantae > Streptophyta > Magnoliopsida > Poales > Poaceae > Aegilops > Aegilops bicornis. The sequence goes on along the minus strand of CM038670.1, from coordinate 159,166,896 downwards.
CAAAAGGTCGGTTTCTCAATAATCATTTTTATTGGAAAACCGGTCATGACAATATCCTTTGGCCGGACTGTTGGACTATGAAGATACAAGATTGAAGACTTCGCCCCGTGTCCGGATGGGACTCTCCTTGGCGTGGAAGGCAAGCTTGGCAATACGGATATGTAGATCTCCTCCCTTGTAACCGACTCTGTGTAAACCTAGCCTCCTCCGGTGTCTATATAAACCGGAGGGTTTAGTCCATAGGACAACAACAATCATACCATAGGCTAGCTTCTAGGGTTTAGCCTCTACAATCTCGTTGTAGATCAACTCTTGTAACACTCATATCATCAAGATCAATCAAGCAGGAAGTAGGGTATTACCTCCATCGAGAGGGCCCGAACCTGGGTAAACATCGTGTCCCCCGCCTCCTGTTACCATCCGCCTTAGACGCATAGTTCGGGACCCCCTACCCGAGATCCGCCCGTTTTGACACCGACACCCCTCCTCCAGCCGGCAGCCGGCGCCGCAGGGCCGGAGCGCCAATTCCTCCCCGACCGAGTGGAGAGCGATGTCGACGACCCCGATTTGGGGGCGGCGGCCTTCGAGGACGACACCGAGGGAGGAGGCGGCAAAACAGGAGGCTCGAGGCTTGGAGCCAGCCTCGAGGACTGGCCTGACGACGACGCGTGGGAAGTCGCCCCGCGCCACCAGCCAGGAGTCGGCCAGCTGGGCGCGAGTTCGTCCGCCGCGCCCGATGCCCAAGGCGGCGCGAAGAAACGCCGGACCGCGCCAAGCTTGTTCGGCAGTCGGCCGAAAAAGCCCAAGGGCTCGGCCGCAGCGACCAAGCGGGACGATGCGGCTGCGAAGGCCATCCGCTTCCGCAAGGAGGTGAGGAAGCTGCAGCTGGTTTCCGCGTAAGCACTGCCTTTATCTCGTGCCTTCATGTTTTTCCTTGTTGATCTTGTCTGAGTTTCTTCACTTTGTTTCCCTTGATCTAGGGCCCCGCTCTCTCTCAAGAAATCGGCCGCTGCCTCCATCGTGGGGTCGGCAGAGAACTCCGCCACCACTCGGCGGATCGATCCGAACGCCGACCTCTCGGAGGCGAGGGAGCGGAACCCGCGGGAAGCGCGCGAGGAGGCGGAAGCTGCCCGCCTGGAGAAGGCGGAGGAAGAGAAGGCGGAGGCCGCCACCCTGAAGAAACTGGCGGAGGCCGAGGCCGCTGACGCGGCGAAGAAGAAGGCTGAAGAAGCCACGCACCGCCAGTCGGCGATTTTCATCACTCCCCTGAACTCCGCGCCGTCACCTCCAGAGTTCGTGGCGTAGACTGGGGACCCCGGCAACGAGCACCCGGTCATGGAGAGGGACGGAGGTGACGTTGCTATGCGGAACGTGATTGTGCCTCCACCGCCGCCGTCCGGGAGCGCGCAAGGCAAGCAGCCGGCGGACCCGCCGGTGCTGCCAATTGCAAACGAGGTGGCGACGGGCCTGACTCTTGAGGTCGGCACACCGACGCGTCGCCGACTTGCGAAGGCGGCCTCGGTGCCGCGCCCGCTGGGGACTGGTGCCACGAGCTCCTCGATCCCGGACACCGAGGCGACCAGCGTTGCGCCCACTGGGTGGGCGCGGTTCGGCGGGACCGGCCCCTTGAACAAGGCGATGCTGGATGTTCAAACCAAACTCCGCACTGAAGTCGATGCCATCAAGAACTGCAACAAGGAGTATCTGGCATCGTGAGAGGCCATCCAGGTATGTTTCTTGCCTTTTCATTTTTAACTCTTGTATTGCTTTGTGGGGGCGCGCCAGCGGACCCACTAGGTGTAGTCCTCGAGTTCCGGGCCGACTGCTGAGCAGGCGGCTCAGAACTTTAATTAGCAGGCTCTAAGTGCTGATATCCTTGCAGCAGGATTATCATAACCTTCGTGCTGCCGCCTTCAACTCCAAGGTCCTGGAGTTGGATCAACGTGCTGCCGACTTGTCGGAGAGCGGTGTAAGTCTTCTTCCCTTTCCGCGAGGGCGCGCTGGCACACCCGCGGGCTGTATTCCCCTAGATTTGGGCCGACTGCTGAACAGTCGGGCCGGATCTCCCCAGTGACTATTCTTCTTTCTGTTGATGACTCCTTTCTCCGCGGGGCGCGCTGGCGCACCCACGGGCTGTAGTCCCCGAGGTTCGGGCCGACTGCTGAGCAGTCGGGCCGGACCTCCCTGGCCACTGTTCTTCTTTGTTGGCAATAGACGCGTTCCTTTCTTCTTTTCTTCCGCAGAGGCCAACGCCACCTTGCAGCAGCAGTTGGGCGAAACCAACACTGTGGTGCATGCTAAGGAGGAGGAGCGCAGCAAGCTGGCTGAAGAGCGCGACCGGCTTGTCGCGCAACTGGCGGAACAGAAGGAGCTCCTCAAGAAGGCCCAGAAGTAGACGGAGGACAAGGAGACCAGCCTCCTTGCTGAGTTTGCGATCGAACGCTCACTTTGTACCGATAAGGAGGTGATGCTGACTTCTGGCTTTCACGAGATCGAGGACATAGTCGATGGTGAGCTTCCCTCCTTTTCCTTCTTTGAGCTGCCGGCTGTTAGTCGAGCCGGCTTCTCGTCTTTAACTTTGGCTCTTTGCTTTCTGTCTTGGCAGACTTCTTCCCTGGTCACTAAGACGCCGCCAACCAGGCTATTGAAGCTGATCGCGAAGGACGGAGGGCGGACGACGTACAGATCGCTGCCGACGCCCCCCGAACCCTTAGTGAGCAGATCCCGAGAATCGAGGTTCGCCTTCGCCGCCCACCGGATGTCGCGCCGGCTTCAAAGATGCCGGGCGCCAGCGATCGCCGCCTGCGGGTCGGACATGCCGGGCACCACGCACTCCCGGATCGCCAACCGGCCGGAGGTGGCGGCCGGCCATCTTGAGGCTGGAAGGGCTCCTCGGCCCGGCCGAGCGCCGGGCCTTGGAGTTCGTCAAGGCGTGGTACCCTGGGCTGAATCTAGCCCAGCTACCCACATTCCGGCTGGAGGCTCAGGAGGAATTGGCGGTTGTGGAAGATGACCTTGTCAAGCATGCGACATCAATCGCCGAGTACACCGACACCAACATCTTCGTCCCAGAGCGGGTTGAGAATTGCACCGAGGCGCCGCCGGAATGGTTCGGGCTAAACCCGGAAGACGGCGAGGACTCGGCGGAGGTGATCGACTCCAGCGGCGATGAAGAAGGTGAGGCAGAGCAGGAAGGCGAAGAGGAGGCGCCAGAGGTCGGAGCGGACGGCCAGCCTGAGCTCGACCGCGTGTCACACCCAATATGCGACCCTATCCAAAAGGAACTCGAAGGTCCCACCAAGGATAGACCCGCATATTGAAACGCTTTTGCAAGGTGGATATCATTACATCAACATTACATAATAGATGGGGATACATACAAAAGGCATACAATGCCACATGAATACAACATCATCTTACATAAGATCAACATCCGACTACGGATGAAACACAAATGTAAGCTCAAACAACATCCACCTGCTAGCCCAAAGGCCGACCGGAACCTATCCCCTGAACGAAGAAGCAGAAGAAGAACTCAACGCAAGCAAGCATCGCTCTCGCGTGATGATCATCGCATAACCTGTACCTGCAACTGTTGGTGTAGTAATCTGTGAGCCACGAGGACTCAGCAATCCCATTACCATGGGTATCAAGACTAGCAAAGCTTAATGGGAAAGGAAGGGGTAAAGTGGTGAGTTTGCAGCAGCGACTAAGCATGATATGGTGGCTAACATACGCAAATGAGAGCGAGAAGAGAAACAAAGGAACGGTCGTCAACTAGTAATGATCAAGAAGTGATCCCGAACTCCTACTTACGTCAGACATAACCCAGAAACCGTGTTCTCCTCTCGATAAAACCCCGAAAAGAGACACTCACGGTTACACACACGGTTTGTGTATTTTAGAAGAGTTTACTTCAAGTTTACTACAACCGGATATTAACAAATTCCCATCTGCCACATAACCGCGGGCACGACTTTCGTAAGTTCAAACCCTGCACGGGTGTCCCAACTTAGCCCATGATAAGCTCTCGCGATCAACGAAGGATATTCCTTCTCCCCGGGAGGACCCGATCAGTCTCGGAATCCCGGCTACAAGACATTTCGACAGTAATAAAACAAGACCAGCAAAGCCGCCCGATGCGCCGACAATCCCGATAGGAGCTGGACATATCTCGTTCTCAGAGCAACACCGGATAAGCGAAGCGTCTGTGTACCGACGTAACCCAAGTTGCCAAGGGATGGTCCCAAGACGGTGCTCTAGTTTGGACCAACACTTAGACAAGCATTGGCCCGGGGGGCTAAATAAAGATGACCCTTGGGTTAATTACTCCCAAGGGAAAGTAGGTGGTGGTGAGGCAAATGGTAAAATCAAGGTTGGGCCTTGCTGGAGGAGTCTTATTCAAAGCGAACTGTCAAGGGGGTCCCATAAATCACCCAACCGCGTTAGGGACGCAAAATCCCGGAACATAATACCGATATGACGGAAACTAGGGCGGCAAGAGTGGAACAAAACACCAGGCATAAGGCCGAGCCTTCCACCCTTTACCAAGTATATAGATGCATCAATTAAATAAGAGATATTGTGATATCCCAACATAATCCTGTCCGCCATGGGGAAAACTTCAACTTCACCTACAACTAGCAACGCTATAAGAGGGCTGAGCAAAGCGGTAACATAGCCAAACAGTGGTTTGCTAGGAAGGGTGTCAAAGGTTAGAGGTCGACATGGCAATTTGGGAGGCTTGATCAACAAGAGATAGGTAACGCAAAGCATAGCGATAGAACGAAGCAACTAGCATAGCAATGATAGTAATGAGATCCAGGGTAGCGGTCATCTTGCCTGAAATCACGCAAGGAAGAAGAATGAGTCCATGAAGAAGACGAATGGATGAAGCCGAACCAAGCGTAGACGAACGAATCCTCACGATCGCAACGAAACGGGAACTATCGAGAAGAAGCACACAACATGGTAAACACAGCACACATATACAAGACATGATGCTCGTCCAACTATGATGCAAGGAAAGACTACATGAAGCTACTCATGGCAAGAGATGATGCAAACAAGAACAACACATCAAGGCAAGTTTAACTGAGGCCGGAAACAACATAGAACAATTCCTAGAAGTCCTCATATGCAAATTTCGAAATTGGTACAGATCTGAATAAACCTTATGTTAAAGTTGTTAAACAGCAAGTTAAGATGCACCACGATGATCTACACGAAATTCTAGTCAAGTTACATATAAAGTTCATTAAATTCGGAGCTACGGGCTAGAAGATATGAGCAAAACAAGATAAGCATGGCATTGACACAAAATGCATCCAAACATCAAACAAACACCTCAAAACAAGGATGCAACATGATAATATGAACTACATGAAAAATCAAGGAAGTTTCATATAGAGCACACTCAAAACGGAGCAACGGTGCAACACATACTCTATACAAGGCATACCAACAATCTGTCCATAACAGCAAGTAGGCATATTGCAAGCATCAAAACACTATGCTACAGCATCTCAACGTAAAAACAAAAGGCATGGCCATGAATTAAAGGTAAAACATGACAAAGCATGAACACTGAGCTATCTCCAGAAACAACTAGAACATGCGCAAAATGACATGGCAAGATTGCAAATACTAACAGTTTCAGACTTTGCAGAAATAACATCAGGTTGCAATGTTTAGAGCTATCAAACAATATGCTACAGGAACTTAAGATGGCAAAAAAAGGCATGGAATGAATCTACTGATTGCATAGAACAAAAGTCATTTAGTGACCATGAGCCAAAAAAGATCAAAAGATATGATGGCACCCATGTAAACATGGCAAGTTATATTACAGATTCATACATGGCAGGAACAATAATAAGTAGGCATGTTGGTGAGCTTGAACCACTCACCACAGAGAAATACATGGCATGGAAAGGCAACTCACAGTAAGAAGACATGTTTATGAAGCTAAGCATGGCAAAAGCAAGTTCATAGAGTGCATGGATCACTAAAAACAATCATGGCAACATTGAACTTAATGTTAACATGCTGACAGCAACATTATTTAGCAACTTTGAGAGCAAGATTATAACAAGTTACAGCAGGCTATAAATTCAACCAGGGGCATGGAGGGATACAGCATGACATGTATAACAAAACATCCTTAGTGAACATCTCCAGATTACGCATAGAATGACTTGTAGCAGCAGGTTTACATAGCATCATAATATAACAGAATCAGCCTAGCAAAACAGTAACAGCAAGTACCCTACTTAACAAGCTTGATGCAGTCACTACAAAACTCAAAAAAATACATGGAATACACCACTGTAAATATGGCATGACACAGATCAAAACACATGTAGACATCAACCTCATAGGATGCACACATCAAACATGGCAAAAATGACAAATCATCAAGTTATAACAGTTTCAGCAGATTAACATCATATAGCACTCTTGCAACGAAGATTCAGGCATCAAGATGAGATCAAATGAACATCATGCAATGTAAGGAAATAAAGACAATCTCAATGCGAACGTTTCGTAATATTAAACGCACGAAACGGAGCAGTATGCACGGAGCTATGATGCGATGAACATGGCATGATTATGCAAACTATTTCGGGACTTAGACGATTTGGACCTCGGGGGGGAAAGTCAACGGCGCCGGGATCTCGCCGGAGATGAGGAGAAGGACGACAGCGGGCTCGGGGCGGCCGGAGATGCTCAGGGGAGGGGGCGGATCCGCGGTTCCCGTGTTGCCAAGCGAGATCCGCCGGCGAGCGGAGCATGAGGTTCGGAGGAGGCGGGCGAGGCTGCTGGAGGCGGGCGCCGCCTTCCGACGGCGGAGTTTCGGGCGGGTGCCGAGAGCCGAGGGCGCTGGAGGAGCTGCTGGGCGTAGCGCAGACACTGGGCGGCGGGGCGGAGAGGCGCCGACGAGGATCCGGCGGGCGGCGAGGGGACTGGGCGGCGGCGGATCGGACGGCGCCGGCGAGGCGGCGGGGAGTCGCGCCGGCAAAGTAGGGCGGGCGGGCGGCGGGCTCGGGCGCCTGGGAGGCGGCGCGGGCGACTCGGCAAGGAGGGCTGCATGGCCGGGCTCAAGGCTGGTGCGGCGGCGGGCGCGGGCGCGGAGACGACGTGGCGCTTGCCGGTTGGAGGAGAGCGGTGGCGGGGTGACGTGTCGCGTGGGGATTGGTTGGGGTGAGGTGGAGGCTGGACGTGTCCGGCGGCGGTGGAGACGCGTCCGGTGGCACGGAGGAAGAGGAGGCTAGGGTTTCATCCGCAAATTTGGAAGGGGAAGGCATATTTATAGGTAGAGGGAGCTAGGAGAGTCCAAATGGAGCACGGTTTTCGCCCACACGATCGTGATCGAACGACTGAGAGCATGGAGGGAGTTTGGATGGGTTTTGGGCCACTTTGGAAGGGGTGTTGGGCTGCAAAGAGAAGGAGGATTTTGCGGTTACCCGGTTAACCGTTGGAGTACCAAACGACCTCCAAATGGCACGAAACTTGACAGGCGGTCTACCGGTGGTATACCAAGGCCGCTTGGCAAACCTCGGTCCATTCCAAGACCGTTTAACACCCGCTCACAACAAGAGACAAAAGGGGAACGCCGGAGGGCATAGGAGAGCCGGATTGCAAAACGGACAACGGGGAAAATGCTCGAATGCATGAGACAAACACGTATGCAAAATGAAATGCACATGATGACATGACAAAATGCAACACACAAGCAAATGATATGGCAACGACGGCAAATAACTGGAGGACACCTGGCGCATCGAATCCGGGGCGTTACAACACTCCTCCACTAACAAGAGATCTCGTCCCGAGATCTTAGGACCGAGACAGAAGGGAAAAGGGATGAGGTGAAACAAGAACTCAAAAGAAGAAGCACAGAGTCGAGAGCACTCGAGAAGAAGAGAGGAACAACGAGAATGACGAGAATGGAAAGCTCACGGAATCAGATAGACTATGAAACCACTCCAGTTAGAACGAGATAAGAAAAGACTAAGACTGAAAGGATTTAGGCAAAGACTCCTTGAAACATGTAGGAATAGAACACGAGCTTGAGAGGATGGAACGATACTCGATGAACTCTTGAAGAATGAATTAAATCATGAAGAACCACCATGAAGAACTCCGGTGACAAAAGGATGATGAGATATAAATGAAGGATGAAAGAATAAGATGAGCCTTGCGATGATTTAGATGGAGGTTCCGACGAGATGGCCAAGTAAATTTGAACTACAGAAAAGAAAAGATGAAGACACTTGGAACTAGAATTTATTCATCAAGAACAAACTCCGAAGGAAAGGATTACTCACTTGGATGAAATAAGAATAAGATTTATTGTATGCTTATCCTTCATCAAATTAAGTTGATGCCAATCAATGGATTTTGCATACTACTTATTCTTCTTGAAAAATAATTGAGAAGTGACATATCACAAACTTGAGAAGGTCTTCATGAACCACGGTAGGATTGAAAGAAGGAATGGATTGATACGATACCAAAGGAAAAGAATCTGAATGAACCACCGTAAGAATTTGAAAATGACTGATGAAAGAGAATGAATCACGGGAAGAATTAGAAGAACCAATAAGCTAGAGGGGATTTAGATGCAAAAGAACAAAGAGATCATGAGCTGATTAAAGACACTTGAACGAGGCACCGGGATAAATAGAGAACGATAACTGGAATGATGGCCTCCGGTGAAAAGAAATGGAAAAAACAACTCCTGACATACTCCGAATGGGTAAGAAAGAATATCTGACAAACGGAATAATATGAGAGGATAACATGAAGCTAGAACCATGAAACTTCGAGAGAACGGGCAAGATTTAGAGGAAAAACTCTTCTTCTATCTTCAAAAGACGACGAGAAATAACACCAAAATTACTGAGATACTCCGGTAGAATGAAAAGCAGAGAGGTTGAGCCAACAATGAAAAATGATTTGAAATCGATCTTGGAAAAGCATCTGACTGATGGGATCCATTCTTACGTCACACTTTGAAAGGAATTTGGGAATAGCTCCGGAATAATTAGAAGAGTCAGGTAAGATCCTGGAAAAAGACCTGTGGGTTAGGGCACACTAAAGGAAAGCACCGTTGGAAATGATGTTGAATAGATAGGTGATGCACCAGAATAATTGAAATATTTGAATGAGGTGACAACCTCGAATTAATTGAATGCAAACACGAATCTTTTGAGATATCTTGAACACTCCGAAAGGATAAACTAGCGAGAGGCTAACGAAAGCAGGAAAACACTTGAGCTGAGGGAAAGAATACAATCGACAATGAAAAACTTGAATTGAATCCACCGGAGAAGAAAAGAGATGAAGAATGTCGTACAAAACGAGAATTCACCGGTTGAGATAATTGAGGGAAGACTGAAGAGGCTCCGCACGAATGAAATTGATGGTCGAAACAGACTCACGCTCCGGGAAGAAGAGGGTGGGAGGGCGGGAAAAACAAAGGCAACTTGGAAGGGGAACCGACGAATATCTTGAAGAGAAAACACCGGTTGAAATCGTTGAGGAAAGAAAGCAAAGACTTCGCACGAGTAGGATGGATACTCGATTACAGGCTCCGGTTCCGAGAAGAAAAAGGGGTGGACGGGTGGGAAAAAGAAAACAACTGAGGATTAAACTTGGCAAAGATGAAGAGGCTCGAGTCAACTTGATGAGAAATGCACCGGATGAAAAGAGATGAGAACCAACGATCGGAAAACCAACTGCGTGATCCTAAAGAAAAAATTTGAAGGGGAAGAGGAGTAATTCAAAACACCTACGTCAAGATTCCTCACCAGAGTGACGAAGGGACTGAGGAGTAAAAAGAATTCCTACTCTCCGATATAACTAGACTCAAAATAGTTTTCTTCTAGACTCAACAACGGCCAAACTACACGATCAATCAAGGGGCTCCTAAGGTCGTTCGAGGCTCGATACCAACTTGAACACGCCTAATATGCGACCCTATCCAAAAGGAACTCGAAGGTCCCACCAAGGATAGACCCGCATATTGAAACACTTTTGCAAGGTGGATATCATTACATCAACATTACATAATAGATGGGGATACATACAAAAGGCATACAATGCCACACGAATACAACATCATCTTACATAAGATCAACATCCGACTACTGATGAAACACAAATGTAAGCTCAAACGACATCCACCTCGCTAGCCTGTGCTGCCGACCGAACCTATCCCCGAACGAAGAAGCAGAAGAAGAACTCAACGCAAGCAAGCATAGCTCTCGCGTGATGATCATCGCATAACCTGTACCGCAACTGTTGGTGTAGTAATCAGGAGCCACGAGGACTCAAAGAATCCCATTACCATGGGTATCAAGACTAGCAAAGCTTAATGGGAAAGGAAGGGGTAAAGTGGTGAGTTTGCAGCAGCGACTAAGCATGATATGGTGGCTAACATACGCAAATGAGAGCGAGAAGAGAAACAAAGGAACGGTCGCCAACTAGTAATGATCAAGAAGTGATCCTGAACTCCTACTTACGCCGACATAACCCGTAAACCGTGTTCTCCTCTCGATAAAACCTAAAAGAGACACTCACGGTTACACACACGGTTTGTGTATTTTAGAAGAGTTTACTTCAAGTTTACTACAACCGGATATTAACAAATTCCCATCTGCCACATAACCGCTGCACGCCTTTCAGAAGTTCAACCCCTGCTGGGGTGTCCCTACTGATCACATGATAAGCTCTCGAGATCAAAGAAGGATATTCCTTCTCCCGTGGAGGACCCGATCAGTCTCGGAATCCCGGCTACAAGACATTTCGACAGTAATAAAACAAGACCAGCAAAGCCGCCCGATGCGCCGACAATCCCGATAAGAGCTGGACATATCTCGTTCTCAGGGCAATACCGGATAAGCGAAGCGTACAGGTACCGACGTAACCCAAGTTGCCAAGGGATGGTCCCGCATGGTGCTCTAGTTTGGACCAACACTTAGACAAGCATTGGCCCGGGGGGCTAAATAAAGATGACCCTTGGGTTAATTACTCCCAAGGGAAAGTAGGTGGTGGTGAGGCAAATGGTAAAACCAAGGTTGAGCCTTCTTTGGAGGAGTCTTATTCAAAGCGAACTGTCAAGGGGGTCCCATAAATTACCCAACCGCGTTAGGGACGCAAAATCCGGGAACATAATACCGATATGACGGAAATTAGGGCGGCAAGAGTGGAACAAAACACCAGGCATAAGGCCGAGCCTTCCACCCTTTACCAAGTATATAGATGCATCAATTAAATAAGAGATATTGTGATATCCCAACATAATCCTGTCCGCCATGGGGAAAACTTCAACTTCACCTATAACTAGCAACGCTATAAGAGGGCTGAGCAAAGCGGTAACATAGCCAAACAGTGGTTTGCTAGGAAGGGTGTCAAAGGTTAGAGGCTGACATGGCAATTTGGGAGGCTTGATCAACAAGAGATAGGTAACGCAGCATAGCGATAGAACGAAGCAACTAGCATAGCAATGATAGTAATGAGATCCGTAGAAGCGGTCATCTTGCCTGAAATCACGCAAGGAAGAAGAATGAGTCCATGAAGAAGACGAATGGATGAAGCCGAACCAAGCGTAGACGAACGAATCCTCACGATCGCAACGAAACGGGAACTATCGAGAAGAAGCACACAACATGGTAAACACAGCACACATATACAAGACATGATGCTCGTCCAACTATGATGCAAGGAAAGACTACATGAAGCTACTCATGGCAAGAGATGATGCAAACAAGAACAACACATCAAGGCAAGTTTAATCGAGGCCTAAAACAACATAGAACACTTCCGTAAGTCCTCATATGCAAATTTCGAAATTGGTCCAGATCTGAATAAACCTTATGTTCAAGTTGTTAAACAGCAAGTTAAGATGCACCACGATGATCTACACGAAATTCTAGTCAAGTTACATATAAAGTTCATTAAATTCGGAGCTACGGGCTAGAAGATATGAGCAAAACAAGATAAGCATGGCATTGACACAAAATGCATCCAAACATCAAACAAACACCTCAAAACAAGGATGCAACATGATAATATGAACTACATGCAAAATCAAGGAAGTTTCATATAGAGCACACTCAAAACGGAGCAACGGTGCAACACATACTCTATACAAGGCATAACAACAATCTGTCCATAACAACAAGTAGGCATATTGCAAGCATCAAAACACTATGCTACGGCATCTCAACGTAAAAACAAAAGGCATGGCCATGAATTAAAGGTAAAACATGATAAAACATGAACACTGAGCTATCTCCAGAAACAACTAGAACATGCTCAAAATGACATGGCAAGATTGCAAATACTAACAGTTTCAGACTTTTGCAGAAATAACATCAGGTTGCAATGTTTAGAGCTATCAAACAACATGCTACAGGAACTTAAGATGGCAAAAAAGGCATGGAATGAATCTACTGATTGCATAGAACAAAAGTCATTTAGTGACCATGCGCCAAAAGAGATCACAAGATATGATGGCACCCATGTAAACATGGCAAGTTATATTACAGATTCATACATGGCAGGAACAATAATAAGTAGGCATGTTGGTGAGCTTGAACCACTCACCACAGAGAAATACATGGCATGGAAAGGCAACTCACAGTAAGAAGACATGTTTATGAAGCTAAGCATGGCAAAAGCAAGTTCATAGAGTGCATGGATCACTAAAAACAATCATGAAAACATTGAACTTAATGTTAACAGGCTGACAGCAACATTATTTAGCAACTTTGAGAGCAAGATTATAACAAGTTACAGCAGGCTATAAATTCAACCAGGGGCATGGAGGGATACAGCATGACATGTATAACAAAACATCCTTAGTGAACATCTCCAGATTATGCATAGAATGACTTGTAGCAGCAGGTTTACATAGCATCATAATATAACAGAATCAGCCTAGCAAAACAGTAACAGCAAGTACCCTACTTAACAAGCTTGATGCAGTCACTACAAAACTCAAAAAAATACATGGAATACACCACTGTAAATATGGCATGACACAGATCAAAACACATGTAGACATCAACCTCATAGGATGCACACATCAAACATGGCAAAAATGACAAATCATCAAGTTATAACAGTTTCAGCAGATTAACATCATATAGCACTCTTGCAACGAAGATTCAGGCATCAAGATGAGATCAAATGAACATGATGCAATGTAAGGAAATAAAGATAATCTCAATGCTAACATTTCGTAATATTAAACGCATTTAAACGGAGCAGTATGCACGGAGTTATGATGCGATGAACATGGCATGATTATGCAAAATATTTCGGGACTTAGACGATTTGGACCTCGGGAAGTCAACGGCGCCGGATCTCGCGGAGATGAGGAGAAGGACGGCCAACGGGCTCGGGGCGGCCGGAGATGCTCGGGGGGATCCGCGGTTCTGTGCCAAGGCGAGATCCGGCCGGGCGAGCTTAAGCATGAGGTTCGGAGGAGGCGGGCGAGGCAGGCGGGGCGCCGCCTCGACGGCGGAGCTGGCGGCGCGGCCGGGAGCCGAGGGCGCGGAGGAGCTGCGGGGCGGCAGCGCAGACATCGGGCGGCGGGCGGAGAGGCGCCGACGAGGATCCGCGGGCGGCGAGGGACTGGGCGGCGGATTTGGACGGGCGCCGGGCGAGGCGGCGGGAGTCGCGCCGGCAGCGAGGGCGGCGGGCGGCAGGCTCGGGCGCCAGCGGGAGGCGGCGCGGGCGACCCGGCAGGGAGGGTTGCTGGCTGGCGGGCCTGCTGCGGTGCGGCGGCGGGCGCGGCGCGAGACGACGTGGCGCTGCTTGCTGGAGGAGAGCGGTGGCGGGGTGACGGTCGCGTGGGGATTGGTTGGTGTGAGGTGGAGGCTGGACGTGTCCGGCGGCGGTGGAGACGCGTCCGGTGGCACGGAGGAAGAGGAGGCTAGGGTTTCATCCGCAAATTTGGAAGGGGAAGGCATATTTATAGGTAGAGGGAGCTAGGAGAGTCCAAATGGAGCACGGTTTTCGGCCACACGATCGTGATCGAACGACCGAGAGCATGGAGGGAGTTTGGATGGGTTTTGGGCCACTTTGGAAGGGGTGTTGGGCTGCAAAGAGAAGGAGGATTTTATGGTTACCCGCTTAACCGTTGGAGTACCAAACGACCTCCAAATGGCACGAACTTGACAAAGCGGTCTACCGGTGGTATACCAAGGCCGCTTGGCAAACCTCGGTCCATTCCAAGACCGTTTAACACCCGCTCACAACGAGAGACAAAAGGGGAACGCCGGAGGGCATAGGAGAGCCGGATTGCAAAACGGACAACGGGGAAAATGCTCGAATGCATGAGACAAACACGTATGCAAAATGAAATGCACATGATGACATGACAAAATGCAACACACAAGCAAATGATATGGCAACGACGGCAAATAATGGCGGACACCGGGCGATCGAATCCGGGCGTTATAACACTCCTCCACTAACAAGAGATCTCGTCCCCGAGATCTTAGGACCGAGATGAAGGGAAAAGGGATGAGGTGAAACAAGAACTAAAAAGAAGAAGCACAGAGTCGAGAGCACTCGAGAAGAAGAGAGGAACAACGAGAATGACGAGAATGGAAAGCTCACGGAATCAGATAGACTATGAAACCACTCCGGTTAGAACGAGATAAGAAAAGACTAAGACTGAAAGGATTTAGGCAGCACTCCGGCTGAAACATGTAGGAATAGAACACGAGCTTGAGAGGATGGAACGATACTCGATGAACTCTTGAAGAATGAATTAAATCATGAAGAACCACCATGAAGAACTCCGGTGACAAAAGGATGATGAGATAGAAATGAAGGATGAAAGAATAAGATGAGCCTTGCGATGATTTAGATGGAGGTTCCGACGAGATGGCCAAGTAAATTTGAACTACAGAAAAGGAAAGATGAAGACACTTGGAACTAGAATTTATTCATCAAGAACAAACTCCGAAGGAAAGGATTACTCACTTGGATGAAATAAGAATAAGATTTATTGTATGCTTATCCTTCATCAAATTAAGTTGATGCCAATCAATGGATTTTGCATACTACTTATTCTTCTTGAAAATAATTGAGAAGTGACATATCACAAACTTGAGAAGGTCTTCATGAACCACCGGTAGGATTGAAAGAAGGAATGGATTGATATGATACCAAAGGAAAAAGAATCTGAATGAACCACCGTAAGAATTTGAAAATGACTGATGAAAGAGAATGAATCACGGGAAGAATTAGAAGAACCAATAAGCTAGAGGGGATTTAGATGCAAAAGAACAAAGAGATCATGAGCTGATTAAAGAACACTTGAACGAGGCACCGGGATAAATAGAGAACGATAACTGGAATGGTGGCCTCCGGTGAAAAGAAATGGAAAAAAAGAACTCTTGACATACTCCGAATGGGTAAGAAAGAATATCTGACAAACGGAATAATATGAGAGGATAACATGAAGCTAGAACCATGAAACTTCGAGAGAACGGGCAAGATTTAGAGGAAAAACTCTTCTTCTATCTTCAAAAGACGACGAGAAATAACACCAAAATTACTGAGATACTCCTAGAGAATGAAAAGCGTAGAGGTTGAGCCAACAATGAAAAATGATTTGAAATCGATCTTGGAAAAGCATCCGACCGATGGGATCCATTCTTACGCCACACTTTGAAAGGAATTTGGGAATAGCTCCTAATAATTAGAAGAGTCAGGTAAGATCCTGGAAAAAGACCTGTGGGTTAGGGCACACTAAAGGAAAGCACCGTTGGAAAGGATGTTGAATAGATAGGTGATGCACCAGAATAATTGAAATATTTGAATGAGGTGACAACCTCGAATTAATTGAATGCAAACACGAATCTTTTGAGATATCTTGAACACTCCGAAAGGATAAACTAGCGAGAGGCGAACGAGCAGGGAAAACACTTGAGCTGAGGGAAAGAATACAATCGACAATGAAAAACTTGAATTGAATCCACCGGAGAAGAAAAGAGATGAAGAATGTCGTACAAAACGAGAATTCACCGGTTGAGATAATTGAGGAAGATCAAGAGGCTCCGCATTTAATGAAATTGATGGTCAAAATGACTCACGCCCCGGGAAGAAGAGGGTGGGAGGGCGGGAAAACAAAGGCAACTTGGAAGGGGAACCAACGAATATCTTGAAGAGAAAACACCGGTTGAAATCGTTGAGGAAAGAAAGCAAAGACTTCGCACGAGTAGGATGGATACTCGATTACAGGCTCCGGTTCCGAGAAGAAAAAGGGGTGGACGGGTGGGAAAAAGAAAACAACTGAGGATTAAACTTGGCAAAGATGAAGAGGCTCGAGTCAACTTGATGAGAGATGCACCGGATGAAAAGAGATGAGAACCAACGATCGGAAAACCAACTGCGTGATCCTAAAGAAAAAATTTGAAGGGGAAGAGGAGTAATTCAAAACACCTACGTCAAGATTCCTCACCAGAGCGACGAAGGGACTGAGGAGTAAAAAGAATTCCTACTCTCCGATATAACTAGACTCCGAAAATAGTTTTCTTCTAGACTCAACAACGGCCAAACTACACGATCAATCAAGGGGGCTCCTATGGTCGGTCGAGGCTCTGATACCAACTTGTCACGCCCAATATGCGACCCTATCCAAAAGGAACTCAAGGTCCCACCAAGGATAGACCCGCATATTGAAACGCTTTTGCAAGGTGGATATCATTACATCAACATTACATAATAGATGGGGATACATACAAAAGGCATACAATGCCACACGAATACAACATCATCTTACATAAGATCAACATCCGACTATATATGAAACACAAACAGAAGCTCAAACGACATCCACCCTGCTAGCCCAGGCTGCCGACCTGGAACCTATCCCCTGAACGAAGAAGCAGAAGAAGAACTCAACGCAAGCAAGCATAGCTCTCGCGTGATGATCATCGCATAACCTGTACCTGCAACTGTTGGTGTAGTAATCTGTGAGCCACGAGGACTCAGCAATCCCATTACCATGGGTATCAAGACTAGCAAAGCTTAATGGGAAAGGAAGGGTAAAGTGGTGAGTTTGCAGCAGCGACTAAGCATGATATGGTGGCTAACATACGCAAATGAGAGCGAGAAGAGAAACAAAGGAACGGTCGCCAACTAGTAATGATCAAGAAGTGATCCTGAACTCCTACTTACGTCAGACATAACCCAGAAACCGTGTTCTCCTCTCAATAAAACCCCGAAAAGAGACACTCACGGTTACACACACGGTTTGTGTATTTTAGAAGAGTTTACTTCAAGTTTACTACAACCGGATATTAACAAATTCCCATCTGCCACATAACCATGGGCACGCCTTTCAGAAGTTCAAACCCTGCAGGGTGTCCCAACTTAGCCCATGATAAGCTCTCGCGATCAACGAAGGATATTCCTTCTCCCGGAGGACCCGATCAGTCTCGAATCCCGCTACAAGACATTTCGACAAGAATAAAACAAGACCAGCAAAGCCGCCGATGCGCCGACAATCCCGATAAGAGCTGGACATATCTCGTTCTCGTGGCAATACCGGATAAGCGAAGCGTCTGTACCGACGTAACCCAAGTTGCCAAGGGATGGTCCCAAGCATGGTGTTTCTAGTTTGGACCCACACTGAGACAAGCATTGGCCCGGGGGGCTAAATAAAGATGACCCTTGGGTTAATTACTCCCAAGGGAAAGTAGGTGGTGGTGAGGCAAATGGTAAAACCAAGGTTGAGCCTTGCTGGAGGAGTCTTATTCAAAGCGAACTGTCAAGGGGGTCCCATAAATTACCCAACCGCGTTAGGGACGCAAAATCCGGGAACATAATACCGATATGACGGAAATTAGGGCGGCAAGAGTGGAACAAAACACCAGGCATAAGGCCGAGCCTTCCACCCTTTACCAAGTATATAGATGCATCAATTAAATAAGAGATATTGTGATATCCCAACATAATCCTGTCCGCCATGGGGAAAACTTCAACTTCACCTATAACTAGCAACGCTATAAGAGGGCTGAGCAAAGCGGTAACATAGCCAAACAGTGGTTTGCTAGGAAGGGTGTCAAAGGTTAGAGGCTGACATGGCAATTTGGGAGGCTTGATCAACAAGAGATAGGTAACGCAGCATAGCGATAGAACGAAGCAACTAGCATAGCAATGATAGTAATGAGATCCAGGGTAGCGGTCATCTTGCCTGAAATCACGCAAGGAAGAAGAATGAGTCCATGAAGAAGACGAATGGATGAAGCCGAACCAAGCGTGAGACGAATCTAATCCTCACGATCGCAACGAAACGGGAACTATCGAGAAGAAGCACACAACATGGTAAACACAGCACACATATACAAGACATGATGCTCGTCCAACTATGATGCAAGGAAAGACTACATGAAGCTACTCATGGCAAGAGATGATGCAAACAAGAACAACACATCAAGGCAAGTTTAACTGAGGCCGGAAACAACATAGAACAATTCCGGTAAGTCCTCATATGCAAATTTCGAAATTGGTCCAGATCTGAATAAACCTTATGTTCAAGTTGTTAAACAGCAAGTTAAGATGCACCACGATGATCTACACGAAATTCTAGTCAAGTTACATATAAAGTTCATTAAATTCGAGACTACGGGCTAGAAGATATGAGCAAAACAAGATAAGCATGGCATTGACACAAAATGCATCCAAACATCAAACAAACACCTCAAAACAAGGATGCAACATGATAATATGAACTACATGCAAAATCAAGGAAGTTTCATATAGAGCACACTCAAAACGGAGCAACGGTGCAACACATACTCTATACAAGGCATAACAACAATCTGTCCATAACAACAAGTAGGCATATTGCAAGCATCAAAACACTATGCTACGGCATCTCAACGTAAAAACAAAAGGCATGGCCATGAATTAAAGGTAAAACATGATAAAACATGAACACTGAGCTATCTCCAGAAACAACTAGAACATGCTCAAAATGACATGGCAAGATTGCAAATACTAACAGTTTCAGACTTTTGCAGAAATAACATCAGGTTGCAATGTTTAGAGCTATCAAACAACATGCTACAGGAACTTAAGATGGCAAAAAAGGCATGGAATGAATCTACTGATTGCATAGAACAAAAATCATTTAGTGACCATGCGCCAAAAGAGATCACAAGATATGATGGCACCCATGTAAACATGGCAAGTTATATTACAGATTCATACATGGCAGGAACAATAATAATTAGGCATGTTGGTGAGCTTGAACCACTCACCACAGATAAATACATGGCATGGAAAGGCAACTCACAGTAATAAGACATGTTTATGAAGCTAAGAATGGCAAAAGCAGGTTCATAGAGTGCATGAATCACTAAAAACAATCATGGAAACATTGAACTTAATGTTAACAGGCTGACAGCAACATTATTTAGCAACTTTGAGAGCAAGATTATAACAAGTTACAGCAGGCTATAAATTCAACCAGGGGCATGGAGGGATACAGCATGACATGTATAACAAAACATCCTTAGTGAACATCTCCAGATTATGCATAGAATGACTTGTAGCAGCAGGTTTACATAGCATCATAATATAACAGAATCAGCCTAGCAAAACAGTAACAGCAAGTACCCTACTTAACAAGCTTGATGCACTCACTACAAAACTCACAAAAATACATGGCATACACCACTGTAAATATGGCATGACACAGATCAAAACACATGTAGACATCAACCTCATAGGATGCACACATCAAACATGGCAAAAATGACAAATCATCAAGTTATAACAGTTTCAGCAGATTAACATCATATAGCACTCTTGCAACGAAGATTCAGGCATCAAGATGAGATCAAATGAACATGATGCAATGTAAGGAAATAAAGATAATCTCAATGCGAACATTTCGTAATATTAAACGCACGGAACGGAGCAGTATGCACGGAGTTATGATGCGATGAACATGGCATGATTATGCAAAATATTTCGGGACTTAGACGATTTGGACCTCGGGGGGGAAAGTCAACGGCGCCGGGATCTCGCCGGAGATGAGGAGAAGGACGGCCAGCGGGGCTCGGGGGCGGCCGGAGATGCCTGGGGGTCCGGCTGTGCCGCGGCGCGAGATCCGGCCGGGCGGAGCCGGTTACGAGGTTCGGAGGAGGCGGGGCGAGGCCGCGGAGGCGGGCGCCGGCCTCGACGGCGGAGCTCGGGCGGCGCGGCCGGGAGCCGAGGGTGGAGGAGCTGCGGGCGAAGCGCAGACACTGGGCGGCGGGCGAGAGGCGCCGACGAGGATCCGACGGGCGGCGAGGGACTGGGCGGCGGCGATGACGGGCGCCGGCGAGGCGGCGGGGAGTCGCGCAGGCGTAGGGCGGCGGGCGGTAGGCTCGGGCGCCTGGAGGCGGCGCGGCGACCCGGGCAGGGAGGGCCGCTGGCGGGCCCGGCGGGCTCGCTGGTGCGGCAAGGGGCGCGGGCGCGGAGACGACGTGGCGCTGCTGTTGGAGGAGAGCGGTGGCGGGGTGACGTGTCGCGTGGGGATTGGTTGGGGTGAGGTGGAGGCTGGACGTGTCCGGCGGCGGTGGAGACGCGTCCGGTGGCACGGAGGAAGAGGAGGCTAGGGTTTCATCCGCAAATTTGGAAGGGGAAGGCATATTTATAGGTAGAGGGAGCTAGGAGAGTCCAAATGGAGCACGGTTTTCGCCCACACGATCGTGATCGAACGACCGAGAGCATGGAGGGAGTTTGGATGGGTTTTGGGCCACTTTGGAAGGGGTGTTGGGCTGCAAAGAGAAGGAGGATTTTGCGGTTACCCAGTTAACCGTTGGAGTACCAAACGACCTCCAAATGGCACGAAACTTGACAGGCGGTCTACCGGTGGTATACCAAGGCCGCTTGGCAAACCTCGGTCCATTCCAAGACCGTTTAACACCCGCTCACAACGAGAGACAAAAGGGGAACGCCGGAGGGCATAGGAGAGCCGGATTGCAAAACGGACAACGGGGAAAATGCTCGAATGCATGAGACAAACACGTATGCAAAATGAAATGCACATGATGACATGACACAATGCAACACACAAGCAAATGATATGGCAACGACGGCAAATAACTGGCGGACACCTGGCGCATCGAATCCGGGGCGTTACAACACTCCTCCACTAACAAGAGATCTCGTCCCGAGATCTTAGGACCGAGACAGAAGGGAAAAGGGAGGAGGTGAAACAAGAACTCAAAAGAAGAAGCACAGAGTCGAGAGCACTCGAGAAGAAGAGAGGAACAACGAGAATGACGAGAATGGAAAGCTCACGGAATCAGATAGACTATGAAACCACTCCAGTTAGAACGAGATAAGAAAAGACTAAGACTGAAAGGATTTAGGCAGCACTCCGGCTGAAACATGTAGGAATAGAACACGAGCTTGAGAGGATGGAACGATACTCGATGAACTCTTGAAGAATGAATTAAATCATGAAGAACCACCATGAAGAACTCCGGTGACAAAAGGATGATGAGATAGAAATGAAGGATGAAAGAATAAGATGAGCTCTTGCGATGATTTAGATGGAGGTTCCGACGAGAGATGGCCAAGTAAATTTGAACTACAGAAAAGGAAAGATGAAGACACTTGGAACTAGAATTTATTCATCAAGAACAAACTCCGAAGGAAAGGATTACTCACTTGGATGAAATAAGAATAAGATTTATTGTATGCTTATCCTTCATCAAATTAAGTTGATGCCAATCAATGGATTTTGCATACTACTTATTCTTCTTGAAAAATAATTGAGAAGTGACATATCACAAACTTGAGAAGGTCTTCATGAACCACCGGTAGGATTGAAAGAAGGAATGGATTGATACGATACCAAAGGAAAAAGAATCTGAATGAACCACCGTAAGAATTTGAAAATGACTGATGAAAGAGAATGAATCACGGGAAGAATTAGAAGAACCAATAAGCTAGAGGGGATTTAGATGCAAAAGAACAAAGAGATCATGAGCTGATTAAAGAACACTTGAACGAGGCACCGGGATAAATAGAGAACGATAACTGGAATGATGGCCTCCGGTGAAAAGAAATGAAAAAAAAACAACTCTTGACATACTCCGAATGGGTAAGAAAGAATATCTGACAAACGGAATAATATGAGAGGATAACATGAAGCTAGAACCATGAAACTTCGAGAGAACGGGCAAGATTTAGAGGAAAAACTCTTCTTCTATCTTCAAAAGACGATTTAGAAATACCACCAAAATTACTGAGATACTCCGTAGAGAGAATGAAAAGCACAGAGGTTGAGCCAACAATGAAAAATGATTTGAAATCGTTCTTGGAAAAGCATCTGACTGATGGGATCCATTCTTACGTCACACTTTGAAAGGAATTTGGGAATAGCTCCGGAATAATTAGAAGAGTCAGGTAAGATCCTGGAAAAAGACCTGTGGGTTAGGGCACACTAAAGGAAAGCACCATTGGAAAGGATGTTGAATAGATAGGTGATGCACCAGAATAATTGAAATATTTGAATGAGGTGACAACCTCGAATTAATTGAATGCAAACACGAATCTTTTGAGATATCTTGAACACTCCGAAAGGATAAACTAGCGAGAGGCGAACGAGCAGGGAAAACACTTGAGCTGAGGGAAAGAATACGATCGACAATGAAAAACTTGAATTGAATCCACCGGAGAAGAAAAGGGATGAAGACTGTCGTACAAAACGAGAATTCACTGGTTGAGATAATTGAGGGAAGATCAAGAGGCTCGCATTTAATGAAATTGATGGTCAAACAGACTCACGCCCGGGAAGAAGAGGGTGGAGGGCGGGAAAAACAAAGGCAACTTGGAAGGGAACCAACGAATATCTTGAAGAGAAAACACCGGTTGAAATCGTTGAGGAAAGAAAGCAAAGACTTCAAGACGAGTAGGATGGATACTCGATTACAGGCTCCGGTTCCGAGAAGAAAAAGGGGTGGACGGGTGGGAAAAAGAAAACAACTGAGGATTAGACTTGGCAAAGATGAAGAGGCTCGAGTCAACTTGATGAGAAATGCACCGGATGAAAAGAGATGAGAACCAACGATCGGAAAACCAACTGCGTGATCCTAAAGAAAAATTTGAAGGGGAAGAGGAGTAATTCAAAACACCTACGCCAAGATTCCTCACCAGAGCGATTTAAGGGACCGAGGAGTAAAAAGAATTCCTACTCCGATATAACTAGACCAAAATAGTTTTCTTCTAGACTCAACAACGGCCAAACTACACGATCAATCAAGGGGCTCCTAAGGTCGGTCGAGGCTCGATACCAACTTGAAACACGCCCAATATGCGACCCTATCCAAAAGGAACTCAAGGTCCCACCAAGGATAGACCCGCATATTGAAACGCTTTTGCAAGGTGGATATCATTACATCAACATTACATAATAGATGGGGATACATACAAAAGGCATACAATGCCACACGAATACAACATCATCTTACATAAGATCAACATCCGACTATGGATGAAACACAAACAGAAGCTCAAACGACATCCACCCTGCTAGCCCAGGCTGCCGACCTGGAACCTATCCCCTGAACGAAGAAGCAGAAGAAGAACTCAACGCAAGCAAGCATCGCTCTCGCGTGATGATCATCGCATAACCTGTACCTGCAACTGTTGGTGTAGTAATCTGTGAGCCACGAGGACTCAGCAATCCCATTACCATGGGTATCAAGACTAGCAAAGCTTAATGGGAAAGGAAGGGGTAAAGTGGTGAGTTTGCAGCAGCGACTAAGCATGATATGGTGGCAAACATACGCAAATGAGAGCGAGAAGAGAAACAAAGGAACGGTCATCAACTAGTAATGATCAAGAAGTGATCCTGAACTCCTACTTACGCCGACATAACCCGTAAAACCGTGTTCTCCTCTCGATCAACCCCGAAAAGAGGCACTCACGGTTACACACACGGTTTGTGTATTTTAGAAGAGTTTACTTCAAGTTTACTACAACCGGATATTAACAAATTCCCATCTGCCACATAACCGCGGGCATGGCTTTCGAAAGTTCAAACCCTGCAGGGGTGTCCCAACTTAGCCCATTATAAGCTCTCGCGATCAACGAAGGATATTCCTTCTCCCGGGAGGACCCGATCAGTCTCGGAATCCCGGCTACAAGACATTTCGACAGTAATAAAACAAGACCAGCAAAGCCGCCCGATGCGCCGACAATCCCGATAGGAGCTGCACATATCTCGTTCTCAGGGCAACACCGGATAAGCGAAGCGTACAGGTACCGACGTAACCCAAGTTGCCAAGGGATGGTCCCGCACGGTGCTCTAGTTTGGACCAACACTTAGACAAGCATTGGCCCGGGGGGCTAAATAAAGATGACCCTTGGGTTAATTACTCCCAAGGGAAAGTAGGTGGTGGTGAGGCAAATGGTATAACCAAGGTTGGGCCTTGCTGGAGGAGTCTTATTCAAAGCGAACTGTCAAGGGGGTCCCATAAATCACCCAACCGCGTTAGGGACGCAAAATCCGGGAACATAATACCGATATGACGGAAACTAGGGCGGCAAGAGTGGAACAAAACACCAGGGATAAGGCCGAGCCTTCCACCCTTTACCAAGTATATAGATGCATTAATTAAATAAGAGATATTGTGATATCCCAACATAATCCTGTCCGCCATGGGAAAAACTTCAACTTCACCTGCAACTAGCAACGCTATAAGAGGGCTGAGCAAAGCGGTAACATAGCCAAACAGTGGTTTGCTAGGAAGGGTGTCAAAGGTTAGAGGCTGACATGGCAATTTGGGAGGCTTGATCAACAAGAGATAGGTAACGCAGCATAGGGATAGAACGAAGCAACTAGCATAGCAATGATAGTAATGAGATCCAGGGTAGCGGCCATCTTGCCTGAAATCCCGCAAGGAAGAAGAACGAGTCCATGAAGAAGACGAACGGATGAAGCCGAACCAAGCGTAGACGAACGAATCCTCACGATCGCAACGAAACGGGAACTATCGAGAAGAAGCACACAACATGGTAAACACAGCACACATATACAAGACATGATGCTCGACCAAGTATGATGCAAGGCAAGACTACATGAAGCTACTCATGGCAAGAGATGATGCAAAAAAGAACAACACATCAAGGCAAGTTTAACTGAGGCCGGAAACAACATAGAACAATTCCGGTAAGTCCTCATATGCAAATCTCGAAATTGGTCCAGATCTGAATAAACCTTATGTTCAAGTTGTTAAACAGCAATTTAAGATGCACCACGATGATCTACACGAAATTCTAGTCAAGTTACATATAAAGTTCATTAAATTCGGAGCTACGGGCTAGAAGATATGAGCAAAACAAGATAAGCATGGCATTGATACAAAATGCATCCAAACATCAAACAAACACCTCAAAACAAGGATGCAACATGATAATATGAAACTACATGCAAAATCAAGCAAGTTTCATATAGAGCACACTCAAAACAGAGCAACGGTGCAACACATACACTCTATACAAGGCATAACAACAATCTGTCCATAACAGCAAGTAGGCATATTGAAAGCATCAAAACACTATGCTACAACATCTCAACGTGAAAAAAAGGCATGGGCATGACGTACAGGTAAAACATGACAAAACATGAACACTGAGCTATCTCCAGAAACAACTAGAACATGCTCAAAATGACATGGCAAGATTGCAAATACTAACAGTTTCAGACTTTGCAGAAATAACATCAGGTTGCAATGTTTAGAGCTATCAAACAACATGCTACAGGAACTTAACATGGCAAACAAAGGCATAAAATGAATCTACTAATTGCATAGAACAAAAGTCCTGTAGTGACGATGAGCCGAAAAGGATCACAAGTTATGATGGCACCCATGTAAACATGGCAAGCTATATTACAGATTCATACATGGCAGGAACAACAATAAGTAGGCATGTTGGTGAGCTTGAACCACTCACCACAGAGAAATACATGGCATGGAAAGGCAACTCACAGTAAGAAGACATGTTTATGAAGCTAAGCATGGTAAGAGAAAGTTCATAGAGTGCATGTATCACTAAAAACAATCATGGCAACATTGAACTTAATGTTAACAGGCTGACAGCAACATTATTTAGCAACTTTGAGAGCAAGATTACGACAAGTTTCAGCAAGCTATAAATGCAACCAGGGGCTCGGATGGATAGAGCATGACATGTATAACAAAACATCCTTAGTGAACATCTCCAGATAATGCATAGAATCACTTGTAGCAGCAGGTTTACATAGCGTCATAATATAACCGAATCAGCCTAGCAAAACAGTAACAACAAGTACCCTAATTAACAAGCTTGATGCACTCACTACAAAACTCACAAAAATACATGGCATACACCACTGTAAAGATGACATGACACAGATCAAAACACATGTAGACATCAACCTCATTGGATGAAGACAGCAAACATGGAAAAAATGACAAATCATCAAGTTATAACAGTTTCAGCAGATTAACATCATATAGCACTCTTGCAACGAAGATTCAGGAAGCAAGATGAACTCAAATGAACATGATGAAATGGAATGAAATGAATAGCATCTCATGGCGAACAACTTGACATATTATACGCACGAAACGGAGTAGTATGCACGGAGTTATGATGCGATGAACATGGCATGATTATGCAAAATATTTCGGGACTTACACGACTTGAACCTCGGGGGGAAAGTCAACGACGCCGTGATCTCGCGGAGATGAGGAGAAGGACGGCCATCGGGCCTGGGGCGGCCGGAGATGCTCAGGGGGGCGGATCCGGCGTTCCGGAGCCATGGCGAGATCCGCCGCGGCGAGCCGGGCGACGAGGTTCGGAGGAGGCGGGCGAGGCCGTGGAGGCGGGCGCCGCCTCCGGCGGTGGAGTCGGGCGGCGCCGGGAGCCGAGGGTGCGGAGGAGCTGGGGCGGCGGCGCGACATCGGGCGGCGGGCGGAGAGGCGCTGCCGAGGATCCGGCGGGCGGCGAGGGACTGGGCGGCAGATTGACGGCGCCGGGCGAGGCGGCAGGGAGTCGCGCTAGCGGCGAGGGCGGCGGGCGGCGGGGCTCGGGCGCCAAGGAGGCGGCGCGCGACCGGGCCGGAGGGCTGCTGGGCTCGCTGGTGCGGCGAAGTGGGCGCGGGCGCGGAGACGACGTGGCGCTTGCCGGTTGGAGGAGAGCGGCGGCGGGGTGACGTGTCGCGTGGGGATTGGTTGGGGTGAGGTGGAAGCTGGACGTGTCCGGCGGCGATGGAGACGCGTCCGGTGGTGCGGAGGAAGAGGAGGCTAGGGTTTCATCCGCAAATTTGGAAGGGGAAGGCATATTTATAGGTAGAGGGAGCTAGGAGAGTCCAAATGGAGAACGGTTTTCGCCCACACGATCGTGATCGAACGACCGAGAGCATGGATTGGGTTTGGATGGGTTTTGGGCCACTTTGGAAGGGGTGTTGGGCTGAAAAGAGAAGGAGGCTTTTGCGGTTACCCGGTTAACCGTTGGAGTACCAAACGACCTCCAAATGGCACGAAACTTGACAGGCGGTCTACCGGTGGTATACCAAGGCCGCTTGGCAAACCTCGGTCCATTCCGAGACCGTTTAACACCCGCTCACAATGAGAGACAAAAGGGGAACGCTGGAGGGCATAGGAGAGCCGGATTGCAAAACGGACAACGGGGAAAATGCTCGGATGCATGAGACAAACACGTATGCAAAATGAAATGCACATGATGACATGTCAAAATGCAACACACAAGCAAATGACATGGCAACGGCGGCAAATAACTGGCGGACACCTGGTGCATCGAATCCGGGGCGTTACACCGCGCCTCCAGCAACGAGCCACGCCCAACCGAGCCGGCTACCGCTGGAGGCGACCATGCGGAGACTGACCAGCCGACCGCTCCACCAACTGACGCCACCGACTCCTCTGATCCATCGAACCCGTCCGCCGCTTCCTAGGCCGCCAGTTTATCTTTTGCTTTACCTATCTATCAGTCTCGACGAACTTGTTAATTTTGCATAATTCCACCCGCGGGGTGTATCTTAAACTTCTGTTGAAGATCGGCCAAGGGCCTTTTTTATGTAAATATTTTTCCGAGTTCTATCTTTTATTGCTTGCTGCTCTTTGGCTTTTTCCTTTGCCGCCTTCCCTTGGTTGCCATCTTACTAGCCGAACAGCCGCTCTGCGGACTGTGGCTGGGTCAAGTACTTAGCTACTTCCGGGAAGGCAAGTACTTAGCCATTTTTTAGAACATTTTAGCAAGTTAAGTAGAAGCCGGCAGGCCGGCTGCTCAACAGTCGGTCATAGAAGGCGGGAAGCCGGCTTAAACTATGCACATGCTTTGTGTCCTTAGCCATTTTTCATGTGCACACCCTTTCTACCTTTCTCCTGCCCACCAGACAGTCGCTCTGCGAGCTGCGGCTTTTGGCAGGAGACGACTTAAGTGCCAACACATTACTTGTCCAGCTGCAGGAAGCATTTCATAGTACAAGGCGGCAAGTCCCCGGGCCGACTAGTCGGACCCGGTGCCAAGCGGTCATAAAGAAAATGACATACTCATAGGCACAATTCTTATCATATAGATAAAAGAGGGCAGTCCCCGAGCTCTTCTCGGAGGACCCGGAGTCTTCGTACTTTAATACAAAAGGTAGCGTGATACATACTGCATCAACTGTAAAATCTTCGGAGGAGATTTGCATTCCTTGGCCGCTCCGTCTCCTTGACGGAGTCGTCCCTCTTGCGCGCTGGAGGCTTCTGAGCGTCGATCAGGTAGTAGGAGTCGTTGCCCAACACTTTGCTGATGATGAAGGGGCCTTCCCAAGGCGCTGAGAGCTTGTGCTGGCCGGCTGTTCGCTGGATCAGCCGGAGCACAAGGTCTCCTTCTTGGAAAGATCTTGGCTTGACCTTCCGGCTATAGTATCAGCACAGGCTCTGCTGGTAGATGCTGGACCGGCTGAGTGCCAACAGCCGGCCCTCTTCCAGCAGATCGACGCCGTCTTGACGTGCTTCTTCTGCCTCCTCTTCGGTGTACATGGTGACTCGAGGGGAGTCGAATTCTATGTCCGTTGGGAAGAAAGGCGTGAAGCCGGTTGACTTGTTCGGTGTTGCGCGCAGGCTCCAGAGGACGGCTGGCAGCTCGTCGAGCCAGCAGCCGGCCGAACGCTCCAGAGGCTCGACCAGTCGGGGCTTGATGCCGGACAAAATGAGGCCGTTTGCTCGCTCCACCTGGCCGTTTGACTGCGGATGGGCAACAGACGCTAAGTCCAGTCGGATGCCCTGTGTCGCGCAAAAACGGGCCAAGGCGCCTTTGGCAAAGTTTGTGCCATTGTCGGTGATGATGTTGTGCGGTATGCCATACCGGATGGTGATGTCGGAGATGAAAGCCACAACTGTCGGACCATTCAGCTTCTTGACTGGTTTTGCTTCTATCCACTTGGTGAACTTGTCCACCGTGACAAGCAGATGAGTCATGCCACCTCACGCTATTTTGAATGTTCCCACCATGTCCAGGCCCCAGACAGCAAAGGGCCAGGCAATGGGAATAGTCTTCAGTGCAGAAGCCGGCCGATGTGGCTTGGAACGGAACTTCTGGCACCCATTGCATTTCTGGACCAAGTCTTTGGTGTCTTCTAGAGCAGTTGGCCAGAAAAAACCATGGCGGAAAGCTTTGGCGACAAGGGCTCTTGAAGCCGCATGGTGGCCACATTCGCCTTGATGGATGTCTTTGAGGATTGTTTGGCCTTGCTCCGGCTCCACGCAGCGCTGGTAGACACCGGTGACGCTGCGTCTCACGAGCTCTCTGTTGACTATGGTGTATGCTGCTGCCCGGTGTTGCACTTGCCGGGCCGAGATCTCATCAGTCGGCAACTCTTTGTTTACCAGGAAGTTGAGGATGGGCTGGGCCCATGAAGGTGCTGCGATTTCTTTGACTGCCAGGACTGCAACTTGGACGAGGGCGGTTGGGCAGGGAGGCGGCGGGTTGTAGTCGGTTGCCGCTTGGTGGGTCGATAAAGTCCCCAGGCCGACTGCCGCAGTCCCCGGGCCGGGCTCTGAAGTGTCCGGGCTGGCCGCTGTAGTCCCCGGGCCGGGTTCTGAAGTCCCCGGGCCGGGTGCGACTACCGCGGCCCCTGGGAAGCCTGCCGGAATTCCCGTGCCGGCTGCTGGAGCTCTCAAGTCGGATCCGACTGCTTTAGGAGGATCCGGCACGAAGATACAATCCGACTCTAGCGATGGCTTGACAGACGGCTTGAAGAGGCGTTGTAGGGCGACGCCGGTCGGTATTGCTTGACGGGTGGAGCCGATTCGTGCCAAGGCATCTGCTTGCTCATTGTCATTTCTTGGCACATGGAGAAACTCGCACCCTTCAAAATATCCACTGAGTTGCTGTACAAGGAAGTGGTAGCTCGCCATGTTTGCATCTTTGGCGTCCCAGTCACCTGACGACTGCTAGACCACCAAGTCAGAGTCGCCATAGCACAGGATCCGGCGAATGCCGAGTTCTTTGGCAAGCCGGAGCCCGTGAATGAGTGCCTCGTACTCAACAACGTTGTTGGAGGCAGCAAAATGGATTTGCAACACATATTTGAGCTTGTCGCCTTTGGGAGAGGTGAGGACGATGCCGGCTCCCAAACCGGTGCGCATCTTGGAACCATTGAAATGCATCCCCCAATGGGTGGAGTCGGGCGCTGGCGGCAGGTACTGGGTCTCGGCCCAGTCGACGAGGAAGTCGGCCAACGCCTGTGACTTGATGGCAGTGCGAGGCTGGTAGTATATGGTGTAAGGGGCCAAATCTATAGCCCATTCAGCCACTTGGCCTGAGGCATCTCGGCTTCCGATGATCTCGGCAAGCGGAGCAGTGCAGACAACAGTGATCGGGTGCTCTTTCAAGTACGGTTTCAATTTCTTGGCGGCAAAGTGCACGCCGTAGCACATCTTCTGATAGTGGGGGTAGTCTTGCTTGGAGGCTGACAGTACTTCACTCAGGTAATACACCGGTCTCTGGACTGGTAGCGCCTTTCTTCCTCCTTGCGTTCTACCACTATGACTGTGCTGATCACTCGGCTGGTGGCGGCGATGTAGAGGAGCATGGGCTCCTTAGGAGTCGGAGCCGCCATGACAGGTGGAGTAGTCAACATCTTCTTGAGCTGGAGAAAAGCTTCATCCGCCTTGTCGTTCCATTCGAAAAAAGTGGTCTTCTTCATGAGCTGCTACAGGGGTAGAGCCTTATCTCCCAGCCGACTGCTGAAATGGCTGATGGACGTCAAACAGCCGGTGAACTTCTGCACATCCAGCAGTCGGGTGGGTACTTCCATCCACTCGATGGCCTTTATGTTCACAGGGTTGCACTCTATGCCGCACTCTGAGACCAGGAATCCAAGAAGCTGGCCGGCTGGTACTCCGAAGACACATTTCTCCGGGTTGAGCTTGATTTGAAACTGGTGTAGGTTCTCAAAGGTCTCCTTGAGGTCTTCTAGCAGCGTTCCACGCTTCTCCGTCTTCACCACGACATCGTCCACGTAAACGCATGGCGTTTACGCCGAGTTGTTTGAGGAGGCACTTCTGCATGCAACGTTGAAATGTGGCGCCGACATTCCTCAAGCCGAACGTCATGGTCAAGTAGCAGAAGGCTCCAAATGGTGTGATGAAGGCGGTCTTCAGTCTGTCGACGGGGTTCATCTTGATCTGGTGATACGCTGAATATGCATCCAAGAAACTCAATGGCTCGCATCCGGCTGTGGAGTCTATCACTTGGTCGATTCTCGGCAAAGCAAACGGGTCCTTGGGGCAGGCTTTGTTGAGGCTGGTGTAATCACTACACATGCGCCACTGCTTGTTTTTCTTCAACACAAGGACTGGGTTGGCCAGCCACTCTGGAAAGAACTCTTCCATGATGAAGCCGACTGCCAGCAGCCGGGCTATCTCTTCTCCAACGACTCTTCTCTTCTCTTCCGAAAGGCGACGCAAGGGCTGCCTGATTGGCTTAGCACCAGACCGGACATGCAACTTGTGCTCGGCGAAATCCGTCGGAACACCTGACATGTCTTTAGGTGACCATGCAAAGATGTCCCGATTCTCACGGAGGAAATCGACGAGCTCGCCTTCCTATTTGCTGTCAAGGTTTGCACTTATGACAGCGTACCTCTCCGGGTGCTCTGGGTCCAAGGGTATCTTCTTTGTCTCTTTGGCCGTCTTGAACGACCCCTCGGCTTCCGACTCCTTGGGGTTGGGTGACATCTCCGGCTGCTTGCCTGCCATCGCCACAACTCGGTCAAGGAGCCGCTTCTCGGCCGTGATCACGAGGGGCTCGGCCAGCCGACTGCTATCTGCCGCACAAGTGGACGACTTCTTGTAGTCCCCGGCTACGGTCAGAATTCCCTTAAAACTCGGCATCTTCATGTTGAGGTAAGTGTAGTGGGGGACCGCCATGAACTTGGCCAGAGCAGGCCGGCCAAGTAGTGCATGGTATGGGCTCTCGAGGTCCACCACCTCAAACCAGACTGGCTCTCGTCGGAAACGATCCTTGTCTCCAAAGAGGACGTCTATCTGGATCTTCCCGATTGGTGAGCAGGAAAGGCTAGGAACTATGCCATGGAATACAGTCCGACTGAGCTGAAGTTGCCTTTGTTTTATTCCTAACTTCTCCAAGGTATCTTTGTACAAAATGTTGATGCTGCTGCCGCCATCTATCAGAACTCGGGAAAACCGAGCAGCTCGCCTATCAGTGGCAAAGGTGGCATCTAGGACCAGGGCGTAGGAGCCGGGGTTGGGCATTACTTCCGGGTGGTCAGCTCTGCTCCAGCTGATGGGCTTCTCGGACCAATGCATGAACTTGGGGGTCTCTGATGCCACTGCATTCACCTCTTGCTATCGTTGTCGTCTGCTGTGCTTATCGTCGGCCACGCTGGTGAACACGACATAAGCTCCGTGCTCTTCAGGGTACTCGTCTTGTATGGCTCCGACCGGGTCGAACCGCCGCCGGGGAGGGGAGGAGGCGGCTGCCCAAAGAAAGCGGAGGAGGCGTAAGGCCGCCTCTTGGCGATCCTGGTGAGCCAATGGCATTTCCGAGTGGTATGGTTGGACGGCTTTGCACCACTTTGGAACTTACAGGGTGCGTCAAGAGTCTGCTCATATGAGAAAGCCGGTAGCCAATTGGGCTTGCCGCCCTTCTGGCGCTTGGACGGAGGCTGCCCTTCCGGCTGCTGGTCTTCGACTGTCGCCACCAGCCGGCTTGAGGAAGCCGGCTGTGTGGCTTTGCGCTTGTTGTCGCTTGGTTGCTGGCGCCGACTGGTGTCGCCAGCCGGGGTTCGAGGAGCTTGAGGGGCTACTTTGCCAGACGCATCAACTTGGATTTCTGCCTTCATGGAGGAGTCGGCCACGGCATATTTATCTGTTATGATCAGCAGCTCGTCGAGGGTCGCCGGTTCGTCGCAGAGGAGTCAGTGCTTGAGGAGGGTGCCCGCTCGGCACCCAGTGGTGAAGTACTCGATAGCCTGCACCTCGTGCACACCTTTGCAAGAGTTGCGGAGCTCGGCCCAGCGCGTGAGGTAGTCGTGAGTCGACTCGTTGGGGCCTTATACGCATAGGGAGAGCTGGCGAGGTTTGCGCGGCTGCTTGTACGTGCTGGTGAAGTTGCAGATGAAGGCTTCGGTGAAGTCAACCCAGCTGTTAATGTTGCGGGGCTTCAGACTGTTCAGCCATGTCCGGGCTGTGCCCTGGAGCATGAGCGGAACGTACTTCACAACAACGTGCTTGTTGCTGTTTGCAATGCTGACGGCCGTGGAGTAGTCGACCAGCCAGTCCTCCGGCTTAACGAAGCCGGTGTATTTGGGCGTGTCTCTTGGGAGCGTGAACCCTTTGGGGAATGGCTCGTCTCGAATGCGGGGGCCGAAACAAGGTGGACCCAACTCATCTTCCTCTTCTAGCGCAAGGGACAGAGTGGAGACGGTCGATCCTGTGCCGCGCATCATTCTCTCCGACTCCCTCTCGGCGGCCAAGGCGGTCGCCGAGCGTCGGGTGATCAATAGGCGGCGGGGAGACGAGCCTTTCCATGCGAGAGGGAGGAGGCGGACAGTCATCCCGTCATTCCACTGCTCTCGGACGACCGTCTTGGTCGCGCTCAATGGTGATGCGAGTCCGGCTGCGGCTGGCACCCGGCTCCTTGTCTCTTCTTCCGCGGACGCCACCAGTCGGCTTCCGAGATGTCGCGCCTTGATCTCGGCGGGGAGGCAGATCGTCATTTTGCCGGTGGGGCGCCTCGGTGCAGCAACCGGCCTCGTGCTGCTCAGCAGCCGCGCCGAGGAGTCGCTGGACGCACTCCGCCATCTGGCGACGCTCTTCGCCCTTGAACTTGTCCAGCTCTTCTGCTGCCGCCTGGGAAGCTCGGATATTTTCCACGGGCGTGGCGTAGACGGGGCGATCTGCCCCGAACAGGTTGGCGATGACCACGCCGCGCTCCTGGACCGTGCCAAGGCGGCTGGGCCCAGCGGGAGCCGGCGTGCCGCCCACAGCGCGGTCCGTCTCGCGCCGGTAGGCTTCCGACAGGCGTCTCACGCTAGCCAACTTCTTGGCGCCCTCGACGAGCTGGATGCGGCGTGCTTCCAGCGTCTAGGCGTCGACGTCTTCTGGGATGGGTGCCGTCAGGTCTTGTAGTGCCACGTCGAGCGGACCGTGAGCACCTCCGCCAGAGTGCTCGCTGTGGCCGATGACAAGCACTTCCGTGACGACGCTTTCGCCGCTCTCCGCGCAAGGAGGCAGCTCGGCGTAGACCACCACGTTGGTGGGGAACACGTCAAGCGACGCAGTGTCGGAATCGACAAGCATCGGGTCGGTGGAGCCAACGGATTCCAAGTCCACAGCGGGCTCGCCAGCTACGTGAAGCTGATCGAGGAGGCTGACGAGGCGGCTCTCAGGGCCATCATTGCCCGCATCGGACGCCGGCTCGTCGGAGAGGCGAACCTCGCCAACAAGATCAGCGAGGCAGCTCGCCGCGCAGGCGATCTCCGCGCAGGCGATCTCCGCGCCATGCAGAGCGTCAGCGCAAATTCTTTCTGGCGTGCCGGGCTGGCTACGCTCGCTAGGGAGGAAAAGGGTTCCCGTCCAGAACAGGTCTCTGGACGATGGTGCACCTCGCCCCATGGTGGGCGCCAAATGTCGGGGGTTGGGTGCGACATATGCCAATGGATGGCTTATCATGGTGGGAGCGAGTAGGACGTCGCGGGTGCCCGGAAGCGGGTTGAGGCGTAGACACAAACGCCGACGTACTTTACCCAGGTTCGGGGCTCTCCTAGGAGATAACACCCCTAGTCCTGCTCTGCGGGGTCTCCGCATGATCACTAGGGCACAAGTGAGTACAATGGTGCTCCTCGAGTTGTATGCTAGAGGTAGGAGAAGTCAAGGCTAGCTCTCACCTTCCTCTATGGGCTGGTCTAGTTCTAACAGGTTGGGAACACTTTGCATGGGTGCCTTGGGGGTTTATATAGGCCTACCCCCCAGGGGTATAATGGTAATCTGGCCGGGCGTAGGGCCGGTCGCCGCCTCTTGACCTCGGCTTCTCCGCCGATCTTGGGGCCCACCACAGTGGGCCACTGCCGACCGTTGGGTATGGGGCTGACAGGCCGCCCCCGCCGCTATCGGGTCTTGTCGGCTGCTGATCGATGTAGCCGTGACTCTAATGACGCAGGCTTGGTCAGGGGATCGTGGCTACTGTTCCGCCGCCTGACGGGCGATTACTGTAGCCACTCCGTGTCTCGTCTGGTTAATGGCGCGTGGGTCCCGAGGAAGGGGCGGGCCGACTGCTGGGGGCCGGCCTCCATCGGTTTCGACTGGTAGGGCTCTTGCCGTCTTCCGGGCTCTCGCTGATTGGTGGGGCCCGTCATCCTTGGGCTGTACCGACAGGCCATCATGGGAGCAGGACTCTGCCTGCTTGTGGTGATGTCAGGGATGGCGTGGCAACAGTGCCACGCCGGGCGGAGATCTCCACCGGTACGGTGCACTGTGGCCACGCTTGTCCTTGGATGGGGGCGGGGGGGATGGGCTACACTGTAGCCATTCCCCGTCTTGTCTTTCTTGATGAGGGCGCATGCTTCGTTGGCGCCATGGGCCGACTGCTAGGGGTCGGCTTCTCTAGAAGCCACCAACTAGGAGTCGGCTTACGTTGGCGTTGCCTCCGGGACTCGGCCGTCTACAGGCAGCCGGCTATTCCTCCAGCCGGCCTCCAGAAGGCGGCATGTCATCTTGGCGCCTTGAGGGGCACAACTAGCCCCGATGTCTTGAAAGGTTTTGGGCTTCGGGTTGGCCTATCCGTGGCCCATTACTCCGACAGCGCCACCCTCGCTGATGCATTGCACCATGACCATCGGTGAGGCCTGTGCCCATTACATGCACATGGTGCGAAAAGAGCAGTTCTGGGAGGCGCAGGTTGACGCCGCCTACAACCACCACCTCCTTCAGGAGCATGTGCAGGCAGAGGAGCAGCTCGCCACTGGCAGGGCTGCGCGCCGGACGCGGACCTGGCAGAGCATGAGGCGCTGCTCGGATCCTACAGCTCCGCCCGTGAGAGCCGCCTCACTCGCTGGCGGTACCGCCAGCGGGTGGCAGCTTACAAGGAGTGCGACGACGTGGGCGAAGCGGTGTTCGGCAATATCGGCAACAAGGAGGAAGACACTATCAAGGTCACTCCCCGCCGTGATGACCACAAAGCCGACACATCTTCTGGCGCCGTCGACAGCGAGGAAGAGTAGTGCACAGTTGGTCGCTGTAGCTAGTGTCCCAGGAAGGCCACCGCCCCCCTTCCGTCGACCTCAAGCTTGGTGGGCTCAGCATCGGCGTCCGATTAGTCGTTTAGCGGCGATGTGGAGGAAGACAACATCTCTTCCTGGTTCTCCAGAGGCATAGTTTATGGAGGTGGAGCTAGAGAGCACCGAGGCAGAACTAGAGAAGGCAAAGCTTCAATTCTCGAGGCTCATGGCCGGACACGGGGAACAGGTGCCGACGTCCATTAATTATACCTGCAGAGCTGGACTAGCACCGCTTAGTTGATACAAATGTAATGAAACCTGTCATGTTCAAATGTAATACCCAAGGTTTGGAACGTTTCCGAATACTATACCGTCGGTAAATGCCAAAGTATGTTCGGAAACCAGGCAGTCCGGTCATAGTTGCTTGAATAGACAAGTTTTATTCTGGGAGTTATGTTATATTACATTTGATTATAAGAAACATCTTCCAGAGAGATTAGTTCCGTTAAGGGTTCCTCTCTCTGGGCCAGCATGCATTTTTGTGCATGCCTAAGCTGTGATGCTAAAAAATCACGTTACGCTTTATATTTTAGGGGTTTATATTGCAACGAGGGCAGTTCGTCTTTTGTCCGCTGACCAATTATTCCCTTAAAAACGCTAGCTTTCGGCTTCACCTAGTCTAAGGTACATGTCATGATAACCCGGTTGTAACAATCGCAGAGGTGCTCCCTTTATGCCCTAGCCGAACAAGCGGGAATGTAGGGCATAAGCACAAGAGCCAGGCAACCCAGCTTGGCAAAAACTTAAGTCATAAAGGTGCATACAATGGCGAAGAAAAGACATATATGAGTAGGCGACACATATATATGGTGAGCTTGATGCCCGAAAAATAATAATAAGCTTCTGCGAAAAGAAGCCCCCAGGTAGTTGTGGAGTATGTACATTTAAGGATGTATACCCCTCAAGTGTGCGGCTTATCCGAACACGAGCTAGAAATCGTATAAAAACAAAGAAAAAGAAAAAAGGGGAAAATGAGAAAATAAGGGACAAGTAAAAAATTATATGTGCGGACTTAGACATAGAATCTTCGAAGCCGGGCATCGTTTCATGGGATTGGCTCCAAGCGATTATCTGAAGCATTGCGAAGGCGATAGGCTCCTCCAGTGAGGACTTCATCTATAATGATGGGACCCTCCCATTTGGGCTTGAGCATTACCTTTTTCTTCTCTGGTAGGCACAGAACGAGTTCAGCGACGTTATAAGTCTTTGCCCGCACTTCTTTGCTTTGATATCGCTGAGCCTGCTGTTGATAGAATGCGGAACGGGCCTTCACGACATCGGGCTCCTCCTCCAGACCGTCCAGATCGTCCTGCTATTCAAGCTCGGCTTCTCTCTCTTCGTACATGCGCACTCGAGGTGAGTCATGAATAATGTCGCAGGGCAAGACCGCCTCCGCGCCGTAAACCATGAAAAAAGGTGTATATCCAGTCATGCGATTGGGCGTGGTCCGCAGCCCCCAGAGTACGAAATTGAGTTCCTCAACCTAGTGCTTTTCCGATTCTGGTCGAGATCGCACTAGTCTGGGTTTGATGCCGCTCATTATCAGGCCATTAGCCCGTTCGACCTGACCGTTTGTCTGAGGGTGATGATATACGGAGGCGTAATCGAGCTTGATCCCCAAATTAACGCACCAGGTTTTCACCTCATCGACCGTAAAGTTAGAGCCGTTATCAGTAATAATACTGTGCGGGACACCATAACGGTGTACGACACCAGATATAAAGTCTAGCACTGGTCCGGCTTCAGCCGTTTTGACTGGTTTGGCTTCTATCTATTACGTCACCAACGTATCTATAATTTTTGATTGTTCCATGCTATTATGTTATCCATCTAGGATGTTTTATATGAATTTATATGCTATTTTATATGATTTTTGGGACTAACCTATTAACCTAGAGCCCAGTGACAGTTTCTATTTTCTCCTTGTTTTTGAGTATCGCAGAAAAGGAATACCAAACGGAGTCCAATTGACGTGCCAATTTTTGATGATTTTTTATGGACCCAAAGAAGACCATGGAGCATCGGAGTTGGGCCAGAGGAGTCCCGGACTGCCCATGAGGGTGGGGGGCGCGCCCACCACCCTCCCTCTAGGCGCGTGGGCCTACCTCGTGGACAGCCCGGAGACCCCCCTGACGTCAAACCTACGCCAAAAATTCCTATAAATACAGAAACCTCCAGAAATAACAAGAGATCGGGAGTTCCACCGCCGCAAGCCTGCAGAGCCACCAAAAACCAATCGGGACCCTGTTAAGCACTGCCGAGGGGGGATCCTCACCGTGGCCATCTTCATCATCCGTCGCTCTCCATGACGAGGAGGGAGTAGTTCACCCTCGGGCTGAGGGTATGTACCAATAGCTATGTGTTTGATCTCTC
The DNA here is from genome assembly GCA_021605145.1 of Aegilops bicornis. Lineage (NCBI taxonomy): Eukaryota > Viridiplantae > Streptophyta > Magnoliopsida > Poales > Poaceae > Aegilops > Aegilops bicornis. Next base: position 159,127,688 of record CM038670.1, on the reverse strand, counting down.
TCTCTCTCTCTCTCTCTCTCTCTCGTGTTCTTGAGGTGGTACGATCTTGGTGTATCGTGAGCTTTGCTATTATAGTTGGATCTTATGATGTTTCTCCCCCTCTACTCTCTTGCAATGGATTGAGTTTTCCCTTTGAAGTTATCTTATCGGATTGAGTCTTTAAGGATTTGAGAACACTTGATGTATGTCTTGCATGTGCTTATCTATGGTGACAATGGGATATCACGTGATTTACTTGATGTATGTTTTGGCGATCAACTTGCGGGTTCAGTGACCTTGTGAACTTATGCATAGGGGTTGGCACACGTTTTCGTCTTGACTTTCCGGTAGAAACTTTGGGGCACTCTTTGAAGTTCTTTGTGTTTGTTGAATAGATGAATCTGAGATTGTGTTATGCATATCGTATAATCATACCCACGGATACTTGAGGTGACATTGGAGTATCTAGGTAACATTAGGGTTTTGGTTGATTTGTGTCTTAAGGTGTTGTTCTAGTACGAACTCTATGATAGATCAAACGGAAAGAATAGCTTCATGTTATTTTACTACGAACTCTTGAATAGATCGATCAGAAAGGATAACTTTGAGGTGGTTTCGTACCCTACAATAATCTCTTCGTTTGTTCTCTGCTATTAGTGACTTTGGAGTGACTCTTTGTTGCATGTTGAGGGATAGTTATATGATCCAATTATGTTATTATTGTTGATAGAACTTGCACTAGTGAAAGTATGAACCCTAGGCCTTGTTTCCTAGCATTGCAATACTGTTTACGCTCACTTTTATCATTAGTTACCTTGCTGTTTTTATATTTTTAGATTACAAAAACCTATATCTACCATCCATATTGCACTTGTATCACCATCTCTTCGCCGAACTAGTGCACCTATACAATTTACCATTGTATTGGGTGTGTTGGGGACACAAGAGACTCTTTGTTATTGGGTTGTAGGGTTGCTTGAGAGAGACCATCTTCATCCTACACCTCCCACGGATTGATAAAACTTAGGTCATCCACTTGGAGGCCGAACAACGTCTACAAGAAGAAGGTTGCGTAGTAGACATCACTATCCACTTAGTGAACTTGTCGACCATAACCAGTAAATATTTCTTCTTATGGCTTCCCCCTTTAAGGGGTCCGACCATGTCTAGCCCCCAGACCGCAAAAGGCCAAGTAATGGGGATTGTTCGTAGGGCAGTGGGCGGCATATGGCTTTGATTGGCAAAAAGCTGGCATCCAACGCAGCGTTGTACGAGGTCCTGTGCGTCTGCTCGGGCCGTGCGCCAAAAGAAACCCGTACGAAAGGCCTTACTTACGAGGGCCCGAGCTGTGGCGTGATGGTCACCAAGACCGGCGTGTATTTCAGCCAAGACCTGCCGCCCCTCTTCTTCGGAGATACATCTCTGAAGGACTCCGGTAGTACTTTTATTGTATAGTTCTCCTTCATGAACTTTGTAGGCTTTCGAGCGTCGAACAATATGACGGGCCTCGGTCTGATCATCAGGGAGCTCATTCCTAGTAAGGTAGTCGAGGAAAGGTTTAGTCCACAAGGGCAATTACAGCCATGATTTCGTGGGCCGACGGTGTTATTTCTTTGCTTGAGCCCCCGATGATATCGGAACTGTGTTCGGAATCTGGGGGTATGATCGGCTCCGGACCAGTGTTGCCACTCTCATCCTGCCACACCACGAATGGCTTGAAGAGCCTCTCCACAAAGGTGTTAGGTGGGATGGGGTCGCGTTTAGCGCCCATGCGAGCATGGATATCCGCAGCTTGATTACTCTCTCGAGCCATGTGGTGAAACTCCAGCCCCTCAAACCGAGCTGATATTTTGAGTACGGCGTTGCGGTAAGCCGCCATCTTCGGGTCTTTTGCATCAAATTCGCCATTTATTTGTGATATTGCGAGGTTTGAATCCCCGCGCACCTCGAGGCGTTGTATGCCCATAGAGACTGCCATCCGGAGACCGTGAAATAGGGCCTCGTATTCGGCTGCATTGTTAGAGTCGGTATACAATATTTGGAGCACATAATGGACTGTGTCTCCTGTGGGGGATGTCAAGACGACACTAGCCCCAAGTCCGGCTAGCATTTTAGAGCCGTCTAAGTGCATCACCCAGTTGGAGTATGTGCCGTACTCTTTAGGGAGTTCAGCCTCTGTCCATTCGGCGAAGAAGTCATCCAACACCTAAGATTTAATGGCTCAGCGTGGCTTGTACGTTATTTCAAATGGTAAGAGCTCAATGGCCCATTTAGCAATCCGGCGGTTGTTTATAATATCATTGAGTGGCACTTCGGAAGCCACCATGATCGAGCACTCTTGAAAGTAATGCCGTAGCTTCCGGGATGCCATGAAGACCGCATATGCTATCTTTTGATACTGCGGGTATCGGGATTTGCATGGTGTATGGACCATCGATACGTAGTATACTGGTTTTTGGAGTGGGACTTTATGTCCCTCTTGCTCTCGTTCGACGACGAGCACCGCACTCACCACCTGGTGAGTTGCATATATGTAGAGCAACATAGGTTCACCGACGTTTGGTGCGGCCAGGATTGGGTTGCTCGCTAACAAATATTTATTTCTTCCAGTCAGGCTGTTGCAGTGTCCGTCCACGCAAAGTGGTCGGTGCGGCGGAGCAGGCGATATAACGACAATGCCCTTTCTCCTAATCTGGAGATAAAACGTCTCAAAGCGTCCACGCACCCGGCTAATTTTTGCACCTGGTTGAAGTCTGTTGGTGTTGGCAATTGTGACAGGGCTCAGATTTTGGCTGGGTTTGCTTCAGTCCCTCTATGGAGACAATGAACCCAAGCAGTTTTCCAGCGGGAACGCCGAAAATGCACTTTTCCGGATTGAGCCGTATGTCATATGCTCGAAGGTTGTCGAATGTAAGGCGTAAGTCATCCACCAATGATTCAACATGCTTGGTTTTGATGACTACGTCGTCTACATATGCCTCCACAGTCTTGCCGATTTGCTTTTCCAGGCATGTTTGAATCATGCGTTGGTTGTTGGGGAACGTAGTATTTCAATTTTTTTACCTACGATCACACAAGATCTCTCTATGTGATGCATAGCAATGAGAGGGGGGGGGGTGTATCTTCATACCCTTGAAAATCACAAAGCGGAAGCATTTATCAACGCGATTGATGTAGTTTTACACCTTCACGATCCGTCCCGATCAAGTACCGAACGTATGGCACCTCCGCGTTCAGCACACGTTCAGCTCGACGACATCCTCGCCTTCTTGATCCAGCAAGAGGGGCGAAGTAGTAGATGAGTTCCGGCAGCACGACGGTGTGGTGATGGTGTTGGTGAAGAACAATCTCCGCAGGGCTTCGCCTAAGCACTACGAAAACTATGACGGAGGATTAACTAGAGGGGACGGGGTTGCCAGCATACGGCTTGGTGTTTCTTGATGTGTCTTTGGTGCTAGCCCTGCCCCTCTATTTATATGTTGAGCCCTGCGGTCTAAACTTGGCGTAAAATCCTCCTCCAAGTCGGTTTTGCTCGGAAGGCAAGAGTCCTTCTCGGACTCCAGGGCTAGACGCTAGCGTTCCCGGCGTCTACCCCCTAGACGCCAGGGTTCCTGGCGTCTAGCCTCTGGTCTCCGCAAAACTTCCTTTTGCACTTTCCAAAAGCCTCCCGGGCTTTCCCCTTTGGCCCAAATAAAGTGTTCTAGTATCCATACATTTCGGGAAACATCCGGAACCCCTTCTGGTGAATTTCGGAACCCTTCCGGAGACCAAACACTATTATCCCGTATATCAAACTTTATATCCGGACCATTCTGGAGTTCCTCGTCATGTCCGTAATCTCATCCGGGACTCCGAACAACATTCGGTTACCAACCTACATAACTCATATAGTACTATATCGTCAATGAACGTTAAGCGTGCGGACCCTACGGTTTCGAGAACTATGTAGACATGACCGAGACACCTCTCTGGTCAATAACCAATAGCGGAACCTGGATGCCCATATTTTCTCCTACATATTCTATGAAGATCATTATCGGTCAAACCGCATAACAACATACGTTGTTCCCTTTGTCATCGGTATGTTACTTGCCCGAGATTCGATCGTCTGTATCTCAATACCTAGCTCAATCTCGTTACTTGCAAGTCTCTTTACTCATTACGTAATGCATCATCCCGCAACTAACTCATTAGTCACATTGCTTGCAGGGCTTATGGTGATGTGCATTACCGAGAGGGCCCAGAGATACCTCTCCGACAGTCGGAGTGACAAATCCTAATCTCGATCTATGCCAACTCAACAAACACAATCGGAGACACATGTAGAGCACCTTTATAATCACCCGATTACGCCAGGACGCTTTGGTAGCACACAAAGTGTTCCTCCGGTATTCAGGAGTTGCATAATCTCATAGTCATAGGTACATGTATAAGTCATGAAGAAAGCAATAGCAAATAAACTAAACAATCAAGTGATAGGCTAACGGAATGGGTCAAGTCAATCACATCATTCTCTAATGATGTGATCCCGTTCATCAAATGACAACTCATGTCTATGGCTAGGAAACTTAACCATCTTTGATTAAAGAGCTAGTCAAGTAGAGGCATACTAGTGACACTCTGTTTGTCTATGTATTCACACATGTACTAAGTTTGCGGTTAATACAATTCTGGCATGAATAATAAACATTTATCATGATATAATGAAATATAAATAACAACTTTATTATTGCCTCTAGGGCATATTTCCTTCAGTCTCCCACTTGCACTAGAGTCAATAATCTATATTACATAGTAATGATTCTAACACCCATGGAGTCTTGGTGCTAACCACGTTTTGCTCGTGAGAGAGGCTTAGTCAACGGGTCTGCAACATTCAGATCCGTATGTATCTTGCAAATCTCTATTTCTCCCTCCTTGACTTGATCGCGGATGGAATTGAAGCGTCTCTTGATGTGCTTGGTTCCCTTGTGAAATCTGGATTCCTTTGCCAAGGCAATTGCACCAGTATTGTCACAAAAGATTTTCATTGGACCCGATGCACTAGGTATGACACCTAGATCGGATATGAACTCCTTCATGTAGACTCCTTCATTTGCTGCTTCCGAAGCAGCTATGTACTCCGCTTCACACGTAGATCCCGCCATGACGCTTTGCTTAGAACTGCACCAACTTACAGCTCCACCGTTAATTATAAATACGTATCCGGTTTGTGACTTAGAGTCATCCGGATCAGTGTCAAAGCTTGCATCGATGTAACCATTTACGACGAGCTCTTTTTCACCTCAATAAACGAGAAACATATCCTTAGTCCTTTTTAGGTATTTGAGGATGTTCTTCACCGCTGTCCAGTGATCCACTCCTGGATTACTTTGGTACCTCCCTGCTAAACTAATAGCAAGGCACACATCAGGTCTGGTACACAACATTGCATACATGATAGAGCCTATGGCTGAAGCATAGGGAACAACTTCCATTTTCTCTCTATCTTCTTCAGTGGTTGGGCATTGAGTCTGACTCAACTTCACACCTTGTAACACATGCAAGAACCCTTTCTTTGCTTGATCCATTTTGAACTTCTTCAAAACTTTATCAAGGTATGTGCTTTGTGAAAGTCTAGTTAAGCGTCTTGATCTATCTCTATAGATCTTGATGCCCAATATATAAGCAACTTCACCGAGGTCTTTCATTGAAAACCTCTTGTTCAAGTATCCTTTTATGCTATGCAGAAATTCTATATCGTTTCCAATCAACACTATTTCATCCACATATAATTTAGACATGCTACAGAGCTCCCACTCACTTTCTTGTAAATACAGGCTTCTCCAAAAGTATGTATAAAACCATATGCTTTGATCACACTATCAAAACGTTTATTCCAACTCTGAGAGGCTTGCACCAGTCCATAAATGGATCGCTGGAGGTTGAACACTTTGTTAGAAACCTTTGGATCGATAAAACCTCTAGGTTGCATCATATACAACTCTTCTTCCAGAAATCCATTGAGGAATGCAGTCTTTACATCCATTTGCCAAATTTCATAATCATAAAATGCAGAAATTGCTAACATGATTCGGACAGACTTAAGCATCGCTACGGGTGAGAAAGTCTCATCGTAGTCAACTCCTAGAACTTGTCAAAAACCTTTCGCAACAAGTCAAGCTTTGTAGACAGTAACATTACCGTTAGCGTCAGTCTTCTTCTTGAAGATCCATTTATTCTCGATGGCTTGCCGATCAACGGGCAAGTAAACCAAAGTCCACACTTTGTTCTCATACATGGATTCCATCTCATATTTCATGGCCTCAAGCCATTTAGCGGAATCTGGGCTCATCATCGCTTCCTCATAGTTCGTAGGTTTGTCATGGTCAAGTAACATGACCTCCAGAACAGGATTACCGCATTCACTGGTGCGGATCTTACTCTGGTTGACCTACGAGGTTCGGTAGTAACTTGATCTGAAGTTTCATGATCATTATCATTAGCTTCCTCCCAAATTGGTGTAGGGATCACAGGAACTGATTTCTGTGATGAACTACTTTCCAATAATGGAGTAGGTATAGTTACTTCATCAAGTTCTACTTTCCTCCCACTCACTTCTTTCGAGAGAAACTCTGTTGTAGGGTGAAACCCTAGAGGGGATCTTTTCACACTTGGAGGGGGAAAAGGAGGAAGAACACTCAAGAACACAAGGCACAAATCACTCAAACAAACCCAAATATCACATCCACTAGAGTAGCACACAAGATATCCACAAGATTACATGAACAATTCAAGGAAAATATCACTAGGTAAAGTTCTTCCCACTAGGTGAGGTCTTGAATCCAAGAGGATCTTGCCCAAGAATGAGGGCTTGATCTCCAAGAGGAGCTACTCCAAGAGGAGGTCTAGATCTCCAAGAGGAGGAAGATGAGCAAAGCCCTCTTTGTGTTCTAAAATACTTTGCTAGATTTCCAAAAGACCTAGGGGATCACCTTATATAGTTTAGGGACGAAACAAGATGAGGGAGGGGGTACATGGGCCAAAAAGGCCAACGCACGCAGCTGAACCGGAGGGGTCCGAGCACTCGGGGCACTTGGGGCCGGGCACCTGGTCTACACAGGGGGCGGCTGCGCGAGGCCGGGCACCCGGGGGCCCAAGGCCCGGGCACCCGGGGAGGAAGCAGGAGGCCGGCTGGGCCATGGCCGGGCACCCGGGGCCTCAAGCCCTGGCACCCGGGGGGGGGGCGCCGGAGGCCTGGTAGGGGAGGCCGGGCACCCGGGCAACTCCCAGCTGCTGGATGAGCAGAGACCGGGCACCCGGCCGGGTTAAGGCCCAGCACCCGGGGTGCGATCAGAGGGAGGCAGGAGCCCGGACACCTGGGGGCTGCAGGTGCCGGGCACCCGGGGTGTCCAGGGGGTTTTGCCCCTCCTCCTCCTTCTTCACTCTTCTCTATCTCTCCTTCCTTCTCTTGCTCCATGGATGCTCGCAGCTTCACCTTTCCCTTCTCGCGTTCATCTTCCTCGTACCTAAGAATGAACAATGTTTCCGTTTGACGTAGAATCCAATCCTCACATGAATCCAAACGAGACTTGAATAGGAAAGAGTTCACCTCGTTCTCGATGTGGCACGCACGTGCTCTTGTCATTGGCCCTCTTGGTGCTTGCGGTGGTGATGGAGTGTCGGTGCGGGTAGTTGAGGGATGCTCCGCATCATCTCCCCCCCTTGGGAGAGATCCGTCCATGGATCGTGCTCTTCATCACCATGGTACTTGGCCAAGTCTTTGACGTTGAAGATGTCGCTTATGTTGTACTTGTCACGTGGGATCTCGACCTTGTAAGCATTGTCGTTGTAGCATGCTAGCACCTTGAATGGTCCGTCGGCTCTCGGGAGAAGCTTGGACTTGCGTTCCTTGGGGAAGCAGTCCTTGCGTAATGTATCCATACTTGATCACCCGGTTGGAACACCATCGGAGACTTGTTGATGTTGAGCTTGGAGGCGAGTCATTGTAATTGGCTCTTGATCATGGAACGTGTTTCTTCATGCATCTTCTTGAGGTAGACGGCTCTTGCACTTGCGTCCATGTTAGCTCGTTCTTGAAGCGGTAGAGGAAGGATGTCCAACGGTGACAATGGGTTGAAGCCATAGACAACCTCGAAGGGGGACTTGCCGGTTGTAGAGTGTCTTGCGCGGTTCTAGGCGTACATGGCGATGGGTAGGCATTCCTCCCACTCCTTGATGTTCTTCTTTATCAACACGCGTAGGAGAGTTGCAAGCGTTCAGTTGGTGATTTCCGTTTGGCCATCGGTTTGAGGGTGGTACACCGTGGAGAAGATTAGCTTGATTCTGAGCTTGGCGCATAGCGTCTTCCAAAAGTAGCTTAAGAACTTGAAGTCTCGATCTGACACAATTGTCTTTGGCACACCGTGCAACCTCAAGATTTCCCTACAAAAGAGATTGGCAACATGTGAAGCATCGTCTATCTTATTGCATGGGATAAAATGAGCCATTTTAGAGAATCGTTCCACAACAACAAATACAGAGTCCTTGCCATTTTGAGTCCTAGGCAATCCAAGCACAAAATCCATGCTATTGTCTTCCCAAGGTTGGTGTGGAATAGGTAAAGGCATATGTAAACCATGGGATTGAGATTGTGACTTAGCTTTGCAACATGTAGAGCACCGGTTGGTGAACCGGGCGATATCGCGAAACATCTTGGGCCAAAAAGAGTTCTTGGAGAGCGTAGCAAAAGTCTTGTCGCGTCCAAAGTGTCCCATTAGTCCACCTCCATGAGCCTCTTGCAAAAGTAACAAACGAAGAGAAAACTCGGGAATGCATAGTTTGTTAGCTCTCATAAGATAACCATCTTTGATATAGTATCGTTCCCAAGAAGTTTGCGTCACACACTTAGCATAAGGAGTAGCAAAAGTTGCTCATATAAATCTTTGATATGTTCAAATCAAACAACATTCAATTCAATTTGAGTAAGTAACATGCATTTGCGGGAAAGGGCATCCGCCACAACATTCTCTTTGCCCTTAGTGTACTTGATCACATAGGGGAAAGATTCAACAAATTCACTCCATTTAGCATGTCGTTTATTCAACTTGGTTTGGCCTTTAAGGTACTTAAGTGTCTCATGATCGGTATGTATGACAAACTCATGCGGTCTAAGATAATGTTCCCAAGTATGCAACACACGTACTAAAGCATACAATTATTTATCATAGATGGGGTAGTTAAGTTGAGCACCGGAGAGTTTTTCACTAAAATATGCAATAGCTTGCTTTTCTTACATCAAAAATCCACCAATTCCATTATCACTCGCATTACAATGAACCTCAATAGTTTTGTCAAAGTTGGGCAAAGCAAGAATCGGAGCATGAGTAAGCAAGGATTTGAGCTCATCAAAAGCGGTTGATTCCAAAGGTCCCCAAACAAAATGAGCAGTTTTCTTACTTAAGGCATGCAACGGTGCGAAAATAGTGCTAAAATCTTTCACAAAGCGACGATAGAAACCCGCAAGGCCAAGAAAACTATGCACTTGTTGCAAATTGGTTGGTTGTGGCCAAGTTTTAATTGCTTCAATTTTAGACTCATCAACATGGACACCCTTTGAGGAAACAACGAAACCCAAGAAAACAAGCTTGTCAACACCAAAAGTGCACTTTTTCATGTTTGCATAGAGATGTTCCTTGGGAAGAGTTTGCAAAACAGCTCGAACATGTTTTAGATGATCTTTGATGGATTTGCTAAAAACAAGTATGTCATCGAAGTAGACCACAACAAAAACTCCAATGTAAGGATGAGCACAAAATGCATAAGACGCATGAAAGTACCAGGAGCTTCCGATAAACCCATAGGCATAACCAACCGCTCGTACAAGCCAAATTTTGTTTTGAAAGCGGTTTTCCATTCATCACCTTCTTGGATGCGGATTTGATAATAGCCACTTTTAAGATCAACTTTTGAGAAAATGGTGGCACCGCTAAGCTCATCTAACATATCATCTAGGCGAGGAATGGGATGCCTATAACGAACGGTGATAGCATTGATGGGTCTACAATCGGAGCACATGCAAAAACTACCATCTTGCTTGGGCACAAGTATAACCAGAACGACACAAGGGCTTAAGCTTTCACGTACATGACCGTTGTCGGTGAGTTGTTGTACTTGCCGTTGGATCTCCTTAGTTTCTTCAGGGTTGAAGCGGTAGGGAGCCTTGTTCGGAAGAGGTGCTCCGGGGATGAGGTTGATCCAATGTTCAATGCCACCTAGAGAAGGAAGACCGGGAGGTAGCTCATCGGGGAAGACATCCTCGAATTCCTGCAACAAGTTAGAAAACACTAAAGGAAGAGGGTTAGGAGGGATAGTTTTTGCCACCTCATCTTTGCATAGGAGAACAAAATGGATGACACTCGATGGGTTCTCACACACTTCTCTCATCTCTCTTTTTGTGGCTTGGAGGACTAAGTTTTTCTCTCTTGGCAAAGAGGCGCTCAATTTTGGCTTGTGGCTCTCACTTTCTTTTTGGTGGATCGCTCTCTCACTAGGATCTCCTTGATGGGTGGATGCTTGCTTATCGGCGATCACTTTGCTTGGTGACATTGGTCGAAGCACATATTCCTTGCCTTTCATCTTGAAGCTGTAGTGGTTGGTTCGTCCGTTGTGTATGACTCCGCGGTCGAATTGCCAATGCCTCCCCAAGAGGAGATGGCACACTAACATCGGGACCACGTCACACTCCATGGTGTCCTCGTAGGCGCCGATCTTGAAAGACACTTGCACCGTATGCTCCACTTGAATAGTGCTGGAGTCGCTTAACCATTGTACCTTGTGGGGACGAGGGTGCTTCTTCTTTACCAATTGCAGCTTGGAACATAGCTCTTCACTTGCCAAGTTGTGACAACTTCCTCCGTCGATGATGACTTTCATGGAATGCCCATTGATGCCGGCCTTCGTGTGGAAGATGTGGCACCGTTGGTCTTCGTCTTGGTGGTGTTGAACCGTCAAGACCTTGGAGTCCATGAGAGAGGGACTTGAATCGTTGTCACAAAACACTTGGTCATCTTCATCTTCGTTCACGCGCCGATGCATGGCCACGTGCTCAATGGCTTCCATTTCTTCTTCACTCATTGAGTCGTATGTGCCATCATTGTTGAAGATCATCGTTCGCTTGTTTGTGCATTCGAAGGACTTGTGACCTCGGCCACCACATGTGAAACACTTGAATGAACTTGTCTTGACGGTGTCAGTTGGTGGCGCCGAAGATGAGGAAGACTTGGTGTCGGTGTCAAAACCGGCGTATCTCGGGTAGGAGGTCCCGAACTGTGCGTCTAGGCGGATGGTTACAGGAGACAAGGGACACGATGTTTTTACCCAGGTTCGGGCCCTCTCGACGGAGGTAAAACCCTACTCCTGCTTGATTAATATTGATGATATGGGTAGTACAAGAGTGGATCTACCACGAGATCAGAGGCTAAACCCTAGAAGCTAGCCTATGGTATGATTGTCCTTCGCCCCACGGATTGAAACCCTCCGGTTTATATAGACACCCGATAGGGTTAGGGTTACACGTAGTCGGTTACAATGGTAGGAGATCTACATATCCAGATCGCCAAGCTTGCCTTCCACGCCAAGGAAAGTCCCATCCGGACACGGCACGAAGTCTTCAATCTTGTATCTTCATAGTCTAGGAGTCCGCCAACGGTGATAGTTCGGCTATCCGGACACCCCTAATCCAGGACTCCCTCAAGAGCCCCGAACCAGGCTTCAATGGCGATGAGTCCGCGCGTAGTTTATCTTCGCATTGCGGCGGGTTCTTCTCCAAATTCCATATACTTGTCGAATAGTGTCTCGACTTACGATAAATGCTGCGCTCCTTGGCTTCCACGCCCAATAATGGCCATCTTCCACGTGTTTGAATGAATGTGAAAAGCCAGGTATTTTTACACTTATCCCCTAGCTGCTAAAATGAGCCGCCTATAAAAGGGACGAGGATCTAGATCTCAGTCACACCATCCCTCCATGAAGCTTTCATCGGAGCGCCTCGACAAAAATCCATTCCATCATGGACGGTCGACTGGCTCCTCCTCTCAAGGCCCCAGCCCTTAGCCCGGAAATTGGGAGAGATGCTCAGTCCTCAAGACAACAGCTAGTGACACTCCAAACCAAGGGATTTCTTCCCCGGCCTTCATGGTTCCGGTTCGAGCCGGACTCGCCACCTATAAGGGCGGAAAGCAAGCGGAGAGTGTCCCCGATCCCTCCAAAGGAGAGCAGGTATGCTTTATCTCTTATCTAGTAAGAGGACTCAGATTTCCAATTCATTCGTTTCTCTGGGGGCTCTTGGAGTTCTACGACCTCCAGTTGCACCACCTTACACCTGCCTCCATTCTGCACATCGCGGGCTTCGTGGCCCTTTGCAAACTGTTCTTGGGCGTCGAGGCTCATTTTGCGCCGTGGAAGAGATTATTCCGCCTTGTACCCCGTTCTCAGGAGGGGTCAATATATCAAGTGGGCGGAGCCGAGCTATGGCGCATCGCCGGGACCGGATATCTATCCGGAACCCCGAAGAAGGCGTCCGAAGACTAGCCTTCGGAATGGTTTTATATAGAAGACGTCCCACTGCCGGATACTGTTCGGATCGGTCTCCCGGATTTCAGCAATGCTCCTTTGAAGAAACGCCTGAGTTGGCGCCCGCGGAGCTCCCAGAGGGAAGACGACAGGGACGTCCTTTACCTGATGAGCCGAATAAGATTGTTAGCTCATTCCGGACTGACCATCATCGGTGTCATGGCCACATGTATTATGTGGAGGGTGCAACTGCTCCAGTATAGGGGCCACCCCATGTGGGATTTCAACGGGGAAGACGATGCCACCCTTCATGGCCGTAAGGGGCCGGGATCGGTCACCGATCTGGTGAAGATCTTGTCCGCGCTGTACAAGGGAGAAGAGGAGGATTTTCTCCGCGTCAGTCCATTGAACGGATTTTCTATGAACAATCCTCGAAGCTGGGTAAGCGGACATTTCTTTTTTGCACATCCGATTCGTATTCCCATGGTTAGGTATCTCATTTTTTGATTTTGATGCAGGAACTGCGCCAGGCCGTAAAAGACATAAACAACTCGCCTCCACAACCCGAGGATCCAGAACGGCTTCTCAATCCGGCCTCCCAAGAGGATCCGGACATATTGGTGGAGCTGATTGATGGGGTATTTCACCAACTGAGCATCGATAATGCCTTGGTTGCCATTACGGCCGATTACCCCGGAATACTTCCAAATTTCACAGTAACTGAGACCGAGGTCCCAACACTATGATAATGACCCATCCGTGCTTATTTTTGATCACCATATACCAATGGTGTTTCGCAGAGGGTGCCTTCGAGGCAGGAGGCCGAGCCCGCGGCGGCTAGCCAACAAGGGGCAGCACGGCCCCGCAGGCTAAAAAGAAGTGCGGTACGGATTGAAACACCATCGCAACAATATGGCGTGTCACCATATTCCCAGGATTGATTCTTGGAAGGCGTACTAACACTGGTGCTCTTTTCAGAAAAAAGAGCGCTCGCCGGACTGTGTCCGGAGAGGTTGCCAATCGAGCCTCCGCCAGCCAGGCTCCAAAGCCGGGTCCAGAAGCGGAGGCGAGCACGAGGCGTGCATCGGATGCTCCTCTGAAGAGGATGCTGACAGATTGTCCGCCACCATCTCCGAGGTGGAGAGCGCCATGAATCACAGGCGCCGCCGGATAGTTCTTTGCGACGCATGTTTCTCCCAAGAGGCATTGAATGCCTTCAATTCGGGAGATGCGCACCTCCGTGCCGCTAAAGGTGGTCTAGCCAGAGCCACGGAGCAGTATGTAAAGGACATACGGGTGAGGAAATTTGATGGTTATATATGCCAGTAGCCCCCGAGACTTAAAATAGTTAGAATAACTGATTTAAGGATCATTTGTTATGAAGGATCTTACAAAAAAGAATACCCGACTGTCCCAGGAGCTTGAAGAATGCAAGGCCCAACTTGAGGCCGCACTAGCCGCTACAGGGGGAGCCACAGAGACCCCCTCCGGTAATATATGCTTCAAAAGATAAGTAGTTTGTGAAGTGCGACGTGTGTGTACATCTGACAATAATTTTGCAGATGGCGCCGGACTAGATCCGGACAAGCAACAGCTCTTGTGCCGGTTGAAGGCCGGCGAGAATGTGCTTACAAGGGTGAGGCAAGAGAAAAATAATCTCCAGGATGCCAACACCCAGCTGGGTGAGGAACTAAAGGATGTTCGTGCCCAGCTGTCTGACTCCGTAAAGGAGAACTGGTGACTTCGTCGCGGCATTCATAGTAAGTGCTTGAGAGAACTTTGAACACTAGTAGAAAACAAGGCTATGGTTCCGGGCCAATATTCACATTAGTCCCGGTTCAATTACGAACCGGGACTAATGTGAGCATTTATCCCGGTTCGTGCGGCTAAGGCATAGTCCCGGTTCACCTGTGCCCTTTAGTCCCGGTTTGTGCCTCAAACCGGGATTAAAGGGTGCGATGCCCGTTAGTCCCGGTTCATGCCTCAAACCGGGACTAAAGATTAGACCTTTAGTCCCAGTTTGAGGCATGAACCGGTGCTAATGGGGTTGAGACCTTTATTCCCGGTTCGTGCCACGAACCGGTACTAAAGGTCCCATTTTCAAACTCTACCCCCCCTGTGGATCGCCTTTTCAGTTTAAAAAAAATAAAAGAAAATGATGGAAATGTCAAAAAAAATAAAAGAAAATAAGTTTCCCATGTGATATGTGGTCTAGTTGTTGGGAAAATTTGCAAATGTGAATTTCGACTTTATTTGCGAAATCTCTCTGGAATTTGTAAAAATGGGCATAACTTTTGCATACTAACTCGGATGAAAAAGTTTTTTAATATGAAAAATCATCTACTCGAAAAGTTACATCCTAATTTAACTGGGGGGGGGGGGTCATTTTCAAAATCCTCAAAAACCTAACAAAAAAAAAGTTACAGGGCTTTTAAGATCTGGAGAGGCAAAAAAATTCAAACTGTGGTCAAACAATGGTCAAACTAATTATTCTAGAATATTAGTGTTACTAAATAATTTGTTCAGTTATTTTGAATTTTGGTCAAATCTGGTCAAAATGTGGTCAAACTATGGTCAAACTATGGTCAAACTATGGTCAAACAATGGTCAAACTAATTATTCTAGAATATTAGTGTTACTAAATAATTTGTTCAGTTATTTTGAATTTTGGTCAACTCTGGTCAAACTGTGGTCAAACTATGGTCAAACTATGGTCAAACAATGGTCAAACCAATTATTCAAAATAACTATTGTTTTCTAAATAATTATTGTTTTTTAAAACAATAGTTTGAAACTCAAACAGTGAAACGTGTCACTTCATGCTCAAGCAAAATTCACGAGGGTTAATAGGATTGACATCTTACTATTGTCGGAAAACAACAAGTGCAGACTTGGAAGCGAGGGAGAATAGAACCCGGAAGTTAAGCGTGCTCAGCCGGGGGAGTGGGAGGATGGGTGACCGCTCGAGAAGTTAGATGATTTGGAATGATGAGGGTGATTAGAGATTAGAGGATAAATTGAGCAGTGATGAGGGGTGCTGATTAGAGATTAGAGGTTAAAATAATTCAGAAATTTGAAAATAAAAAAATTTCAAAAAAATTTCAAAAAAAATCATATAATTTTCTTTAGTCCCAGTTGGTGTTACCAACCGGGAGTAAAGGTGGAGCTCCACGTGGCCGCGGCCTTTAGTCCCGGTTCTGGATTGAACTGGGACTAAAGGGGGGAGGCATTAGTACCGACCCTTTAGTCCCGGTTCACCAACCGGGACTAAAGGCCCTTTTTCTACTAGTGGAAAAAGAGTTCGGCGAGGAAGTCAACTAACAGAGTTATGTCTGTAGGTATGCTCCCGGGTCGTCCTGTAGAGGAAATGCCCGGTTCTACGGGTGACCTTCTTCCCGAGCTATTGCAACTGCACGAACGAGTTCGGCAGGTGATGAAAGGCGTTGCACCGGCCTTGTGGCCATCTATCTCCCTTCCCGAAGGCCTTGGAGAGCTTGCAGAGAAGCTTCAGGGAGCACGGCGGCGCTTTCGACTATGGAAGATATCGGCCTGTCGTCAAGGCGCCAGGGAGGCCTAGGCCATGGTGAAGATGCGGTACACGAAGGCGGACCTAAACCACATGGCCGAGGGTCGGACCTGTGGGGCCCGACGGGAAGGAGATCCCTGTGAGCTTAGTGTACGGCCAAGTAGAGTTGGCATAAAGTATTCCCTGCAAGATGTAAAGTAGACAGCCTATTAGATGGCATTGAAGAGGAATACAATCAGTCAATTTGACTATGTTTTTTAAAATGACATGTAAAATGCCTTCTAGCCGGATTGTAGATCGTTTGTCGTGGCGGACCTTTTCGCTTCAACCTCGGGACCCAATCGTCCGGAGTGTGTCCGAATATCCTCGCGGTTATGTAAAAACCGGGGCATGCATGGAGACCAAAGCGTAGGGTCATGAGTGCTTTATCGTAAAAGTGCCCAACTAGTTATGTTATATTACATGGTTAGAAAGAAACATCTTCCAGGGAGAATAGTTCCGTTAGGGGTTCCTTTCCCTGAGAGGCATGCCCTAAAGTGCATGTCCGGATTGCGAAAAAAGCAGAAAAGCATCTGGGGGCAGATAAATGAAAAAATAAAAAAATCGTATTTTAGTTCACCATCGACTATTCCCTTAAGAACGCTAGCTTTCGTCTTCACCCAGTCTGAGGTACACGTCCGGCCGACCCGGCAGTAACAATCGCAGAGGTGCTCCCTTTACCACCTAGCCGAACAATCGGGAACGTAGGGGTAAGCATAGGAGCCAGGCAACCCAGCTTGGCCAAAACTTAAGTCATATCGATCCATATAATGGTGAATAAAAGGTACATGCGGAAGTGTGACACATGTGTTGGGCATAAAGCCCGTATAACTAAGCTTCTCTTAGAGAAGCCCCAGGTATAATGAGCGCGGATAGCGCGTCAAGTGTAAAGAACAATGCGCGAACGAGCCTTTAACGGCTTTGGAAAAAAGGAGGAAGAAGGAGAGAAATAAAAGACAGCTTAAAGTGTAAAATATAGACGGAGGAAGGAGACGAACTCAGAATCCGGCGCTAGGCGTAGAATCTTCGGAGACGGGCTGCATTCCATGGGTTCGGCTCGAGTCGGTTATCCGATGTGTTTCGTAGACGGTACGCTCCGCCGGTCAGGACTTGGTCGATGATGAAGGGGCCCTCCCATTTGGGATTGAGTTTGTCCTATTTCTTGTCCGGCAGGCGTAGAACTAGTTCGCCAACATTGTAAGCTTTGGCCCGTACTTCCCTGCTTTGATATCTTCGAGCCTGCCGTTGATAGAATGCGGAACGAAGCTTTTGCCACGCCGCGCTCCTCCTCCAAGGCGTCAAACTGTCCCGCCGATCGAGCTCGGCTTCTCTTTCTTCGCATACATGCGCACGCGAGGTGAGTCATGAATTATGTCGCAGGGCAAAACTGCCTTTGCGCCGTATACCATAAAAAATGGTGTGAATCTGGTAGTGCGATTCGGCGTGGTCCGCAGCCCCCAGAGTACGGAGTCGAGCTCCTCAACCCAGTGCGTGTTAGATTCCTTGAGGTACCGCACTAGTCTGGGTTTAATGTCGCAAATGATTAGACCGTTTGCTCGCTCGACTTGACCGTTAGTTTGGGGGTGATAGACTGAAGCGTAGTCGAGCTTGATGCCCATGTTTTTGCACAAGAGTTTGACATCGTCGGGCGTGAAGTTCGTGCCGTTATCAGTGATGATGCTATGGGGGACGCCGTAACGGTGTACTACCCCTGATATAAAGTCTATCACCGGTCCGGATTCGGCCGTCTTTACAGGCTTGGCCTCTATCCATTTGGTGAATTTATCCACCATGACCAATAGGTATTTTTTCTTGTGGGTTCCTCCTTTAAGGGGTCCAACCATGTCAAGCCCCTGCACATGAAGGGCAGGTGATGGGTATAATTTTGAGGCGGTGGGTGGCATGTGGCTTTGATTAGCAAAGAGCTGGCAACCGACGCATCGTTCTACTAAGTCTGAAAGATCTGCCCGGGCCGTCGGCCAATAAAATCCTGTCTGGAAGGCCTTGCCTACAAGGGCCCGGCTGCGGCATGGTGCCCACCGAGTCCGGCATGAATTTCAGCCAGGAGATTCCGCCCTTCCTCTTCAGAGATACACCTTTGAAGGACTCCGGTTGTGCTTTTCTTATAAAGCTCTCCCTCATGGACCTTATAGGCTTTAGAGCGCCACACTATGCAGCGGGCCTCATTTTGTTCCTCGAGAAGTTCCTGCCTAGTTTGGTAGGCTAGGAATGGTTCTGTCCACGGGGCAATGACTGTCATTATTGCATGGGCTGACGGTGTTATTTCGTTTGCGGAACCACCAACTATGTCGGTATGTTCGGTGTGGGGCAGTGTGGTTGGGTCCGGGTTGTTATTTCCGGACTCTCCCTCCCATAATACGGATGGCTTGAAGAGCCTCTCTAGGAAGATGTTGGGGGGGGGGGCGGCATTGCGCTTTGCGCCAATGCGTGCCAACACGTCCGCTGCCTGGTTGTTATCCCGGGCTATATGGTGAAATTCGAGCCCCTCAAACCGAGCTGACATTTTTAGGACGACATTGCGATAAGCTGCCATTTTCGGATCCTTGGCATCAAAGTCCCCATTTATTTGGGATATCGCAAGGTTCGAATCCCCGCACACCTGTAGGCGTTGAATGCCCATGGAGACTGCCATCCGGAGACCATGTAGAAGGGCCTCGTATTCGGCTGCGTTGTTGGAGTCCGTGTACATTATTTGAAGTACGTATTGGACTGTATCTCCGGTTGGGGACGTCGAGCACGCCAGCCCCAGTGCCGTCCAACATTTTGGAGCCGTCGAAGTGCATGATCCAGTTGGAATATGCGCCGTACTCTTTAGGGAGTTCGGCTTCAGTCCATTCGGAGTCAGCCAAAACTTGCGACTTAATAGCTCGCCGTGGTTTGTAGGTTATGTCGAACGGGAGGAGCTCAATGGCCCATTTAGCGATCCGACCCGTTGCGTCGCGGTTGTTTATAATGTCATTAAGAGGTACTTCGGAGGCTACTGTTATCGAACACTCTTGAAAGTAGTGTCGCAGCTTCCGGGATGCCATGAACACCGCGTATGCTATCTTTTGATAATGCGGGTACCGTGACTTGCATGGAGTTAGGACAGTGGACCCGTAGTAAACTGGTTTTTGGAGAGGGAACTTGTGTCTTTCAGTTTCTCGTTCGACAACGAGCACCGCGCTTACAACTTGATGGGTTGCTACGATGTATACTAGCATTGGTTCGCCCATGTTGGGCACGGCCAGGACTGGATTTGTTGCCAATATGGCTTTGATTTCTTCGAGTCCGGCCGTGGCAGCATCCGTCCACTCGAAGTGTTCGGTGCACCGGAGGAGGCGATAAAGGGGTAATGCCTTTTCTCCTAAGCGGGAGATAAAGCGGCGTAGAGACGCCACGCATCCAGTCAATTTTTGTATTTGTTTGAGGTCTTTGGGGATATCCAATTGTGACAGAGCTTGGATCTTGGCTGGGTTTGCTTCAATTCCTCTACCGGATACAATGAAGCCCAAGTGCTTTCCGGCTGGTACACCGAAAACGCATATTTCCGGGTTGAGCTTGATGTCATATGTTCGGAGATTATCGAATGTGAGCCTCAAGTCGTCGACTAGAGTTTCGACATGCTTGGATTTGACGACCACATCGTCTACGTATGCCTCCACTGTTTTGCCGATCTGGTTTGCCAGACATGTCTGAATCATGCGCTCATATGTTGCTTCGGCGTTTTTGAGCCCAAATGGCACTGTGTTGAAGCAGAATGGGCCGTATGGAGTGATGAATGCCGTTGCGGCTTGGTCTGGCTCTGCCATCTTAATTTGGCCGTAGCCGGAGTATGCGTCGAGGAAACACAATGAATTGTGTCCTACGGTAGCGTCGATAATTTGATCGATGCGGGGGAGGGGGAAGGGATCCTTTGGGCAAGCCTTGTTAAGGTCCTTAAAATCGACACATAGGCGCAAGGATTTGTCCTTCTTTGGTACCATTACTAGGTTTGCTAGCCAGTCCGGATGTTTAATGTCTCTGATGAATCCGGCCTCCAATAATTTGGCTAGCTCCTCTCCCATGGCCTGTCTCTTGGGTTCGGAGAAACGCCAAGAGCTTGTTTGATCGGCTTGAATCCTTTTAGGATATTTAGGCTGTGCTTTCGCCAGCCGGCGTGGGATTCTGGCATGTCCGAAGGGTGTCGAGCAAAAATGTCCCAATTTTCACGTAGGAATTCTCGTGTCTGCGCGCCCACATCAGGGTTTAATTGTGCCCCGATGGAGGCCGTTTTTAGGGTCCGTTGGATGGACTTGGAATTTGACTATTTAAATGCGCGGTTTAAAAGAGGTGGACTTGGATCTCTTATCGAGTATCACATCATCCCTGTTCACCGTGGAGAGCAGCGCAGGGAGTTCCTCTGCCGCTAGGGCTTCGGATAATGCCTCAAGGGCAAGTGCGGCTGTTTTATTTTCGGCGCAGAGCGCTATGTCCGGTCACTAGCGAGAGTGATAATTCCGTTGGGTCCGGCATTTTGAGCTTCATGTACCCGTAATGGGGTATAGCTTGAAAAATTGTGAATGCCTCTCGCCCTAATAGAGCGTGGTATCCGCTGCTGAGCAGGGCCACTTGGAATGTGACCTCCTCGGACCTATAATTGTCCGGGCGTGCGAACACCACATCTAGTGTGATCTTTCCAGACAAAGATGCTTCCCGACCGGGATTATTCCTCTAAAGGTTGTGCTGCTTTGCTCAATGCGGCTCCAGTCTATTTCCATTTTTGAAGGGTTTCATCGTAGATGAGGTTTAATCATTGCCGCCGTCCATGAGTACCTTGGTAAGGCGAAAGCCGCCCACTATTGGACCGAGGACCAATGCGGCCGGTGCTCGGGCTGTTCGAATTTAGGTTAAATCCTTTGGCGTTAAAGGTAATAGCCGTGTCACTCCATGGATTTATTGTTACTATCTAGTAGACTTCGCAAGGCTGCGGTGTGTTCGTTTCGCATATTATTTGATGCGAAAGTCTCGAAGACTATTAATACCGTCGGTATTGCTGGGCTGGTGCTCGAGCTAAGAGCTCTTCGCCGCTTTTGGCCACCTGCCATAGTATCCAACATGCTCTAAGGCTATGAGTTGGAGTGGCGCCCTCTGTGCTATGAATTTTGCAGGGTCCATTGAGCCATCCCTCCAGTACGGTTCCATGCCCTTTGGGGGGTTTTTGCTTTTTGGTATGTAACCCAGGTGCCTGGTGATGATGCACCCTTTTATTTCGGGCTAGGGTCGTATCCGGGGCCGGATTATCCCAAATTTGATTTCGGTTTTCCAGGTGCTCTCCATCGCAAGAAGATTTTTTGTACTATGGATGCCAAGTCAAGCGTGTAATTTCCACGATGACTTATGGCATTTAGGATTCCCTTGTCCGTGCAATTATTGCAGAAGAATGAGATTGCGTCCTCCTCGCGGCAATCCTTTATCCTGTCCATAACCAGGAGGAATCTGGCCCAGTAATGATGTACTGTTTCACTGGGCTCTTGCCGGATTTGGGATAGATCACTTATGTTTGGGTGGGCAGGTGGAATTAAATTCCGAACCCCGTCCGATCTAAGATTCAGGGGCGAAGAAGTTTCCGAACTTGGAAGCTTGGGTTCTTGGAGGTTGTCCAATAAATCTAGCCCGCTGCCTGACTTTAAGTTCAGGACTTGAGTGGTGTCCTCCCCTCCGCGGGAATCCGACATGGAGGGATCAGGAATCCGGACAGAGCTGGTCCTTAAGGTAGGAGAAGACTCGCCGTATTGTTCCTCTACCACAGCAACGTGGTGGGTAGCCTGGGGAGAGTTGATCTCTCTCAGATTGGTTTTAGGCCCAATCTGATCGTAGTCTGTAGCGACTCCCAGAGCGGCGATGCGATCCAAGAGCTCGTTCAAGGAAGAGAGCTCCATCGGATCTAACTGCTCGGCGATTTCTGAGTTAACGTGAAGATTGCTTTCGATGACCCGAGAAGTCATCGTCGGTAGCGGCAATGACGAGCGGTCAAAAGAAAACCGCCTAGCCAGAGAGTTTGGCCGATGGCCAAAGCTCCTTTAGCAATGGTGCCTTCTTTAAAGACGGGATGATGCATCCTTCCTGACAGCGACGGCACAGAGGAACTCTCAATGAAAGCACCAATGTCGGTGTCAAAACCGGCGGATCTTGGGTAGGGGGTCCCGAACTGTGCGTCTAGGAGGATGGTTACAGGAGACAAGGGACACGATGTTTTTACCCAGGTTCGGGCCCTCTTGATGGAGGTAAAACCCTACTCTTGCTTGATTAATATTGATGATATGGGTAGTACAAGAGTGGATCTAGCACGAGATCAAAGAGGCTAAACCCTAGAAGCTAGCCTATGGTATGATTGTCCTTCGTCCTACGGACTAAAACCCTCCGGTTTATATAGAAACCGGATAGGGTTAGGGTTACACAGAGTCGGTTACAATGGTAGGAGATCTACATATCCGTATCGCCAAGCTTGCCTTCCACGCCAAGGAAAGTCCCATCCGGACACGGGACAAAGTCTTCAATCTTGTATCTTCATAGTCTTGGAGTCTGGCTAACGGTGATAGTTCGGCTATCCGGACACCCCCTAATCCAGGACTCCCTCAGTAGCCCCTGAACCAGACTTCAATGATGACGAGTCCGGCGCGCATATTGTCTTCGGCATTGCAAGGTGGGTTCCTCCTCCGAATACTTCATAGAAGATTTTGAACACAAGGATTGTGTCCGGCTCTGCAAAACAAGTTCCACATACCACCGTAGAGAGACTAACCTTTGCACAGATCTGAAGACGTATTCAGCGGCGTGACATCACACCACGGCCATGCCTTTATACGAATCGTTTTCTTGTTCCACCTCAAAGACGCGTTTAGCGAGGCGGTTTCCTTGGCACGTCTTATCAAAGCGGAGATCATGCCCCCTTATTCCGGGATTCCCATCAATACAGACGTGGGTAACCCGACCGCGCCATTGATTACGGCGCTTGGGAGATAAGCGAGTTTTACCAGGCTGGCGGGGGACGCATAGCTTCGTCCGCCCATATAAGGGGATAAGGATCCACCTTTTAACCTATGCCTTCTTCCTCCTTTGCTCATACATTTCCGCGCACTCGAGCTCCAGCGCCCAAGTCCGCAATCCCTCCTCAACCTTCTGCAGCCATGTCCGGAGCGGGAGGCAAGTGGATGGTCTCCTCCGTCACGGAGGGACAAGTCAAAAAGCTGCGGAAGGCCGGATACTTGTCCAGCGACATCGCGCACCAGCTCCCCGACGAGGGGCAGCTCATTCCCACCCCCAGGCCCCATGAGAGGGTGGTGTTCCTCACCCACTTCCTTCACGGACTAGGTTTTCCATTTCACCCATTTGTCCGGGGGCTCATGTTCTACTACGGCCTGGATTTCCACGATCTTGCCCCGAACTTCATCCTCAACATCTCGGCGTTTATCGTCAGGTATGCGAGGCCTTTCTTCGCATCCAGCCCTACTTCGCTTATGGCTGAAGACCTTCAATGTCAAGCCGAAGGTAGTGGGCGGCCGCTGCCGGAGTGCGGAGGTGCTATGGTTGGCAAGATGGCCAAAGTCCTATGGCTCGAGGGCTCCTTTGTGGAGACCGTGAAGGTGGCAATCGGGGTGGTTCTACATCACCGAGCCACGACTCTCAATGGGCGGCGGCCCCCGAATTCCGATCTAGCTTCCCCACACGGCTCACATCATGGAAAGAGACGGGCCTGACGTGGGGTGATTCGGAAGAGCTGTCCGGACTCCAAACCTGCGTCCGAAACCTGGTGGACAAGAATCTCAAGCTTGTCAACATAATCCAGGTGATGCTCATCCACCGGATTCTCCCATGCCAAAGAACGGGCCTTCAATTTGTGGGAGTTTGATCCGCACATCATCTGAACCTTGAGCCGGCTCTTGACACTACGTGCGAAGATGCCCGGAAGGTGCTATTCAAGGAGCCGAAGCTCCGCATCCGCCATCAAGATCGCGGATTCAGCTCGCAGCGTCAAGCCAGCGAGGTAAGTTATTTTACCCTTTATGGGACTCTTCTTTCATAGTTTGACTCTATGCGGGATCTAAAACTCCCTAACCTTTGACAGGACTGGCTGAAGACGTCCTGACAGATTGACTGTCCGACCCCCTTGCCAGAAGTTCCAGCGGACGCCCGATTGACGGGGCTGCTGGCTTCGGCATCTCACGTAGGTGCTTGACGGAGGACGAGTCGAGGAGGGCGTAGCTTGTTTGGAACTTGACTTGTCGCCGGGGCTTGGTGATGCTCTAGTTGAGGTAGGAGGTGCCGAAGTCGCAGGAGCTTGAGAGTAGGAGCCGTAGGTCTTGGACGAGTACTTGGCGTATTTGAAGTCATCTTGGACTTGTCGCTCGGCCTTGCTCGCTTGATGAACTAGCTCGAGAAGGTTTGAGTATGGTTGGAAGTCGGAAATCCGCTTGATTGGGTGGTTGAGGCAGTTCAAGAAGGGTGCCATTGTTTGCTCGTTGTCCTCCTTGACTAGCTCGAGAAGGTTTGAGTATGGTTGGAAGTTGGCAATCCGCTTGATTGGGTGGTTGAGGCAGTTCAAGAAGGGTGCCATTGTTTGCTTGTTGTCCTCCTTGACATTGGCTCGTATCATGGCAATCTCCATTTCTTGGTAGTATTCTTCCACCATCTTCGTGCCTTGTTTGAGGAGTTGCAACTTCTTGAAGAGATCACGGGTGTAGTGTGTAGGCACGAAACGAGCTCTCATGACATCCTTCATTTCTGTCCAAGTTGTGATTGGTGGTTCGCCTCTTGAATGTCGTCGCTCGATCACTTGTTCCCACCAAATGAGGACGTAGTCTTGGAACTCGAGGGAGGCCATGGCGATCTTCTTTTCCTCGTCGTAGTTGTGAACACGGAATATCTTGTCCACCTTTAAGGCCCATGAGAGATACTCTTCGGGATCATTGCTTCCAGAGAACTTGGGCATGGTGAACTTGAGCTTGCTGAAGCGGAGTTCTTCATCGAAGTAGCGGTTTTGATATCGCTCTTGCCATGGAGGAAGGTCCTCAAATGCTCGTTTCTTGAGATGTCGCTCTTGGCGTGGAGGAGGGTATTGAAGCACTTAATTCTCTTGATGTCGTTCTTGCCGTGGGGGAGGGCGAGGATATGCGCTTGGTTGCGCCTTTCTTGTTGCTCTTCGCGTCTTGCGGCTTCTTCTTCAATCTCTCGACGAAGAGCTTCCTCTTGTTCTCGCACTTGGCGGTTGCGCTCTTCAACGGCTCGAGTGGCATCGCGGAGTGCGTGTTGTGCTTCGAGTGCTTGTGCTTCAAGTTCGATGGCTTGTGCTTCATGGCGCTCTTGTGCTTGTCGAATTGCCTCGCCGTCTTGAGGTTCTTGGCGAGGAACTTGTGGAGGTATTTGCTCTTCCTCCATTGCTTCTTGTGCTTGGTGTCTTGCCCTTTCACGTGCTCGAACTCGGTCTTGTAAGCCATTGCCATGGAATGGATTTTCTTGAGAATGGCGATCTTGGGGAGCATCACGTCGAGGGGCTCGAGCTTGGGGAGGACTTGTATCGTAAGATGAGTAGTCCGAAGAGTGTCAACTTGAGCGGTGGCTTGAGTGGCGCCGTCTTCTTGAAGTAGACGAGGAAGGCAGGCGTTGCACGATCATGTTGCGGAGCTCTTCCATTTGTGTAGTGAACTTGTCGTTGATGTAGTCGCGGTTCCTTGCTTCCGCTTGGCGAACGTCGGCGGCGAGTCGGTCAAGGCGTTCACCCAAGGCCTCATTTTCTTGATGGAGAGCTCTTTGTGCGATGAAGAAGTGGTTCTTGGTGACGAAGCGCCGTTATCACCATCTTGCTCCATGATGAGCGGGTTCGCCGGCGAAGTTGGCCTATCCATCATAACCAAGTGGGGTGAGTAGGAAAGTGAGAGAACAATACAGAAGTAACCTTTTCCGAGGATTGAGGATGTAAGAAGTATCACTCAATGTAATGCCACAATAGGAGAATTGGAACCGGGCTTGTTTCTCACACCTACAAGTAAAAGTCTTATGGAGTAGCTCGGTTAGGATGGTGGCAAAAATTTCAAGCAAATGTTAGTCAAGATATCGATAAGGTTGAGAAGGTTCACAAAAATGCAAGTAAAGAAAATAGATCAAAGCCAAGGATATCACTAGGAACACACACACGGAAGATGGGATCCGCACAACCAAGGGGTTAGCTCAAAATGTGTGACCACGGAAAATTATCTTGTTGTGCGAATGCTAGAGAGACTCTAGCTCGATTGCCCAAATGGGCGAGATACGCATGTGCACCAACCTGTAAGACAAACGTGCCGTCTTCAATCCCGACTATGCTATGTATGCGGTGACCAAGATGATATGCAAAATAGCTCAATGCTATTGCTTATAAGCTATTTGTGTCTCCTCTTTTTTCTTAAAAGCTTGCTTTTTTTCACTATGCTTGATGCTCGAGCCAATTATGATATGAGACAAGTATGTCAGGTATGCACGGGAGAGACTTATGGCACTAAGATGATAAGAAGATCACTACGGTGCATAGTAGCGTGGCTCGACAATTCTCAACTCGCTAGTCTCGAAGGGTAAGCAATGCAAAAGGCTTGGGCTATCAATGCAAAAGCAAGGTAAGGAGAAAGTGTCATCGAGGTTACTGTCCTTTCTTACGGTTAGTGGTGAAGATGAATCCGAGGCGATGATGTCGATGTCACACGCTCCTAAGTAGCCGAAACACCTTAGGAAACGCAAATCACAACTCAAAATCGGTCAAATGCGAAAGGTGGGTATTTTTGGGTTGATTTTTGGATGGAGGCTAATGGTGGTGGTAATGATATGTGTGGATGGGGGGTGTCAAGAGCTTCCAAACGAGCTAAAGAACACAAAAAACGGACTTGGGAGGTGGAAGTTATGGCCAAATTAGTGGTGTAGTTTCATACGTATCCAACGTATCTATAATTTTTGATTGCTCCATGCTATAATATCTACTGTTTTGGACCATATTGGGCTTTACTTTCAACTTTTATATTACTTTTGGGACTAACCTTTTTACCGGAGGCCCAACCCAGAATTGCTGGTTTTTTCCTATTTTAGTGTTTCGAAGAAACGGAAAATCAAACGGAGTCCAAACGGAATGAAACCTTCGGGAACGTGATTTTCTCAGCGAATATGATCCATGAGACTTGGACCCCACGTCAAGAAAGAGAGGAGGAGTCGGTCTACTTGTCTCTGACGTGATGCCTATATACATGATCATACCTAGATATTCTCATAACTATGCTCAATTATGTCAATTGCTCAACAGTAATTTGTTCACCCACCGTAGAATACTTATGCTCTTGAGAGAAGACACTAGTGAAATCTATGGCCCCCGGGTCTATTCTCATCATATTAATCTCCCAACACTTTATTATTGCTTTTTGCTTTTTTACTTTGCTTTTATTTTACTTTGCATCTTTATACCAAAAATACCAAAAATATTATCTATCATCTCTATCTGATCTCACTCTCGTAAGTGACCGTGAAGGGATTGACAACCCCTAATCGCGTTGGTTGCGTGGAGCTATTTGTTTTGTGTAGGTACGAGGGAGTTGCGCGTAGCCTCCTACTGGATTGATACCTTGGTTCTCAAAAACTGAGGGAAATACTTACTCTACTCTGCTGCATCACCCTTTCCTCTTCAAGGAAATCCAACGCAGTGCTCAAGAGGTAGCAGGAAGATTTCTGGCTCCGTTGCCGGGGAGGTCTTCACAAAAGTCAACATACCAAGTACCCATCACAAAACCTTATCTCTCGCATTACATTATTTGCCATTTGCCTCTCGTTTTCCTCTCCCTCACTTCACCGTTGCCGTTTTATTCGCCCTCTCTTTTCCGTTTGCCTTTTTTCTCGCTTGCTTTTTGTTTGCTCGTGTGTTGGATTGCTTGCTCGTCACGATGGCTGAAGATAATACCAAATTGTGTGACTTTACCAATAACAACAATAATGATTTCCTTAGCACTCTGATTTCTCCTCTTGCCAATACTAAATCTTGTGAAATCAATACTGCTTTGTTGAATCTTGTTATGAAAGATCAATTCACCGGCCTTCCTAGTGAAGATGCTGCTACTCATCTAAATAGCTTCGTTGATTTATGTGATATGCAAAAGAAGAAAGATGTTGATAATGATATTTGTAAATTGAAGCTATTTCCTTTTTCGCTGAGGGATCGTGCTAAAGCTTGGTTTTCGGCTTTGCCTAAAAATAGTATTGATTCTTGGAACAAGTGCAAAGATGCTTTTATCTCTAAGTATTTTCCTCCTGCTAAGATCATCTCTCTTAGAAACGATATTATGAAATTTAAGCAACTTGATCATGAACATGTTGCACAAGCTTGGGAGAGAATGAAATTAATGATATGTAATTGCCCTACTCATGGTTTGAATTTGTGGATGATAATACAAAATTTTTATGCCGGATTGAATTTTGCTTCTAGAAACCTTTTAGATTCGGCCGCGGGAGGCACTTTTATGGAAATCACTTTGGGAGATGCTACTAAACTCCTAGATAATATTATGGTTAATTATTCTCAATGGCACACTGAAAGATCTACTAATAAAAAAGTGCACGCGATAGAAGAAATCAATGTTTTGAGTGGAAAGATGGGTGAACTTATGAAATTATTTGCTACTAAGAGTGTTTATTCTGATCCTAATGATATGCCTTTATCTACTTTGATTGAGAATAATAATGAATCTATGGATGTGAATTTTGTTGGTAGGAATAATTTTGGTAACAACGCCAGATAGAGGCAACTTTAATCCTAGGCCTTATCCTAGTAATCCTTCTAATAATTATGGAAATTCCTACAACAACTCTTATGGAAATTTTAATAAGATGCCCTCTGAATTTGAGACTAGTGTTAAAGAGTTTATGAATTCACAAAAGAAATTCAATGCTTTGCTTGAAGAGAAATTGCTTAAAGTTGATGAATTGGCTAGGAACGTTGATAGAATTTCTCTTGATGTTGATTCTTTAAAGCTTAGATCTATTCCTCCTAAGCATGATATCAATGAGTCTCTCAAAGCCATGAGAATTTCCATTAATGAGTGCAAGGAAAGAACCGCTAGGATGCATGCTACGAAAGATGCCTTTATTAAAGCATGTTCTTCCAATTTCCATGAAAATAAAGATGAACATCTAAAAGTTATTGATGTGTCCCCTATTAAATCTTTGTTTTGCAATATGAATCTTGATAATGATGGGACTTAATATGATCCACCTTTACCTAGAAGGCGTTCAAAAAATTCGGAGTTTTTAGATTATGATGCTAAAATTGATAAAAGTGTGATTGAAGAAATCAAAACCCAAGATATTGCTAAACCCACTATTTTGGATTTCAAGGAATTTAATTATGAAAGTTGCTCTTTGATTGATTGTATTTCCTTGTTACAATCCGTGCTAAATTCTCCCCATGCTTATAGTCAAAATAAATCGTTTACTAAACATATTGTTGATGCCTTGATGCAATCTTATGAAGAAAAACTTGAGTTGGAAGATTCTAAACCTAGAAAAATTTATGATGAGTGGGATCCAACTATTAAAATTAAGATTAAGGATCATGAATTTATGCTTTATGTGATTTGGGTGCTAGTGTTTCTACTATTCCCAAAACTTTGTGCGATGTGCTAGATTTCCTTGATTTTGATGATTGCTCTCTAAACTTACATCTTGCGGATTCCACTATTAAGAAACCTATGGGAAGAATTAATGATGTTCTTATAGTTGCAAATAGGAATTATGTGCCCGTAGATTTTATCGTTCTTGATATAGATTGCAATCCTTCTTGTCCTATTATTTTTGGTAGACCTTTCCTTAGAACGATTGATGAAATTATTGATATGAAGGAAGGGAATATTAGATTCCAATTTCCATTAAAGAAAGGCATGGAACACTTCCCTAGGAAGGAAATAAAACTACCATATGAATCTATCATGAGAGCCACTGATGGATTGCCTACCAAAGATGACAATACCTAGATCTATCCTTGATTTTATGCCTAGCTAGGGGCGTAAAACGATAGCGCTTGTTGGGAGGCAACCCAATTTTATTTTTAGTTTTTTTTGCTTTTTGCTTCTGTTTAGGAATAAATAATCCATCTACCTTATGTTTAGATGTGGTTTTATGTTTTAATTAGTGGTTTTGCCAAGTTAAACCTATAGGATCTTCTTGGATGATAGTTATTTGATCTTGCTGTAATTTCCAGAAACATTTGGTTCACGAAAACAATTGTTAAAAATCACCAGAACGTGATAAAATAATTATTCCAATTTCTGAGGATCAATAAACAAATTTCCTAGGCCGTCCTATTTTGGCTCAATTTTTGGAGATCCAGAGTTTGCGTTAGTTACAGATTACTACAGACTGTTCTGTTTTTGACAGATTCTGTTTTTCATGTGTTGTTTGCTTATTTTGATGAATCTATGGCTAGTAAAATAGTTTAAAAACCATAAAGAAGTTGTAATACAGTAGGTTTAACACCAATATAAATAAAGAATGAGTTCATTACAGTACCATGAAGTGGTCTTTTGTTTTCTTTCTCTAACGGAGCTCACGAGATTTCTGTTGAGTTTTGTGTTTTGAAGTTTTCAAGTTTTGGGTGAAATATTTTGATGGATTATGGAACAAGGAGTGGAAGAGCCTAAGGTTTGGGATGCCCATGGAACCCCCAAGATAATCTAAGGACACAAAAAGTTCAAAGCTTGGGGATGCCCCGGAAGGCATCCCCTCTTTCGTCTACTTCCAGCGGTAACTTTACTTGGAGTTATATTTTTATTCACCACATGATATGTGTTTTGCTTGGAGCGTCTTGTATGATTTGAGTCTTTGCTTTTTAGTTTACCACAATCATCCTTGCTGTACATACCTTTTTGAGAGAGCCATCCATGAATTGGAATTTGTTACAATACTCTATGTGCTTCACTTATATCTTTTGAGCTATATAGTTTTGCTCTAGTGCCTCACTTATATCTTTAGAGCACGGTGGTGGATTTGTTTTATAGAAACTATTGATATCTCATGCTTCACTTAGATTATTTTGAGAGTCCTAAATAGCATGGTAATTTGCTTATTAATAATAATATGCTTGGTATTCAAGATTTGTAAAACTTTCTTTTGAGTGCGTTGGATACTAAGAAAAGTTTGATGCTTGATAATTGTTTTGAGATATGAAGATGGTGATATTAGAGTCATGCTAGTTGAGTAGTTGTGAATTTTAGGAATACTTGTGGTAAAGTTTGTGATTCCCATAGCATGCACGTATGGTGAACCGTTATGTGATGAAGTCGGAGCATGATTTATTTATTGATTGTGTTCCTTATGAGTGGCGGTCGGGGACGAGTGATGGTCTTTTCCTACCAATCTATCCCCCTAGGAGCATGCCCGTAATAATTTGCTTTGATAACTTGTAGATTTTTGCAATAAGTATATGAGTTCTTCATGACTAATGTTGAGTCCATGGATTATACGCACTTTTCTCATCCTTCCACCATTGCTAGCCTCTCTAATACCGCGCACTTTTCGCCGGTATCATACACCCACCATATATCTTCCTCAAAACAGCCACCATACCTACCTATCATGGCATTTCCATAGCCATTCCGAGATATATTGCCATGCAACTTTCCACCGTTCCATTTATTATGACGCGCTTCATCATTGTCATATTGCTAGCTTGATCATGTAGTTGACATCGTATTTGTGGCAAAGCCACCGTTCATAATTATTTCATACATGTCACTCTTGATTCATTGCATATCCCGTACATCACGGAGGCATTCATATAGAGTCATATTTTGTTCTAAGTATCGAGTTGTAATTGTTGAGTTGTAAGAAAAATAAAAGTGTGATGATCATCATTTTTAGAGCATTGTCCCAAGTGCGGAAAGGATGATGGAGACTATGATTCCCCCACAAGTCGGGATGAGACTCCGGAAAAAAAATAAGAGGCCATAAAAAAAGAAAAGAGAAAAGGCCCAAATAAAAAAATGAGAGAAAAAGAGAGAAGGGACAATGTTACTATCCTTTTACCACACTTGTGCTTCAAAGTAGCACCATGATCTTCACGATAGAGAGTCTCTCATTTTGTCACTTTCATATACTAGTGGGAATTTTGTTATTATAGAACTTGGCTTGTATATTCCAATGATGGGCGTCCTCAAAATGCCCTAGGTCTTCGTGAGCAAGCGAGTTGGATGCACACCCACTTAGTTTCTTTTGTTGAGCTTTCATATACTTTACAGCTCTAATGCATCCATTGCATGGCAATCCCTACTCACTCACATTGATATCTATTGATGGGCATCTCCTTAGCCCGTTGATACGCCTAGTTGATGTGAGACTATCTTCCCTCTTTTTGTCTTCTCCACAACCACCATTCTATTCCACATATAGTGCTATATCCATGGCTCACGCTCATGTATTG
This sequence comes from Aegilops bicornis, assembly GCA_021605145.1. Taxonomy (NCBI): domain Eukaryota; kingdom Viridiplantae; phylum Streptophyta; class Magnoliopsida; order Poales; family Poaceae; genus Aegilops; species Aegilops bicornis. Next base: position 159,095,133 of record CM038670.1, on the reverse strand, counting down.
CGTGAAGATTGTAAAAGTTTTGAAAATGTCAAAAGTATGAAACAATTGCTTGGCTTGTCATCGGGGTTGTGCATGATTTAAATACTTTGTGTGGTGAAGTTAGAGCATAGCCAGACTATATGATTTTGTAGGGATAACTTTCTTTGGCCATGTTATTTTGAGAAGACATAATTGCTTTGTTAGTACGCTTGAAGTATTATTATTTTTATGTCAATATGAACTTTTGTCTTGGATCTTTCGGATCTGAATATTCATACCACAATTAAGAAGAATTACATTGAAATTATGCCAAGTAGCACTCCGCATAAAAAATTCTTTTCTTTATCATTTACCTACTCGAGGACGAAAGGTGAATCAAGCTTGGGGATGCCCGATACGTCTCCAACATATCTATAATTTTGATTGCTCCATGCTATATTATCTACTGTTTTGGACCATATTGGGCTTTATTTTCCACTTTTATATTACTTTTGGGACTAACCTATTAATCGGAGGCCCAGAATTGCTGTTTTTTGCCTATTTCTGGTGTTTCGAAGAAACGGAATATCAAACGGAGTCCAAACGGAATGAAACCTTCGGGAACGTGATTTTCTCACCGAACATGATCCAGGAGACTTGGACCCCACGTCAAGAAAGAGAGGAGGTGGCCACGAGGGTGGGGGCGTGCCCACCCCCTAGGGCGCGCCCCTCTGCCTCATGGCCCCCCGTTGCTCCACCGACGTACTCCTTCCTCCTATATATACCTACGTACCCCCAACCGATCAAATACGGAGCCAAAAACCTAATTCCACCGCCGCAACTTTCTGTATCCATGAGATCCCATCTGGGGGCCTGTTCCGGAGCTCCGCCAGAAGGGGAATCCACAACGAAGGGCTTCTACATCAACATCATAGCCTCTCCGATGAAGTGTGAGTAGTTTACTTCAGACCTTAGGGTCCATAGATAGTAGTTAGATGGCTTCTTCTCTCTTTTTGGATCTCAATACAATGTTCTCCCCCTCTCTCGTGGAGATCTATTTGATGTAATCTTCTTTTTATGTGTGTTTGTTGAGACCGATGAATTGTAGGTTTATGATCAAGATTATCTATGAACAATATTTGAATCTTCTCTGAATCCTTTTATGTATGATTGGTTATCTTTGCCGCCTCTTGAATTATCAGTTTGGTTTGGCCTACTAGATTGGTTTTTCTTGCAATGGGAGAAGTGCTTAGCTTTGGGTTCAATCTTGCGGTGTCCTTTCCGAGTGACAAGAGGCTTAGCAAGGCACTTATTGTATTGTTGCCATCGAGGATAACAAGATGGGGTTTTTATCATATTGCATGAATTTATCCTCTACATCATGTCATCTTGCTTAAGGCGTTACTCTGTTTTCTTGAACTTAATACTCTAGATGCATGCTGGATAGCGGTCGATGACTGGAGTAATAGTAGTAGATGCAGGCAGGAGTCGGTCTACTTGTCCCGGACGTGATGACTATATACATGATCATAGCTAGATATTCTCATAACTATGCTCAATTCTGTCAATTGCTCAACAGTAATTTGTTCACTCACCGTAAAATACTTATGCTCTTGAGAGAAGCCACTAGTGAAATCTATGGCCCCCGGGTCTATTCTCATCATATTAATCTCCCAACACTTTATTATTGCTTTTTGGTTTTTACTTTGCTTTTATTTTACTTTGCATATTTATACCAAAAATACCAAAAATATTATCGATCATCTCTATCAGATCTCACTCTCGTAAGTGACCGTGAAGGGATTGACAACCCCTAATCGCGTTGGTTGCGTGGAGCTATTTGCTTTGTGTAGGTACGAGGGACTTGGGTGTAGCCTCCTACTAGATTGATACGTTGGTTCTAAAAAACTAAGGGAAATACTTACTCTACTCTGCTGCATCACCCTTTCCTCTTCAAGGAAATCCAATGCAGTGCTCAAGAGGTAGCATAGTTGGGCTGATTCAAAAGTGCGGGCACCGGGGTGGGAGGTGCGGGTGCTCGGGGTGGTCAGGGGAAAACAGCACGGGGGTGCGGGCACCCGGGGGTTGAGGTGCGGGCACCCGGTGGTGTCTGTTTTGGGCGGAAAAATTGGGGGAAAAGCAAAATTGGGTGGATCTCGTGGTGGGAAGGGTGGGGATTGTTGGGGAGGGGCTAGATCCACTTGCCAAACATCAAATCCAGGACCAAAACAACCAAATCTCACAAGATCCAACAAATTGCAAGAAATTTTTTTGGCGCTATTTTTGTGGGGATTTTTCGGATTTGGACGAAAAACACCAAAATCAAGCTAGCAAATGGGGGGATGGGACTCCAAGATGTGAATCAACCTTGCTCATGATACCAAGATGTTGTAGGGTGAAACCCTAGAGGGGATCTTTTCACACTTGGAGGGGGAAAAGGAGGAAGAACACTCAAGAACACAAGGCATAAATCACTCAAACAAACCCAAATATCACATCCACTAGAGTAGCACACAAGAGATCCACAAGATTACATGAACAATTCAAGGAAAATAGCACTAGGGTAAAGTTCTTCCCACTAGGTGAGGTCTTGAATCCAAGAGGATCTTCCCCAAGAAGGAGGGCTTGATCTCCAAGAGGAGCTACTCCAAGAGGAGGTCTAGATCTCCAAGAGGAGGAAGATGAGCAAAGCCCTCTTTGTGTTCTAAAATACTTTGCTAGCTTTCCAAAAGACCTAGGGGATCACCTTATATAGTTTAGGGACAAAACAAGATGAGGGAGGGGGTACATGGGCCAAAAAGGCCAACACACGCAGCTGAACTGGAGGGGTCCGGGCATCGGGGCACTTGGGGCCGTGCACCCGGTCTACACAGGGGGGCGGCTGGGCGAGGCCGGGCACCTAGGGGCCCAAGGCCCGGGCACCCGGGGAGGTAGCAGGAGGCCAGCTGGGCCATGGCCGGGCACCCGGAGCCTCAAGCCCGGGCACCGGGGGGAGGGAGGGGGGCGCTGGAGGCCTGCTAGTGGGGAGGCCGGGCACCCGGGGCCTGAAGCTCGGGCACCCGGAGCAGCTCCCAGCGGGCGGAGGAGCAGAGACCGGGCACCCGGGGGCACGGCTGTAGGAGGGAAGGAGCCCGGGCACCCGGGGGCTGCAGATGCCGGGCACCCGAGGTGTCCAGCGGGATTTGCCCCTCCTCCTCCTTCTTCACTCTTCTCGATCTCTCCTTCCTTCTCTTGCTCCATCGATGCTCGCAGCTTCACCTTCTCCTTCTCACGGTCATCTTCCTCGTACCTAAGAATGAACGATGTTTCCATTTGAGGTAGAATCCAATCCTCACACGAATCCAAACAAGACTTGAATAGGAAAGAGTTTCATAATCCCCAAGTGCAAGGAATCATCGTAGCACTTTCCAAAGGTGGAAGTGATAAGTATGGAGTGTCGAACCCACAAGGAGCTGAAGGTAAGATCAATATTCTCTCAAGCCCTATCTTCCACTGATACGACTCTACGTGCACGGAACGTTTTACTTCCAACTAGAAACGGGAAATAAAACTACGTTGTGGGTATGAAGAGGATAACTTTGCATGATATCAGAGAGCTAAAATATAAAAGTAGGTGTTGTTATCATAAATTTAGAATATAGTACTAAATAATATAAATAGCGACTGTGGAATAATGGTGGATCGGTGTGCGGAATTGTCCTAGGCAATTGTTAACAAGACCGGTAATCACTATTGCAGTTTCATATGAGGGAGAGGCATAAGCTAACATACTTTCTCTACTTGGATCATATGCACTTATGATTGGAACTCTAGCAAGCATCCACAACTACTAAAGATCATTAAGGTGAAACCCAACCATAGCATTAAAGCATCAAGTCCTGTTTATTCCCATACGCAACAATCCCTCTTACTCGGGTTTGTGTTTCAGTCACTCACCAACCCACTATAAGCGAATCATGAACTTATTGCAACACCCTACAGTGGGAATCCCTCACGCTTGCGCGACACGGAGGGCACCATAGGACATCACCAAAGTAAAACATACAACTCATACCAATCTAGATTGTCAATCAACCCAAAGAAAAAATATATCTACTCAAAACATCATAGGATGGCAACACATCATTGGATCATAATGTGTGGCATAAAGCACCATGTTCAAGTAGGGGATTACAGCGGTTTGCGGGAGAGTGGACCACGTAAAAGAGATGAGGATGGTGATGATGATGGTGATGTTGATGAAGACGATCACCGTGGCGATGATTCCCCTCCCGATGGCACTCCGGCGCCACCGGAAGAGAGGAGGAGAGGTTCTCTCCCTTGTGCTTCCTCCTCCATGGCCTCCACCTTCTGGTCCTTGGACTTCATGATGATGAAGACCCCTCCGGGATACTCCTCTATGGCCACCGGTGATGATGGCCCCCTCCGGCGGGGCGCCGGAGAGGGCCTAGATTGATTTCTCGTGGCTACAGAGGCTTGCAGCGGCGGAACTTCTGATCTAATCTCCGTTCTGGAAGTTTTACGGTACGAGAGTATATATGGGTGCAGGAGGTACGTCGGTGGACTTCCGGGCTGACCACGAGGTAGGGGGGCGCGCCCCAGGGGGGTGGGCACGCCCCCACCCTCGTGGGCAGCCCGGGACTCCCCTGATGAGCTTCCGGTACTCCATGGGCTTCTTATGGTCCAAAAATAGGTTCCGTGGAATTTCAGGTCTTTTGGACTCCGTTTGATATTCCTTTTCTTCAAAACACTGAAATAGGCTAAAAACAGAAATTCTGGGCTGGGCCTCCGGTTAATAGGTTAGTCCCAAAAATAATATAAAAGTGGAAAATAAAGCCCAATATTGCCCGAAACAGTAGATAATATAGCATGGAGCAATCAAAATTTATAGATACGTCGGAGACGTATCAGGCATCCCCAAGCTTAATTTCTGCTTGTCCTCGAGTAGGTAAATGATAAAAAGATAATTTTTGATGCGGAATGCTAGTAAGTGCTTAAGTTTGATCAAAGATAATTCCAATCACTTTTTCTAGCATCATTACATATCATAACTATAGCTCATCTCATAAAACTTTTCATGATCAAGTAACAAGCAAGTCACAATTTTAAAGTATGGATCATAAACTTTCTTGAAAACTAACAAACAATATTCTCGGTCATCAAACAATTGCAATTCATCCTATTTTCAGGAAGAGTCTATGTCAGAGCTTTGATTTAGCAAACTTCACATACTCAACTATCATGTAGTCTTTCATAATTGCTAACACTCATGCAATACTTGTGGTTATGGAGTTTTAATCGGACACAGAGAAAGATAGGGGCTTATAGTTTCGCATCCCAACCTTTTACCTCAAGGGTAATGTCAACAATAATAACTCATGCTCCCTACATCCAATTAAATATATATATATCAGGTTCTTTCCATCATGCTGGGCTTGCCAAAGGATAAAATGAAAAAGGAAAGGTGAAGATCACCGTGACCCTTGCATAAGGTGGAAGATAGTAATAAAAGATAGGCCCTTCGCTGAGGGAAGCAGAGGTTCCCATGCGCTTTTAAGGTTGGATGCACAAAATCTCAATGTGAAAGAACGTCACTTTATATTGACCCTTGTGATATGAACCTTTATTATGCAGTCCGTCGCTTTTATTACTTCCACATCACAAGATCGTATAAAGTTTATTTCTCCCACACCAATCAATCATACATATTTAGAGGAATTTTATTGCTTTGCACCGATGACAACTTACTTGAAGAATCTTACTCAATCCATAGGTAGATATGGTGGACTCTCATGGAAAAAATGGTTTAAGGATTTTGGAAGCAGAAATAGTTTCTCTACTTGGTGCTGAGAATTTTGGCTAGCATGAGGGGGAAAGGCAAGCTCAACATGTTAGAGGATCCATGACAACATACTTTATCTCAGATATAAGAAAACATAACTCATTACGTTGTCTTGCTTGTCCAACATCAACTCTTTAGCATGTCATATTTTAATGAGTGTTCCCAATCATAAAAGATGTCCAGGATATTATATTTATATGTGAAACCTCTCTTCCTTCAATATTCTTTCATGAATTGTTCAAGTGACCAATTCTACGTTTGCTAGCTTTCAATAAGGTTACTTCCTATACTTATTATGTGTCAATTCATTACTCCCCATGTTATAAGCATATGAAACATATATAAATTCAGGTTTATGACATTCAATTTATTCAACCATTTACTCATAGGATATACATGAAGCACATGAGCAATTGACAAACTACTCCAGAAGATATGAGTGAAGAGCACTGAGTAGTCAAATAATTAACTAGCCATGAGAGGATTCTTTTTCATTCAATATTTCAGATCCAATGGTTTAATTCAAACAGCAAGTAAAATTGAAAACACGCTCCAAGCTAAACACATATCATGTGATGAATAAAAATATAGCTCCGAGTAAAGTATACCGATAGTTTTGAAGACGAAAGAGGGATGCCTTCCGGGCATCCCCAAGCTTAGGCGCTTGAGTCTTCCTTGAATATTACCTTGGGGTGCCTTGGGAATCCCCAAGCTTAGGGTCTTTCCACTCCTTATTCTCCTCACATCGATATCTCACCCAAAACTTGAAAACGTCAATCACACAAAACTTAGCCAAACTTCGTGAGATAGGTTAGTATGATAAAGAGCAAACCATTCACTTTGGTACTGAAAAAGACAAGGTTTATAATTGTTTTCACACAATGCCTACTGTAACATATCATTTCTACAAATTATATTGAGAAATATAAGCCATAGAAACTAGAAAACAAGCAGACTATGCAATGAAAACAGAATCTGTCAGAAACAGAACAGTCTGTAATGATATGAACAATAACCATATTTCTGCTACTCCAAAAATTATGAAATAAATTTGTGGACGTGAGGAATTTGTCTATTAATCTTCTGCAAAAAGAATGAACTCAAAAGCACTCTTCTGTAAAAAATGACATCTATTCTCGTGAGCGCAAAGTTTCTGTTTTTTACAGCAAAATCACATTAACTTTCACTCAAGTCTTCCCAAAGGTCTTACTTGGCACTTTATTGAAACAAAAGCTATAAAACATGATTACTACAGTAGCTTAATCATGTAAACACACAAAAACAGTAAGGTTAAATATTGGGGTTTCTCCCAACAAGCGCTTTTCTTTAATGCCTTTTAGCTAGGCATGATGATTTCAATGATGCTCACTTTAAAGATAGGAATTGAAACACAAAGAGAGCATATTGAAGAATATGACTAGCATATTTAAATCTAACACACTTCCTATGCCTAGGGATTTTTTGAGCACACAACTTATGGGAACAAGAATCAACTAGCATAGGAAGGCAAAACAAATATAACTTCAAAACTTTAAGCACATAGAGAGGAAACTTAATATTATTGCAACTCCTACAAACATGTATTCCTCCCTCATAATAATTTTCAGTAGTATCATGGATAGCAACTTTGTTCTCATACTCAATTGGAACCTCTTCGAAATAGTGGAATCATTACTAGCTAAAGTTGACACTCTTCCGAATCCACTTTCATAAATATCACACTAAGATTCAACATCCTCCAAAATAGTGGGATCACTAATTCCTGAAGTTGACACTCTTCCAAACCCACTTTAAATGATAGTATTATTCATACTCCAAAAGGTATAAGTGAAGTTCATGGAGCATTCTACAATTGACCAATATCCAAGCTTAAAATGTATAAGTGAAGCACATGAAGCATTCTATAAAACCATACTCAAAAGATTTAAGTGAAGCACAAAGAGTAATTCTATAAGATCATACTTAAAATATTTAACTGAAGAACATGAAGTATTCTATAAATCAATGAAGGGCTATCTCATGGTAGCATGGTTCTTGAATAAAAGGAAAAAGACAAAGGACACAAATCATGTGAACAAAACAAAAACTGAGGTATACCGATATTTGTTGAAGAAGAAAGATGGGATGCCAACCGGGGCATCCCCAAGATTAGATGCTTGAGTATACTTTGAAATATTTACTTGGGGTGCCTTGGTAATCCCCAAGCTTGAACTCTTGCCTCTCTTTATTCTTCTCATATTGATAGCTCCTCGACCTTCGGACACTTCATCCACACAAAACTTTAACAAAAACTTGTGAGATCCGTTAGTGTAATAAAGCAAATCACTACCTTTAGGTACTGTAATGAACTCATACTTTATTTGTATTGATGTTAAATATACTGTATTCCAACTTCTCTATGGTTCATACCCTCGATACTACTCATAGATTCATCGAAATAAGGAAACAACACACGCAAAACAGAATCTGTTAAAAACAGAACAGTCTGTAGTAATCTGGAAGTTTGCCAAACTTCTGTAACTCCTAAAATTATCAACTAAATTTGAAAATTTGAACAATTTCTACAGAATTAATGTGCAAAACGTTTCATACCCATTCGACTTTCCAGTAAAAAATGTAAATTCACGCACTACAGCCAAAGTTTATGTTTTTGTTTTGCACATAGTAAACAAGGAATCTAATCATCCTAAAACCAAGGCTTGGCACATTATTTTTATAATACAATGAATATATACAAGGGGATAATTATTTACAGAGAAACTTCCATGAAAAATTCTACATTGTTTCCGTGAGCATGAGCACAAGTGCTCAAGGTCGACCCTCACTTCTTCAACGCAAATCCTTCCAATCACTTCTCTTTTTGAAAAACTTTTTAGGCATTAGAGGCAAGTAATATTTTTTTTTGTATTTTCATTTTAATTTTTTTTGTATGTTTCACCCACAACTAAACAGAAACAAAAAGGAAAAACAAAATCTACTTAGTGAAGGAAGAAAACAAGCACACACGAGAATATCAACCCCACGCTATTGCTCCCCGGCAACGGCGCCAGGAAAGAGCTTGATAATCCCCAAGTGCAAGGAATCATCGTAGCACTTTCCAAAGGTGGAAGTGATAAGTATGGAGTGTCGAACCCACAAGGAGCTAAAGGTAAGATCAATATTCTCTCAAGCCCTATCTGCCATCGACACGACTCTCACGCACCGAACGCTTTACTTCCAACTATAAACGAGAAATAAAACTACGTTGTGGGTATGAAGAGTATAACTTTGCATGATATCGTAGAGCTAAAATATAAAAGTAGGTGTTGTTATCATAATGTTAGAATATACTACTAAATAATATAAATAGCGACTGTGGAATAATGGTGGATCGAAAATGGAATTGTCCTAGGCAATTGTTAACAAGACCGGTAATCACTATTGCAGTTTCATATGAGGGAGAGGCATAAGCTAACATACTTTCTCTACTTGGATCATATGCACTTATGATTGGAAATCTAGCAAGCATCCGCAACTACTAAAGATCATTAATGTAAAACCCAACCATAGCATTAACGCATCAAGTCCTGTTTATTCCCATACGCAACAATCTCTCTTACTCGGGTTTGTGTTTCAGTCACTCACCAACCCACTATAAGCGAATCATGAACTTATTGCAACACCCTACAGCTGAATCCCTCACGCTTGCTGACACGGAGGGCACCATAGGACAGCAATCAAGTAAAACATACAACTCATACCAATCTAGATCGTCAATCAACCCAAAGACAAAAGATATCTACTCAAAACATCATAGGATGGCAACACATCATTGGATCATAATATGTGGCATAAAGCACCATGTTCAAGTAGGGGATTACAGCGGTTTGCGGGAGAGTGGACCGCGTAAAAGAGATGAGGATGGTGATGATGATGGTGATGTTGATGAAGACGATCACCGTGGCGATGATTCCCCTCCCGATGGCACTCCGGCCCCACCAGAAGAGAGGAGGAGAGGTTCTCCCCCTTGTGCTTCCTCCTCCATGGCCTCCACCCTCTGGTCCTTGGCCTTCATGATGATGAAGAACCCTCCGGGATACTCCTCTATGGCAACCGGCGATGATGGCCCCTCCGTGGCGCGGAGAGGGCCTAGATTGATTTCTCGTGGCTATAGAGGCTTGCAGCGGCGGAACTCCCGATCTAATCTCCGTTCTGGAAGTTTTAGGGTACGAGAGTATATATGGGTGCAGGAGGTACGTCGGTGGACTTCCGGGCTGGCCACGAGGTAGGGGGGGGGGGGCGCCCCCCCACCCGCGTGGGCAGCCCGGGACACCCGTGGTGAGCATCCGGTACACGATGGGCTTCGTCTGGTCCAAAAATAGGTTCCGTGGAGTTTCAGGTCTTTTGGACTCCGTTTGATATTCCTTTTCTTCGAAACACTGAAATAGGCTAAAGACAGCAATTCTAGGCTGGGCCTCCGGTTAATAGGTTAGTCCCAAAAATAATATAAAAGTGGAAAATAAAGCCCAATATTGCCCGAAACAGTAGATAATATAGCATGGAGCAATCAAAAATTATAGATACATTGGAGACGTATCAGAGTTCACCTCGTTCACGATGTGGCGCGCACGTGCTCTTGTCATTGGCCCTCTTGGTGCTTGCGGTGGTGATGGAGTGTCGGTGCAGGTAGTTGAGGGATGCTCCGCATCAAGCTCCTTCTCTAGAAAGGATCCATTCTTAGCAACAAATGTCTTGCCTTCGGATCTGTGATAGAAGGTGTACCCAACAGTTTCATTTGGGTATCCTATGAAGGCACATTTCTCCGATTTGGGTTCGAGCTTATCAGGTTGAAGCTTTTTCACATAAGCATCACAGCCCCAAACTTTAAGAAACGACAACTTTGGTTTCTTGCCAAACCACAGTTCATAAGGCATTGTCTCAACGGATTTAGATGGTGCCCTATTTAACGTGAATGCAGCCATCTCTAAAGCATAACCCCAAAACGATAGCGGTAAATCAGTAAGAGACATCATAGATCGCACCATATCTAATAAAATGCGGTTACAACGTTCGGACACACCGTTACGCGGTGGTGTTCCGAGTGGCGTGAGTTGCGAAACTATACCGCATTGTTTCAAATGAAGACCAAACTCGTAACTCAAATATTCTCCTCCACGATCAGATCGTAGAAACTTTATTTTCTTGTTACGATGATTTTCCACTTCACTCTGAAATTCTTTGAACTTTTCAAATGTTTCAGACTTATGTTTCATCAAGTAGATATACCCATATCTGCTCAAATCATCTGTGAAGGTGAGGAAATAACAATACTCGCCGCGAGCCTAAATATTCATTGGACCATATACATCAGTATGTATGATCTCCAAGAAATCTGTTTCTCGCTCCATTGTTCCAGAGAACGGAGTTTTAGTCATCTTGCCCATGAGGCATGGTTCGCAAGTACCAAGTGATTCATAATCAAGTGATTCGAAAAGTCCATCAGAATGGAGTTTCTTCATGCGCTTTACACCAATATGACACAAACGGCAGTGCCACAAATAAGTTGCACTATCATTATCAACTCTGCATCTTTTGGCTTCAATATTATGAATATGTGTATCACTACTATCGAGATTCAACAAAAATAGACCACTCTTTAAGGGTGCATGACCATAAAAGATATTACTCATATAAATAGAACAATCATTGTTCTCATATTTAAATGTATAACCGTCTCGCATCAAACAAGATCCAGATATAATGTTCATGCTCAACGCTGGCACCAAATAACAATTATTCCGGTCAAAAACTAATCCCGAAGGTAGATGTAGAGGTATCATGCCGATGGCGATCACACCGACTTTGGAACCAGTTCCCACGCACATCGTCTCCTCGTCCTTAGCTAATCTTTGCTTAATCCATAGTCCCTGTTTCGAGTTGCAAATATTAGCAACAGAACCAGTATCAAATACCTAGGCGCTACTGTGAGCGTTAGTAAGGTACACATCAATAACATGCATATCACATATACCTTTGTTCACCTTGCCATCCTTCTTATCCGCCAAATACTTGGGGTAGTTCCGCTTCCAGTGACCAGTCCCTTTGCAGCAAAAGCACTCATTCTTAGGCTTAGGTCCAGACTTGGGCTTCTTCACTTGAGCATCAACTTGCTTACCGTTCTTCTTGAAGTTCCCCTTCTTCCCTGTACCCTTTTTCTTGAAACTGGTGGTGTTGTTGACCATGAACACTTGATGGTCCTTCTTGATTTCTACCTTCGCAGCCTTTAGCATCATGAAGAGCTCGGGAATTGTCTTGTTCATCCCTTGCATATTATAGTTCATCACGAAGCTCTTCTAGCTTGGTGGCAGTGATTGTAGAATTCTGTCAATGACACTATCATCAGGAAGATTAACTCCCAATCGAATCAAGTGATTATTATACCCCGACAGTTTGAGTATATGTTCACTGACACAACTATTCTCCTCCATCTTGCAGCTATAGAACTTATTGGAGACTTGATATCTCTCAATCCGGGCATTTGCTTGAAATATTAACTTCAACTCCTGGAACATTTCATATGCTCCATGACGTTCAAAACGTCGTTGAAGTCCCGGTTCTAAGCCGTAAAGCATGGCACACTGAACTATCGAGTAGTCATCAACTTTGCTCTGCCAGACGTTCACAACGTCCGGTGTTGCTCCTGCAGCGGGTCTTGCACCTAGCGTGCTTCCAGGACGTAATTCTTCTGTGCAGCAATGAGGATAATTCTCAGGTTACGGACCCAGTCCGTGTAATTGCTACCATCATCTTTCAACTTATCTTTCTCTAGGAACGCTTTAAAATTCAAAGGAACGATGTACGGGCCATTGATCTACAACAACATAGACATGCAAAATACTATCAGGTACTAAGTTCATGATAAATTAAAGTTCAATTAATCATATTACTTAAGAACTCCCACTTACATAGACATCCCTCTAATCATCTAAGTGATCACGTGATCCAAATCAACTAAACCATGTCCGATCATGACGTGAGATGAGTAGTTTTCAATGGTGAACATCACTATGTTGACCATATCTACTATATGATTCACGCTCGACCTTTCGGTCTCAGTGTTCCGAGGCCATATCTGCATATGCTAGGCTCGTCAAGTTTAACCCGAGTGTTCTGCATGTGCAAAACTGGCTTGCACCCATTGTATGTGAACGTAGAGCTTATCACACCCGATCATCACGTGGTGTCTCGGCACGACGAACTTTCGCAAAGGTGCATACTCTGGGAGAACACTTGTACCTTGAAATTTAGTGAGAGATCATCTTATAATGCTACCGCCGAACTAAGCAAAATAAGATGCATAAAGGATAAACATCACATGCAATCAATATAAGTGATATGATATGGCCATCATCAACTTGTGCCTTTGATCTCCGTCTCCAAAACACTGTTATGATCACCATCGTCAGCGACGCGACACCTTGATCTCCATCGTAGCATCGTTGTCGTCTCGCCAACTATTGCTTCTACGACTATCGCTACCACTTAGTGATAAAGTAAAGCAATTACAGGGCGATTGCATCGCATACAATAAAGCGACGGGCTCCTGCCAGTTGCCGATAACTCCATTACAAAACATGATCATCTCATACAATAAAATTTAGCATCATGTCTTGACCATATCACATCACAACATGCCCTGCAAAAAGAAGATAGACGTCCTCTACTTTCTTGTTGCAAGTTTTACGTGGCTGCTACGGGCTGAGCAAGAATCGTTCTAACCTACGCATCAAAACCACAATGATTTTTCGTCAAGTATGTGCTGTTTTAACCTTCAACAAGGACCGGGCGTAGCCACACTCGATTCAACTAAAGTTGGAGAAACTGACAGCTGCCAGCCACCTGTGTGCGAAGCATGTCGGTAGAACCAGTCTCGCGTAAGCGTACGCGTAATGTCGGTCCGGGCTGCTTCATCCAACAATACCGCGGAATCAAAGTATGACATGCTGGTAAGCAGTATGACTATTATCGCCCACAACTCACATGTGTTCTACTCGTGCATAAAACATCTACCCATAGACCTTTCTCGGATGCCACTGTTGGGAAAAGCAGTATTTCAATTTTTTTACCTACGATCACGCAAGATCTATCTCTGTGATGCATAACAATGAGAGGGGGAGTGTATCTTCATACCCTTGAAGATCGCAAAGCGGAAGCATTTATGAACACGGTTGATGTAGTTGTACACCTTCACAATCCGTCCCCATCAAGTACCGAACGTATGACACCTCCGCGTTCAGCTCATGTTCAGCTCAATGACGTCCTCGCCTTCTTGATCCAGCAAGAGGGGCGAAGTAGTAGATGAGTTCCGCAAGCACGACGGCGTGGTGACGGTGTTGGTGAAGAACAATCTCCGTAGGGCTTCGCCTAAGCACTACGAAAACTATGACGGAAGATAAACTAGAGGGGACGGGGTTGCCATCACAAGGCTTGGTGTTTCTTGATGTGTCTTTGGTGCTAGCCCTGCCCCTCTATTTATATGTTGAGCCCTGGGGTCGAAACTTGGATTAAAAGCCTCCTCCAAGTAGGTTTTGCCCGAAAGGCAAGAGTCCTTCTCGGACTCCAGGGCTAGATGCCAGGGTACCCGGCGTCTATCCCCTAGACGCCAGGGTTCCTGGCATCTAGCCTCTGGTCTCCGCAAAACTTCCTTTTGCACTTTCCAAAAGCCTCGTGGGCTTTCCCCTTTGGCCCAAATAAAGTGTTCTCGTATCCAAACATTTCAGGAAACATCCGGAACCCCTTCCGGTGAATTCCGGAACCCTTCCGGAGACCAAACAATATTATCCCATATATCAAACTTTATCTCCGGACCATTCCAGAGTTCCTCGTCATGTCCGTGATCTCATCCGGGACTCCGAACAATATTCGGTTACCAACATACATAACTAATATAGTACTATATCATCAACGAACGTTAAGCGTGCGGACCCTATGGGTTCGAGAACTATGTAGACATGACCGAGACACCTCTCTGGTCAATAACCAATAGCGGAACCTGGAAGCCCATATTGGCTCCTACATATTCTACAAAGATCTTTATCGGTCAAACCGCATAACAACATACGTTGTTCCCTTTGTCATCGGCATGTTACTTGCCCGGGATTCGAACATCGGTATCTCAATACCTAGTTCAATCTCGTTACCGGAAAGTCAATTTACTCGTTCCATAATGCATCTTCCCGCAACTAACTCATTAGTCACATTGCTTGCAAGGCTTATAGTCATGTGCATTACCAAGAGGGCCCAGTGATACCTCTGCGACAATCGGAGTGAGAAATCCTAATCTCGATCTATGCCAACTCAACAAACACCATAGGAGACACCTGTAGAGCACCTTTATAATCACCCAGTTACGTTGTGACGTTTGGTAGCACACAAAGTGTTCCTCCGGTATTCGGGAGTTGCATAATCTCATAGTCATAGGAACATGTATAAGTCATGAAGAAAGCAATAGAAAATAAACTAAAAGATCAAGTGCTAGGCTAACGGAATGGGTCAAGTCAATCACATCATTCTCTAATGATGTGATCCGGTGTTGGAAATATGCCCTAGAGGCAATAATAAAAGCATTATTATTATATTTCCTTGTTCATGATAATTGTCTTTTATTCATGCTATAACTGTATTATCCGGAAATCGTAATACACGTGTGAATACATAGACCACAATACGTCCCTAGTGAGCCTCTAGTTGACTAGCTCGTTGGTCGACGAGATAGTCATGGTTTTCACGACTATGGACATCAGATGTCATTGACAACGGGATCACGTCATTAGGAGAATGACGTGATGGACAAGACCCAATCCTAAGCATAGCACAAAGATCGTGTAGTTCGTTTTGTTAGAGCTTTTCCAATGTCAAGTATCTCTTCCTTAGACCGTGAGATCGTGTAACTCCCGGATACCGTAGGAATGCCTTGGGTGTACCAAACGTCACAACGTCACTGGGTGACTATAAAGGTGCACTACAGGTATCTCCGAAAGTGTCTGTTGGGTTGACACGGATCGAGACAGGGATTTGTCACTCCGTATGACGGAGAGGTATCACTTGGCCCACTCGGTAGTGCATCATCATAATGAGCTCAAAGTGACCAAGTGTCTGGTCACGGGATCATGCATTACGGTACGAGTAAAGTGACTTGCCGATAATGAGACTGAACGAGGTATTGGGATACCGACGATCGAGTCTCGGGCAAGTAACATACCGTCTCGACAAAGGGAATAGCATACGGGTTGCTTGAACCCTCGACATCGTGGGTTCATCCGATGACCACATCGAGGAGCGTATGGGAACCAACATGGGTATCCAGATCCCGCTGTTGGTTATTGACCGGAGAGCGTCTCGGTCATATGCGCATGTCTCCCGAACCCGTAGGGTCTACACACTTAAGGTTCGGTGACGCTTAGGGTTAATAGGAAGACAAGTATGTGATTACGAATGTTGTTCGAGTCCGGATGAGATCCCGGACGTCACGAGGAGTTCCGGAATGGTCCGGAGGTAAAGATTTATATATGGAAAGTGGTTAAACGGACTCGGAAAGTTTCGGGGTATACTGTAATGTCTTTGGGGCCACCGGAGAGTTCGGAGGTCCACGGGAGGGGCCACCCCTCCGGGGGCCACATGGGCTAAGTGGGAGAGGGAGCCAGCCTGGTGGGCTGGGCGCGCCCCCACCTAGGCCCATGCGGCTAGGGCTTGGGAGGGAAACCTAAAGGGGCAAAGGGCGCAGGCTTGGGGGGCAAGCCACCCTTTCCTCCTCCCCTTGGCCGCCCCCCTCTAGATGCCATCTAGAGGGGGCCGCCCCTCTCCTTCCTCCTATAAATAGAGGGGTGGGGGAGGGCTGCACACACCATTGAAGGCGCAGCCCTCCCTCCCCAACACCTCTCTTTCTCCACGCTGAGCTTGGCGAAGCCCTGCCGGAGAACTGCCAGTACCAACCGCACCACGCCGTCGTGCTGCCATTGGAGTTGTCTTCCTCAACCTCTCCTTCATCCTTGCTGGATCAAGACGGAGGATACGCCATCGTCCCGTACGTGTGTTGAACGCGGAGGTGCTGTCCGTTCAGCACTTGGTCATCGGTGATCGGAATCACGTTGCGAACGACTCCATCATCACCACTCCCTCGAACGCTTCCGTACTCGATCTACATGTGGTATGTAGATGCAAACTCACTCCCATGACTCGTTGCTTAGATGAACTCATAGATGGATCTTGGTGAAACGGTAGGAAATTTTTATTTTCTCGCAACGTTCCCCAACAGTGGCATCATGAGCTAGGTCTATGCGTAGTTCTCTATTGCACGAGTAGAACACAATTTGGTTGTGGGCGTGGATCTTGTCAATTTACTTGCCGCTACTAGTCTTATCTTGCTTCCGCGGTATTGTGGGATGAAGCGGCCCGAACCAACCTTACACGTACGCTTACGTGAGACCGGTTCCACCGACTAACATGCACTAGATGCATAAGGTGGCTGGCGGGTGTCTGTCTCTCCTACTTTAGTTGGAGCGGATTCGATGAAAAGGGTCCTTATGAAGGGTAAATAGAAGTTGACAAGATCACGTTGTGGTTATTCAGAGGTAAGAAAACGTTCTTGCTAGAACCCAATTGCAGCCACGTAAAAGATGCAACAACAATTAGAGGACGTCTAACTTGTTTTTGCAGCAATTGACATGTGATATGATATGGCCAAGTTGTGATGAATGATGAATGACATATTGTGATGTATGAGATCATGTTCTTGTAATAGGAATCACGACTTGCATGTCGATGAGTATGACAACCGGCTGGAGCCATAGGAGTTGTCTTTATTTTTGTATGACTGCGTGTCATTGAAGAACGCCATGTAACTTACTTTACTTTGTTGCTAAACGCGTTAGCCATAGAAGTAGAAGTAGTCGTTGGCGTGACAACTTCATGGAGGCACAATGATGGAGATCATGATGATGGAGATCATGGTGTCATGCCGGTGACAAGATGATCATGGAGCCCCGAAGATGGAGATCAATGGAGCTTTATGATATTGGCCATATCATGTCACTACTATATAATTGCATGTGATGTTTATTATGTTTATACATCTTGTTTACTTAGAACGAGGTAGTAAATAAGATGATCCCTTACAACAATTTCAAGAAGTGTTTCCCTAACTGTGCACCGTTGCCAAAGTTAAATGCTTCTAAGCACCACGTGATGATCGGGTGTGATGGATTCTTACGTTCACATACAACGGGTGTAAGACAGATTTACACACGCGAAAACACTTAGGGTTTACTTGACGAGCCTAGCATGTACAGACATGGCCTCGGAACACAGAGACCGAAAGGTCGAACACGAGTCGTATGGAAGATACGATCAACATGAGAATGTTCACCGACGAGACTGGTCCGTCTCACGTGATGATCGGACACGGCCTAGTCGACTCGGATCGTGTAACACTTAGATGACTAGAGGGATGTCTAATCTAAGTGGGAGTTCATTTAAATTTGATTAGATGAACTTAATTATCATGAACTTAGTCTAAAACTTTTAAATGATATGTCTTGTAGATCAAATGGCCAACGCTCATGTCAACTTGAACTTCAACGCTGCTCCTAGAGAAAACCAAGCTGAAAGATGACGGCAGCAACTATACGGATCGGGTCCGGAACTTGAGGATCATCCTCATAGCTTCCAGAAACAATATGTCCTAGAAGGACCGCTAGGTGACGCTCCGTCGAAGAACCAAGACATTATGAATGCTTGGCAGTCTCGTCTTGATGATTACTCCCTCGTTCAGTGCGGCATGCTTTACAACTTAGAACCGGGCTCCAAAAGCGTTTTGAGCATCACGGAGCATATGAGATGTTCGAGGAGCTGAAACTTGTTTTCCAAGCTCACGCCGGTCAAGAGATATGACATCTCCGACAAGTTCTATAGTTGTAAGATGGAGGAAAACAGTTCTGTCGGTGAGCATATTCTCAAGATGTGCGGATTGCACAACCGTATGATGACCAGTGAATATTAACCTGCACGATGAGGCGGTCATTGACAGAATCCTCCGCCGCTCCCACCAAGCTACAAGAGCTTTGTGATGAACTACAACATGCGAGGATGGTAAAGACCATCCTCAAGTGTTCTCTATGCTGAAGTCAGCCGAGGTTGAAATCAAGAAAGAACATCAAGTGTTGATGGTCAATAAGACCACTAAGTTCAAGAAGGGCAAGGGTAAGAAGAACTTCAAGAAGGACGGCAAGGAGGTTGCCGCGCCTGCAAGCAAGTTGCCGGAAGAAGTCAAAGAATGGACCCAAACCCGAGACCGAGTGCTTTGATTGCAAGGGAGGGGTCACTTTGGAAGCGGAACTGCCCCAAATACTTAGCGGACAAGAAGGCCGGCAACACCAAAGGTATATTTGATATACATGTAATTGATGTGTACTTTGCCAAGACTCGTAGTAACTCCCCGGGTATTTGATACGGTGCCGTTGCTCATATTTGTAATTCATGAGGAGCTGAGGAATAAGCGGAAATCGGCAAAGGACGAGGTGACGATGCGCATCGGGAATGGTTCCAGTCGATGTGATCGCCGTCGCACGCTACCTCTTCATTTACCTACGGATTAGTTATGAACCTTAATAATTGTTATTTGGTGCCAAGTTTGAGCATGAATATTGTATCCGGATCTTGTTTAATGCAAGATGGCTACTCATTTAAATCCGAGAATAATGGTTGTTCTATTTATATGAGAGATATGTATTATGGTCATGCTCCGATGGTCAATGGTTTATTCTTAATGAATCTCGGCGTAGTATTACACATGTTTATAGTGTGAATACCAAAAGATGTAAAGTTGATAACGATAGTCCCACATACTTGTGGCAATCGCCGCCTTGGTCATATTGGTGTCAAGCGCATGAAAAAGCTCCATGCCGATGGACTTTTGGAGTCTTTAGATTATGAATCATTTGACACATGCGAACCATGCCTCATGGGCAAGATGACCAAGACTCCGTTCTCCGGAACAATGGAGCGAGCAACCAACTTGTTGGAAATCATACATACCGATGTGTGCGGTCCAATGAGCGTTGAGGCTCATGCGGAGGGTATCGTTATGTTCTCACTCTCACAGATGACTTGAGTAGATATGGGTATGTCTACTTGATGAAACACAAGTCTGAGACCTTTGAAAAGTTCAAGGAATTTCAGAATGAAGTAGAGAATCAACGTGACCGAAAGATAAAATTCTTACGATCAGATCGTGGAGGAGAATATTTAAGTCACGAATTTGGTACACACTTAAGAAAATGTGGAATCGTTTCACAACTAACGCCGCTGGAACACCTCAAGCGTAATGGTGTGTCCGAACGTCGTAATCGCACTCTATTGGATATGGTGCGGTCTATGATGTCTCTTACCGATTTACCGCTATCATTTTGGGGATACGCTCTAGAGACGGCTACATTCACTTTAAATAGGGCACCGTCTAAGTCCGTTGAGACGACACCGTATGAATTATGGTTTGGGAAGAAACCTAAGCTGTCGTTTCTAAAAGTTTGGGGATGCGATGCTTATGTCAAGAAACTTCAACTTGAAAAGCTCGAACCCAAGTCGGAAAAATGCGTCTTCATAGGATACCCTAAGGAAACAATAGGGTATACCTTCTACTTAAGATCTGAGGGCAAGATCTTTGTTGCCAAGAACGGATCCTTTCTGGAAAAAGAGTTTCTCTCGAAAGAAGTAAGTGGGAGGGAAGTAGAACTCGATGAAGTACTACCTCTTGAACAGGATAGTAGTGCTACTCAGAAAGTGTTCCTGTGATGCCTACACCAACTGAAGAGGAAATTCATGATGATGATCAAGGTACTTCGGATCAAGTTGCTACTGAACTTCGTAGGTCCACTAGGACGCGTTCCGCACCAGAGTGGTACGGCAACCCTGTCTTGGAAATCATGTTGTTAGACAACAATGAACCTTCGAACTATGAAGAAGCGATGGTGGGCCCAGATTCCAACAAATGGCTAGAAGCCATGAAGTCCGAGATAGAATCCATGTATGAAAACAAAGTGTGGACTTTGACCGACTTGCCCGATGAACGGCGGCGATAGAAAACAAATGGATTTTTAAGAAGAAGACGGACGCGGATGGTAATGTCACCATCTATAAAGCTCGACTTGTCGCTAAAGGTTATCGGCAAGTTCAAGGGATTGACTACGATGAGACTTTCTCTCCCGTAGCGAAGCTTAAGTCCGTCCGAATCATGTTAGCAATTGCCGCATACTATGATTATGAGATATGGCAGATGGGCGTCAAAACAGCGTTCCTTAACGGATATCTTAAGGAAGAGCTGTATATGATGCAGCCGGAAGGTTTTGTCGATCCTAAGAATGCTAAAAAAGTATGCAAGCTCCAGCGATCCATTTATGGGCTGGTGCAAGCATCTCGGAGTTGGAACATTCGCTTTGATGAGATGATCAAAGCGTTTGGGTTTATGCATACTTATGGAGAAGCCTGCGTTTACAAGAAAGTAAGTGGGAGCTCTGTAGCATTTCTCATATTATATGTAGATGACATACTTTTGATGGGAAATGATATAGAATTCTTGGACAGCATTAAGGCCTACTTGAATAAGTGTTTTTCAATGAAGGACCTTGGAGAAGCTGCTTATATATTGGGCATCAAGATCTATAGAGATAGATCGAGACGCCTCATAGGTCTTTCACAAAGCACATACCTTGATAAGATTTTGAAGAAGTTCAAAATGGATCAGTCCAAGAAGGGGTTCTTGCCTCGTGTTACAAGGTGTGAGATTGAGCTCAGCTCAATGCCCGACCAATGCAAAAGATAAAGAAGAGATGAGTGTCATCTCCTATGCCTCGACCATAGGATCTATTATGTATGCCATGCTTGTGTACCAGACCTGATGTAAACCTTGCCGTAAGTTTGGTAGGAAGGTACCAAAGTAATCCCGGCAAGGAACACTGGACAGCGGTCAAGAATATCCTGAAGTACCTGAAAAGGACAAAGGACATGTTTCTCGTTTATGGAGGTGACGAAGAGCTCATCATAAAGGGTTACGTCGACGCTAGCTTCGACACAGATCTGGATGACTCTAAGTCACAAACCGGATACGTGTATATGTTGAATGGTGGAGCAGTAAGCTGGTGCAGCTGCAAGCAGAGCGTCGTGGCGGGATCTACATGTGAAGCGGAGTACATGGCAGCCTCGGAGGCAGCACATGAAACAATTTGGGTGAAGGAGTTCATCACCGACCTAGGAGTCATACCCAATGCGTCGGGCCGATCAAACTCTTACGTGACAACACTGGAGCTATTAACCTTGCCAAGGAGCCCAGGTTTCACAAGAAGACCAGACATATCAAGCGCCGCTTCAACTCCATTCGTGAACATGTTCAAGATGGAGACATAGATATTGTAAAGTGCATACGGATCTGAATGTCGCAGATCCGTTGACTAAACCTCTTCCACGAGCAAAACATGATTAACACCGAACTCTATGGGTGTTCGATTCATCACAATGTAACTAGATTATTGACTCTAGTGCAAGTGGGAGACTGTTGGAAATATGCCCTAGAGGCAATAATAAAAGCATTATTATTATATTTCCTTGTTCATGATAATTGTCTTTTATTCATGCTATAACTGTATTATCCGGAAATCGTAATACACGTGTGAATACATAGACCACAATACGTCCCTAGTGAGCCTCTAGTTGACTAGCTCGTTGGTCGACGAGATAGTCATGGTTTCGACTATGGACATCAGATGTCATTGACAAGCGGGATCACGTCATTAGGAGAATGACGTGATGGACAAGACCCAATCCTAAGCATAGCACAAAGATCGTGTAGTTCGTTTTGCTAGAGCTTTTCCAATCTCAAGTATCTCTTCCTTAGACCGTGAGATCGTGTAACTCCCGGATACCGTAGGAATGCCTTGGGTGTACCAAACGTCACAACGTGACTGGGTGACTATAAAGGTGCACTACAGGTATCTCCAAAAGTGTCTGTTGGGTTGACACGGATCGAGACAGGGATTTGTCACTCCGTATGACGGAGAGGTATCACTGGGCCCACTCGGTAGTGCATCATCATAATGAGCTCAAAGTGACCAAGTGTCTGGTCACGGGATCATGCATTACGGCACGAGTAAAGTGACTTGCCGGTAACGAGACTAAACGAGGTATTGGGATACCGACGATCGAAGTCTCGGGCAAGTAACATACCGTCGACAAAGGGAATAGCATACGGGTTGCTTGAACCCTCGACATCGTGGGTTCATCCGATGACAACATCGAGGAGCGTGTGGGAACCAACATGGGTATCCAGATCCCGCTGTTGGTTATTGACCGGAGAGCGTCTCGGTCATGTATGCGCATGTCTCCGAACCCGTAGGGTCTACACACTTAAGGTTCGGTGACGCTTAGGGTTAATAGGAAGACAAGTATGTGATTACGAATGTTGTTCGAGTCCGGATGAGATCCCGGACGTCACGAGGAGTTCGGAATGGTGGGAGGTAAAGATTTATATATGGAAAGTGGTTAAACGGACTCGGAAAGTTTCGGGGTATACTGTAATGTACCGGGGCCACCGGGAGAGTTCCGGAGGTCCACGGGAGGGGCCACCCCTCGGGGGCCACATGGGCTAAGTGGGAGAGGGAGCCAGCCTGGTGGGCTGGGCGCGCCCCACCTAGGCCCATGCTTGGCTAGGGCTTGGGAGGGAAACCCTAATGGGGCAAAGGGCGCCCCCACGGCAGGGGGCAAGCCACCCCTTTCCTCCTCCCTTGGCCGCCGCCCCCCTCTAGATGCCATCTAGAGGGGCCGCCCCTCCCTTCCTCCTATAAATAGAGGGGTGGGGGAGGGCTGCACACACCATTGAAGGCGCAGCCTCCCTCCCCAACACCTCTCTTTCTCCACGTGAGCTTGGCGAAGCCCTGCCGAGAACTGCCAGACCAACCGCACCACGCCGTGCTGCCATTGGAGTTGTCTTCCTCAACCTCTCCTTCATCCTTGCTGGATCAAGACGGAGGAGACGCCATCGTCTCCGCACGTGTGTTGAACGCGGAGGTGCTGTCCGTTCAGCACTTGGTCATCGGTGATCGGAATCACGTTAGAACGTCTTCATCATCACCACTCCCTCGAACGCCTGCACTCGATCTACAAGTGGTATGTAGATGCAAACTCTCTCTCTTGACTCGTTGCTTAGTAGAACTCATAGATGGATCTTGGTGAAACCGTAGGAAAATTTTTATTTTCTGCAACGTTCCCCAACATCCGGTTCATCAAATGACAACTCATGTCTATGGCTAGGAAACTTAACCATGTTTGAGTAACAAGCTAGTCAAGTAGAGGCATACTAGTGACACTCTATTTGTCTATGTACGTATTCACACATATGTACTAAGTTTCCGGTTAATACAATTCTAGCATGAATAATAAACATTTATCATGATATAAGGAAATATAAATAACAACTTTATTATTGCCTCTAGGGCATATTTCCTTCATTGGTAAGTGGCGCCGATGTTCTTGAGCTCGAAAGGCATAGTGTTGAAGCAGAAAGGCCAATACGGGGTGATGAATGCCGTTGCGGCCTGGTCGGATTCCTTCATCTTAATTTGATGGTATCCGTAGTATGCATCAAGGAAACACAGCGAATCGTGTCCCGCGGTTGCGTCAATAATCTGATCAATGCGAGGTAGTGGGAAGGGGTCCTTAGGGCAGGCCTTATTAAGGTCTTTGAAGTCGACACAAAGGCGCCAAGATTTATCCTTCTTCGGTACCATGACCAGGTTTGCTAGCCAATCTGGATGTTTGATTTCTCTGATAAACCCGGCCTCGAGTAGCTTGGCTAGCTCCTCCGACATAGCATGTCGTTTGGGTTCGGAAAATCGCCGCAACATTTGCCTGACTAGTTTGTATCCCTTCAGTATATTGAGACTATGTTTGGCCAGTCCGTGTGGGATTCCTGGCATATCTGAAGGGTGCCAGACGAAGATGTCCCAATTCTTGTGCAGGAACGTGCGTAGTGCGGCATCGACCGTTGGATCCAGCTGTGCCCCAATGGACACTTTCTTCTTGGAGTCTGTCGGGTGAACTTGAAATTTGACTATTTCGTCTGCTGGTTTGAAGGAAGTGGACTTAGGTCTCTTATCAAGGATTACGTCGTCCCTATCCACTTTGGAACGTAAGGTAGTTAATTATTCGGCCGCAAGGGCCTCAGATAGTGCCTCGAGGGCCAGAGAGGCGGTTTTGTTTTCGGCGTGGAGTGCTATGTCCGGATCACTGGTGATAGAGATGACTCCGTTGGGCCCGGGCATTTTGAGCTTCATATACCCCTAGTGGGGTATGGCTTGAAAGCGTGTGAATGCGTCTCGCCCCAGCAGGGCGTGGTACCCGCTGTTGAAAGGTGCAACATGGAAGAGTAACTCTTCGGACCTATAGTTCTCTAGCGTGCCGAATACCAGGTCGAGTTTGATTTTCTCCGAGCATATCTTGCTTCCCGAATGGGGATAATACCTCGAAAGATTGTATTACTTTGCTCAATGCGACTCCTGTCCATGTGCATTTTATTGAGCGTATCTTCAAAGATGAGGTTCAGTCCGCTGCCGCCGTCCATCGGCACTTCAGTGAGCAGAAAGTCATCCACGATTCGGTTTAGGACCAAAGCGGCTGGTGCCTGGACTGAGCGGGATCTTGGTTCGTCATCGCTGTTGAAAGTGATCGCCGTATCATTCCATGGATTTATTGCTGGTACTTGGCATACTTCGGTGAGGTCGCGAAGCGCCATTTTACATCGATTATTTAATGAAAAGGTCCCGAAGACCATGAATACTTTGAGATCGTAGTCCTCCGTAGAGTACTTCTCTGGGAAAGTATTAGTGAGGATACCCTCGCCGCTCTTGGCCACTTGCCGGAGTATCCAACATGCTCGGAGGCTGTGTGTTGGTTCGGTACTCGGCGTCATGTGAATTTGATAGGGCCTGTCGAGCCATTCCTCAAGGACAGTTCTATGTCCTGTAAAGGGCTTTATTTTCTTGTCCGTGGGATGAGGATCAGGTGCCCTGCGAGGGTGCATTCTTTTTGCCCGTCCGGGAGATGTCATGGAGTGTCCTCCCGAAGACGGGTATCTGACTCTTGGAGCTCGGAGATCCGAACATAGTTTGTTCTCAACATAGGAGAAGAGTTATTGTCGGTTTGTTCCTCCACAACCGCTACCTCATGGGTGATCGGTGGAGATTTGATTTATCTCTGATCGGGTCTAAGCCCAATCCAATCATAGGCAATTGTGACCCCCAGGGCGGCTATGCGATCCAGCAGCTCGTTCAAGGATGATACATCTGCTGGATCCATCTTGTCGGAGTATTCGGGGCCGACGCGGAGATGATTTTTGGTGACAAGCTAAGATGCCTTTGGCTTAACGGTCGAACGGGCGCCCATAGTAAAGCTGCCAAGCCGGAGGGTTTGCCCTGAAACTAGGGCTCCTCCGGAAGTGATACTGTCCTTGATGAAAAGGCGAGCCATCGACCCTTCTGTTGACGACACAGAGGAACTCTCAATGAAAACACCAATGTCGGTGTCAAAACCGGCAGATCTCGGGTAGGGGGTCCCGAACTGTGCGTCTGAGGATCAAAAGTAACAGGAGGCAGGGAACACGATGTTTACCCAGGTTCGGGACCTCTTAATGGAGGTAATACCCTACTTCCTACTTGATTGACTTTGATGAGTATAGGGGTTACAAGAGTTGATCTACCTCGAGATCGTAATGTCTAAACCCTAGATGTATAGCCTGTATGATTATGATTGCCTCTACGGACTAAGCCCTCTGGTTTATATAGACACCGGAGGGGGCTAGGATTGTACAGAGTCGGTTACAGAGAAAGAAATATTCATATCCGAACGCCAAGCTTGCCATCTACGCAAAAGAGAGTCCCATCCGGACACGGGGGAGAGCCTTCTATCTTGTATCTTCACGGCCCATCAGTCCGGCCCATATCACATAGCCCGGACGTCCGAGGACCCCGTAGTCCAAGACTCCCTCACCGGCCGTGTTTGAATGAATTTTGTCATGTTGGTTCGAAATATTGTTAAAAGGTACGCGACCATGGTTGGAGGAGGCCTTCCACATCCGTGTCCGCAGACTGATCCCCTATCCGCAGACGGATGTGGGATGAAATTTGCGGGTTGCCGTTGATGATGCCCTTACAGACTAGTTGTCCAGGCTTTCTCTAAAAAGATTCATTTACACTTTTGGTACACAAACCTATAGTTACACTTTTTGGAATCAAATGAGTTTTGAAAAAAGGCTCGACACGTCCACATAGAATCGGTAGAACTGTTCACATAAGTGCCATTTCGTTGTGTAGAAAGGGCCTTTTATCACTTCTCTTAGTCTTTTTGCTTGCCTTTTTGGCATAATTGCATGTTTTCTTGCCTGGTTGGTCCAAAGCCATGATAGTCTCGTTATATAGTTATTTTTTATAGTCCAAAATAATTTACCAAAATAATTAGAGATAAAAATTGGGCCCATGCGTAGCTACCACCATGGGTAGCAAATTATTTCTGAAGCTTCGGTACGACATTAATATGCCAATTGATGTGCTACCCTATTTTGTTCCCTACTAATCTTCAGAGGAACAAACTCTCTAACAGCGAATGTTTTCTTCAATCTTAGCGACCAAGTGTCCATATGACGACCTGGACAAGGTAATGGCTAAAGCATTGTTCGCACATGAACACGCGTCGTGTACTGATAACCCACAAGTATAGGGGGTCGCAACAGTTTTCGAGGGTAGAGTATTCAACCCAAATTTATTGATTCGACACAAGGGGAGCCAAGAATATTCTCAAGTATTAGCAGTTGAGTTGTCAATTCAACCACACCTGGATAATTTAGTATCTGCAACAAAGTATTTAGTAGCAAAGTAGTATGATAGTAGTGGTAACGGTAACAAAAGTAACGGTAGCAAAAGTAATAATTTTGGTGTTTTATATTGATTGTAACAGTAGCAGCGGAAAAGTAAATAAGCGGAGAACAATATATGAAAAGCTCGTAGGCATTGGATCGGTGATGGAGAATTATGCCGAATGCGGTTCATCATGTAATAGTCATAACATAGGGTGACACAGAACTTGCATGACATCTTTTGCTCCAATTCATCAATGTAATGTAGGCATGTATTCCGAATATAGTCATACGTGCTTATGGAATAGAACTTGCATGACATCTTTTGTCCTACTCTCCCGTGGCAGCGGGGTCCTAGCTGAAACTAAGGGATATTAAGGCCTCCTTTTAATAGAGTACCGTACCAAAGCATTAACACATTGATTACATGAACTCCTCAAACTATGGTCATCACCGGGAGTGGTCCCGATTATTGTCACTTCAGGGTAGCCGGATCATAACACATAGTAGGTGACTATAGACTTGCAAGATAGGATCAAGAACTCACATATATTCATGAAAACATAATAGGTTCAGATATGAAATCATGGCACTCGGGCCCTAGTGACAAGCATTAAGCATAGCAAAGTCATTGCAACATGAATCTCAGAACATAGTGGATACTAGGGATCAAACCCTAACGAAACTAACTCGATTACATGATAGATCTCATGCAACCCATCACCGTCCACCAAGCCTACGATAGAATTACTCATGCATGGCAGTGAGCATCATGAAATTGGTGATGGAGGATGGTTGATGATGTCGACGGCGACGGATTCCCCTCTCCGGAGCCCCGAACGGATTCCAGATCAGCCCTCCCGAGAGGTTTTAGGGCTTGGCGGCGGCTGCGTATCGTAAAATGTGATGAATCCTTCTCTCTGATTTTTTTCTCCCCGAAAGTGAATATATGGAGTTGGAGTTGAGGTCGGTGGAGCGTTAGGGGGCCCACGAGGTAGGGGGCACGCCCAGGGGGAAGGCGTGCCCCGCACCCTCGTGGACAGGGTGTGGGCCCCCTGACGTGGATTTTTCTTCCAGTATTTTTCTTATTTTCCAAATAGATGTTCCGTGGAGTTTTAGGTCATTCCGAGAACTTTTGTTTCTGCACATAAATAACACCATGGAAAGTCTGCTGAAAACAGCGTTAGTCCGGGTTAGTTCCATTCAAATCATGCAAGTTAGAGTCCAAAACAAGGGCAAAATGTTTGGGAAAGTAGATACGACGGAGATGTATCAACTCCCCCGAGATTAAACCTTTGCTTGTCCTCAAGCAATTAAGTTGATAAACTGAAAGTGATAAAGAAAAACATTTACAAACTCTGTTTGCTCTTGTTGTTGTAAATATGTAAAGCCAACATTCAAGTTTTCAGCAAAGGTTATGACTAACCACATTCACAATAACTCTTAGGTCTCATGTTTACTCATATCAATGGCATAATCAACTAGTGAGCAATAATAATAAATCTCGGATGACAACATATTCTCAAAACAATCATGATATGATATAACAAGATGGTATCTCGCTAGCCCTTTCTGAGACCGCAAAACATAAATGCAGAGCACCTTTAAAGATCAAGGACTGACTAGACATTATAATTCATGGTGAAAGAGATCCAATCATAGTCATACCCAATATAAATTAATAGTAATGGATGCAAATGACAGCAAGGTTTCCAAATTGGTGCTTATGATAAGAGGGTGATGACTCAACATAAAAGTAAATAGATAGGCCCTTCGCAGAGGGAAGGTGGATTTGTAAAGGTGCCGTAACTTCGGTTTTGAAATAGAGATAAATAATATTTTGAGCGGCATACTTTCATTGTCAACATAACAACCAAGAGATGGCGATATCTTCCATGCTACACACATTATAGGCGGTTCCTAAAAAGAATGGTAAAGTTTATACTCCCTTCCACCAACAAGCATCAATCCATGGCTTGCTCGAAACAACGAGTGCCTCCAACTAGCAACAGTCCCAGGGGGAGTTTTGTTTGTAATTATTTTGATTTAGTTTGCATAAAGCATGGGGCTGGGCATCCCGGTGACCAGCCATTTTCTCGTGAGTGAGGAGAGGAGTCCACTCCTCTTGAGAATAACCCGCCTAGCATGGAAGATACAGACAACCCTAGTTGATACATGAGCTATTCGATCATACAAAATAGAGTTTCATTTGAAGGTTTAGAATTTGGCACATACAAATTTACTTGGAACGACAGGTAAATACAGCATATAGGAAGGTATAGTGGACTCATATGGAATAACTTTGGGGTTTAAGGGATTGGATGCACAAGCAGTATTCCCGCTTAGTACAAGTGAAGGCTAGCAAAAGACTAGGAAGCGACCAACTAGAGAGCGACAACAGTCATGAACATGCATTAAAATTAATAGACATTGAGTACGAGCATGAGTAGGATATCATCCACCATGAACATAAATATCCTGAAGGCTATGTTGATTTGTTTCAACTACATGCGTTTACATGTGCCAAGTCGAGTCACTTAAATCATTCAAAGGTGGATACTACCCCACTATACCACATCACAACCATTTTAATAGCATGTTGGCTGATACGTCTCCATCATATCTACTTTTCCAAACACTTTTGCCCTTGTTTTGGACTCTATCTTATATGATTTGAATGGAACTAACCCGGACTAACGCTGTTTTCAGCAGAATTGCCATGATGTTGTTTTATGTGCAGAAATCAAAAGTTCTCTGAATGACCTGAAACTCCACGGATGTCTTATAAAAAATAACAAAAATCCTCGCCAAAGATGAAGACCAGGGGGCCCACACCCTGTGGGCCCCCTGGAGCCCCTCCGACGCCAACTCCTACTCCATATATTTGCTTTCGGGGAGAAAAAAATCAAAGAGAAAGTTTCATCGTGTTTTACGATATGGAGCCGCCGCCAAGCCCTAATCTCTCTCGGGAGGGCCGATCTGGAGTCCGTTCGGGGCTCCGGAGAGGGGGATTCGTCACCGTCATCATCATCAACCATCCTCCATCACCAATTTCATAATGCTCACCGCATGCGTGAGTAATTCCATCGTAGGCTTGCTGGACGGTGATGGGTTGGATGAGATTTATCATGTAATCGAGTTAGTTTTGTTAGAGTTTGATCCCTAGTATCCACTATGTTATGAGATTGATGTTGCTATGACTTTGCTATGCTTAATGCTTGTCACTAGGGCCCGAGTGCCATGATTTCGGATCTGAACCTATTATGTTTTCATGAATATATGTGTGTTTTTGATCTTATCATGCAAGTCTATAGTCACCTACTATGTGTTATGATCCGGCAACCCCAAAGTGACAATAATCGGGACCACTCCCGGTGATGACCATAGTTTGATGAGTTCATGTATTCACTATGTGCTAATGCTTTGTTCCGGTTCTCTATTAAAAGGAGGCCTTAATATCCCGTAGTTTCCAATAGGACCCCGCTGCCACGGGAGGGTAGGACAAAAGATGTCATGCAAGTTCTTTTCCATAAGCACGTATGACTATATTCGGAATACATGCCTACATTACATTGATGAAGTGGAGCTAGTTCTGTGTCACCCTATGTTATGACTGTTACATGACGAACCGCATCCGACATAATTATCCATCACTGATCCGGTGCCTACGAGCTTTCCATATACTGGTTTTCGCTTATTTACTTTTCCGTTGCTACTGTTACAATCACTACAAAAATACCAAAAACATTACTTTTGTTGTCTTTACTTTGTTACCGTTACCACCACTATCATATTACTTTGCTACTAAACACTTTGCTGCAGATATTAAGTTTCCATGTGTGGTTGAATTGACAACTCAGCTGCTAATACTTGAGAATATTCTTTGGCTCCCCTTGTGTCGAATCAACAAATTTGGGTTGAATACTCTACCCTCGAAAACTGTTGCGATCCCCTATACTTGTGGGTTATCAAGACCTTTTTGTGGCGCCGTTGCCGGGGAGCATAGCTCTATTCTTTGAGGACTTGGGATTTATATCTGTTGTACACTATGGAGAACTTGAAAGACGCTAAGACAAAAATTTATACCTCAACTACGAGGGGAGGTAAGGAACTGCCATCTAGCTCTGCACTTGATTCACCTTCTGTTATAAGTAAGCTAGCGACACCTAAACCTGCTTCGCTATTCGTTCCGATATGTCGCATGTTATTGATGATGCCACTACATTATGCATGATACTTATGATGAAACTGCTTCTATGCTTGATACTACTGTGCCCCTTGGTGAATTTCTATATGAACAAATTTCTAGGTCTAGAGAAAGAGAAACTATTGAAAATGAATACAATGATGAAAGTGATGATGAAAATATGCATGCTATTCCTGAGGGTTATCTTTTTGATGCGGAATCTTCTGCAGCTATTTTTGCCTGCCAGGATAGATATGAACTTAAGAGGCTGCTAGTTAAATGGAGTAAAGAATCTCTTAGAGATAGGATGAGACCTGACCCTGCTTTTGCTACTTTACCTATCTGTGTTCCTGATACGGATTATTATGAATTCTCCGTTGATCCTCATATAATTACTCTAGTTGAATCTGATCCTTTTTATGGCTATGAATCTGAAACTGTTGTGGCACATCTTACTAAGTTAAATGATATAGCTGCCCTGTTTACTAATGATGAGAGATCGCGCTACTTTTATATACTCAAAATATTTCCGTTCTCATTAAAGGGTGATGCTAAGATATGGTTTAATTCTCTTGATCCTAGTTGTGTGCGTAGTCCCGTGATATGATTTATTACTTCTACGCTAAATATTTTCCTGCTCATAAGAAACAAGCTGCTTTGAGGGATATATATAATTTTGTGCAAATTGAAGAAGAGAGTCTCCCACAAGCTTGGGGGAGGCTTCTCAAGTTACTTAATGCTTTGCCTGATAATCCTCTTAAGAAACCTGAAATACTTGATATCTTTTATAATGGACTAACCGATGCTTCCAGAGATTACGGGATAGTTGTGCTAGTTCTCTTCGTGGAAAGAACACGGATGAAGCTGAAATCTTATTGAACAATATGTTGACAAATGAAAATAATTGGGCACCTCCTGAGCCAACTCCCGAGCCAGCTCTGAACCACCATCGAGCCTATTCCTAAACCAACTCCGAAGAAGAGAGGTGTTCTATTTATCAGTCCTGAAGATATGCAAGAGGCAAAGAAATCTATGAAAGAAAAAGGTATTAAAGCTGAAGATGTTAATAATTTACCTCCTATTGAAGAAATACTTGGTCTTAATTTACCGCCTGTTGAAGAAGTATATGATCTTAATTCTTTATTCACTGAAGAACCTCCTGATCCTGATATCCCGACACAGGTAGTAAATGTAAATTCTCTCTATAGATATGATAAAGCTGAAGTCCCTCCTACTAAAATTGCTAGCCAGTGCTTGGATGAGTTTGATAACTTTATGTTTAAGCAAGATGACTTTAATGCTTATTTTGGTAGACAATTAAAATAGAATTCCTTCATGATTAAACGCTTGAGTGATTATATGGCTAATATTAGAGGTGAACTTAAACTTGTTAGCAAACATGCTTCTATGGTTACCACTCAAGTAGAACAAGTACTTAAAGCTCAGAAATAAGTGCCTGATGAAATGAATAGTAAGAAAAATGATTATGCTGTTGGAGTGGCTACTAGAACTGGTAGAATGACTCAGGAACCTTTGTATCCTGAAGGCCACCCTAAGAGAATCGAGCAAGATTCTCAGAGAAATAATATTGATATACCTAGTTCTTCTAAAAGGAAGAAAAAGAAAAATGATAGGACTGTGCAAACTTCTAGTGAACCTGCTATTGAATCACCGATAATCCAAATGATATATCTATGTCTGATGCTGAAACACAATCTGGTAATGAAGATGAACCTAGTGAAAATGTTAATGATGATGTTCATGATGATGCTCAACCTAGTAATGATAATGATGTAGAAGTTGAACCTGCTGTTGATCGTGATAACCCACAATCAAAGAATCAACGTTATGATAAAAGAGACTTTGTTGCTAGGAAACATGGTAAAGAAAGAGAACCATGGGTTCAGAAACCCATGCCTTTTCCTCCCAAACCATCCAATAAAAAGGATGATGAGGATTTTGAGCGCTTTGCTGAAATGATTAGACCCATCTTTTTGCGTATGCGATTGACTGATATGCTCAAAATGAATCCCTATGCTAAGTATATGAACGATATTGTTACAAATAAAAGAAAGATACCAGAAGCTGAAATTTCCACCATGCTTGCTAATTATACTTTTAAGGGTGGAATACCAAAGAAACTTGGAGATCCAGGAGTACCTACTATACCATGCTCCATTAAGAGAAATTATGTTAAAACTGCTTTATGTGATCTTGTAGCCGGTGTTAGTGTTATGCCTCTCTCTTTATATCGTAGACTTGACTTGAATAAGTTGACACCTACTGCAATATCTTTGCAAATGGCTGATAAATCAACTGCTATACCTGTCGGTATTTGTGAGGATGTGCCTGTTGTGGTTGCAAACGTTACTATTTTAACGAACTTTGTTATTCTTGATATTCCGAGGATGATAGTATGTCTATTATTCTTGGAAGACCTTTCCTTAATACTGCAGGGGCTGTTATTGATTGCAACAAAGGCAATGTCACTTTTCATGTTAATGGTAATGAGCATACGGTACACTTTCCGAGGAAACAACCTCAGGTTCATAGTATCAACTCTATTGGAAAAATTCCATCGATTATATTTGGAGGTTTTGAATTTCTCTCCCTACTGTCAAGAAGAAATATGATATACTTATTATTGGGGATGTCCATATCCCCGTTGAGGTAACATAGTGTTATTCGAAATTTCTCCGGTTCCATGATTATCGGAATGAGTTTGTTAACAAGACTCGATCAACCTTGTTAGTGGATTCTTTTTGATGAGCATGAGATGGATGAAACTAGAAGCACAACCTTCTGTACCCTCTTTATATTTTCTGTTATTTAGTAGAAATAAAGTAAAAATAGTATTTTTCTATCTATTTCCTGATTTATCCGTGCAATATAAAAATATCCCGAAAATAAAAGTCCTCAGAATGCCGTGCCAATTTAATATGAATTTTTCGGGAATATTTGAGGATTTTAGTGCAAAATTACATGGGGAGCTGCCACCTGGCCACGAGGGTGGAGGGCGCGCCCTACCCCCCTGGGCACGCCCCCTGCCTCGTGGGCCCACGGTGGCCCTCCTCCACTTATCCCTGCACCCACCTTCTTCCTCTGCCTCACACAAACCCGAAAAACCAACTCAAGCACGAGTTCCAGCCACTTTTCCTGTGATTTTCGATCTCCTTGCTCAAAGCACCTCTCGCAAAACTTCTTGGGGAGATTATTCCTTGGTATGTGATTCCTCCATTGGTCCAATTAGTTTTTGTTCTAGTGCTTTATTCTTTGCAAATTTGTCCTGCATAGGTGACCATGTTCTTGAGCTTGCATGTCAAATTTATATGGTTCCAAGTAGTTCTAATGCTTGGTATAGGCTCTAGGCACTTGTAGGAGTCGTTGCTTTCAATTTTATTGAAGTTGGTTCACTTTTGTTTGAAGTTAATAAAAAATTCAGAAATTTTTCAGAGAAAACAATATGCGTAGGAAGATGTTCCAAGGTGGTTCTTCAAGGAAGCAAGGTCCCAGGCTTGCAATGCGTGATGCTGACGAGGAACCACCAAGAGACGCTCCTGTGAGGCCCTGTGAATGGCCTTCGGAAAATTTTATAGATCATGCGGGAATCAAAGAAGAATTTAACGCATATTTGCGTAAGGCCGGTCTTGAGGACTTTGAAGATGATAAATGCCCCAGTATCATGATCTCAAAAGTTCATTTGTGGGGAGGTTTGAGTTTTCATCTTCGAGTAATTCTCCTTCAGTCATGTTTGACCTTTATGACAAATCTTATACCATGGACTTAGAGGATTTCACTTTTGCGTGCAAACTTCCATCTTGGGGTAGTATCAGGGATCCCCCTAAATCTGAATATAGAGACTTTCTTGGTAGAATAACTGTGGGGAATCTAGAGATATAACACAAGCCACTATAGGGAGCATTCACTTTGTCGCTATACATTATTTTGCTCTCTTCATAGGTAGATGCATAAATGCTAAGGATGAAGCATGTCACATGTGTGCTCTGATCTCAGCATTCTCGTAAGTGCTGTGTTAGGAGACCAATCTTATCATATGGGAGCCATTGTAGCTCGTAGGGTTGCATCATAATAGACATAACGAAGATTTCTTTGGAGGAATTTATGCAACCCGCTTAGCTAATTTTCTTGAGATAGACATTCGTGAGGGTGATATGGAGTTACCCCTACTTATTTGGATTTTGATTCTATGGTTTCCCACCAGTTTGTTGAGAGGACCGAACCACCTCTCCAAAGATCGACTAATCTATAACAAAGCGGCATGTTGTCCATGTTACTCTTCCTGCTCCTGCCTTCTTTGATTTTCAGACAAAAGGGAGATATATTATTACGGAGAGGAGGCAAATGAGTACGAGAGGAGAGCGGAGGCGTCTCGACGCCACGCCAGCTCAGAGGCGATAGCGGCTGCATCGCAAGACGACCCTAGCTACACCTACGGTATCCGCCAGGCTATCCTCGGCAATAGACCAACTTAGGACAAAAGCCTAAGCTTGGGGGAGTACGTACTTCTCACCGACATTACATTTATGTTCACACACACTCATTGCTAGATGTCGGTGCTCATACTCTTTCACTGTAATATCCATGCTAGTTTATTTCCTTTTTCCTGCTTTCTTCTTGTGTGTTTAATAAACCTTAAGAAAACAAAAAAAATTAGTAGTAGTTTATTTTTCCTGCTGTAGTAGTAATAATTAAAAAGAAAACCCAAAAATATTTCCCATTCTTCTTTTGCTTGTTGGGAGCTTTCCCGTGTAAATAGTTTTATTTTCCTTTCTTTTCTTTGGGGGTCAGTAGGAGAAGACCATGATTAAATTGTTGAGATGGCTGTTATATGCATTATTGTTGATTTAACCAAGAGCCCATATTGCCTTGTCTTCTTCTGTTTATTAAATGCTCGCAGATTCCAGCTTAGTCCAATGCACCTGCACTCTTATTATTCACACCATTCGGTCTTGCAAGTGAAAGGCAATTATGATGACATATATGATGAACTGACTGAGATGAGAAAAGCTGGTATGAACTCGACCTCTTTTGTTTTTGTAAATATGATGAGTTCATCGTTCTTGATTCAGCTTATTATGAATAAACATGTTTGCAATGACAATTAGAGATCATAGTTGCTTGTGCCATGCTTGATTAGCTATGAGTTATAATGGTTTACCTTGCGTGCTAACATGCTATTAAAATGATTGTGATTTAGTATGATGGGACGGTATCCTCCTTTGAATGATTTAAGTGACTTGACTTGGCACATGTTCACGCATGTAGTTGAAACAAATCAACATAGCCTTCACGATATTTATGTTCATGGTGGATTATATCCTACTCATGCTTGTATTCAATGTTTATTAATTTTAATGCATGTTCATGACTGTTGTCGCCTCTCTAGTTGGTCGCTTCAGCCTTTTTGCTAGCCTTCACTTGTACTAAGCGGAATACTGCTTGTGCATCCAATCCCTTAAACCCCAAAGTTATTCCATATGAGTCTACTATACCTTCCTATATGCGGTATCTACCTGCCGCTCCAAGTAAATTTGTATGTGCCAAACTCTAAACCTTCAAATAAACATTCTGCTTTTGCATGCTCGAATAGCACATATATCAACTAGGGCTGCCCTTATCTTCCGTGATAGGCGGGATAATCTCAAGAGGAGTGGACTCCGCTCCTCATTCACGAGAAAATGGCTGGTCACCGGGATGCCCAGTCCCATGCTTTATGCAAACTAAATCAAAATAATTGCAAACAAAACTCCCCCTGGGACCCGTTGAATGTTGGAGGCACTAGTCCTTTCGAGCAAGCCATGGATTGATGCTTGTGGAGGATGGGGAGTATAAACTTTACCATTCTGTTTGGGAACCGCCTATAATTTGTTTAGCATGGAAGATATCGTCATCTCTTAGTTGTTATGTTGACAATGAAAGTATGCCGCTCAAAATATAATTTATCTCTATTTCAAAATCGAGCTCGGCACCTCTACAAATCCCTCGCTTCCCAAGGGCCTATCTATTTACTTTTATGTTGAGTCATCACCCTCTTATTAAAAATCACTAACTGGAGAGCACAACTGTCATTTGCATTCATTATTGTTAATTTATATCGGGTATGACTATGATTGGATCACTTTTACCATGAATTACAATGTCTAGTCAGTCCTTGATCTTTGAAGGTGCTCTGCATTTATGTTTTGCGGTCTCAGAAAGGGCTAGCGAGATACCATCTTGTTATATCATATTATGATTGTTTTGAGAAAGTGTTGTCATCCGAGATTTATAATTATGACTTGCTAGCTGATTATGCCATTGATAGGAGTAAACATGAGACCTGAGAATTATTGCAAATGTGGTTAGTTATAATATTTGCTGAAAACTTGAATGTTGGCTTGACATAAGTACAACAACAAGAGCAAACAGAGTTTGTAAAAGTTTTTCTTTTTCTCTTTCAGTTTGTCAACTGAATTGCTTGAGGACAAGCAAGGGTTTAAGCTTGGGGGAGTTGATACGTCTCTATCGTATCTACTTTTCCAAACACTTTTGCCCTTGTTTTCGACTCTAACTTGTATGATTTGAATGGAACTAACCCGGATCGACATCGCTTTCAAAGAGAATTGCCATGATGCTGTTTTATGTGCGAAAACAAAAGTTCTCGGAATGACCTGAAACTCCACGGATGTCTTATAAAAATAATAAAAATCCTCGCCAAAGATGAAGACCAGGGGCCCACACCTGTCCCACGAGGGTGGGGGGCGCCCCTAGACAGGTGGGCCCCTCTAGGGGCGCCTCACCTCGTGGGCCTCGAGCCCCTCCGACGCCAAATCCAACTCCATATATTGGCTTTCGGGAGAAAAAATCAGAGAAAGTTTCATCGCGTTTTACGATACGGAGCCGCAGCCAAGCCCTAATCTCTCTCGGGAGGGCTGATCTGGAGTCCGTTCGGGGCTCCGGAGAGGGGGATTCGTCGCCGTCATCAGCATCAACCATCCTCCATCACCAATTTCATGATGCTTACCGCCGTGCGTGAGTAATTCCATCGTAGGCTTGCTGGACCATTATGTTCTGAGATTGTTGTTGCTATGACTTTGCTATGCTTAATGCTTGTCACTAGGGCCCGAGTGCCATGATTTCAGATCTGAACCTATTATGTTTTCATGAATATATGTGTGTTCTTGATCCTATCTTGCAAGTCTATAGTCACCTACTATGTGTTATGACCCCGAAGTGACAATAATCGGGACCACTCCCGGTGATGACCATAGTTTGAGGAGTTCATGTATTCACTATGTGCTAATGTTTTGTTCCGGTTCTTTATTAAAAGGAGGCCTTAATATCCCTTAGTTTCCAATAGGACCCCGCTGCCACGGGAGGTAGGGCAAAAGATGTCATGCAATTTCTTTTCCATAAGCACGTATGACTATATTCGGAATACATGCCTACATTACATTGATGAACTGGAGCTAGTTCTGTGTCACCCTATGTTATGGCTGTTACATGACGAACTGCATCCGGCATAATTATCCATCACTGATCCGGTGCCTACGAGCTTTCCATATACTGGTTTACGTTTATTTACTTTTCCGTTGCTACTGTTACAATCACTACAAAAATACCAAAAACATTACTTTTGTTGTCTTTACTTTGTTACCGTTACCACTACTATCATATTACTTTGCTACTAAACACTTTGCTGCAGATATTAAGTTTCCAGGTGTGGTTGAATTGACAACTCAGCTGCTAATACTTGAGAATATTCTTTGGCTCCCCTTGTGTCGAACCAACAAATTTGGGTTGAGTACTCTACCCTCGAAAACTGTTGCAATACCCTATACTTGTGTGTTATCATTGGCACGCAAGGTAAACCATTATAACTCATAGCGAATCAAGCATGGCACGAGCAAATATAATCTCTAATTGTCATTGCAAACATGTTTATTCATAATAGGCTGAATCAGGAACAATGAACTAATCATATTTACAAAAAACAAGAGAGGTCGAGCTCATACCAGCTTCTCTCATCTTAGTCAGTCCACATATATCGTCATAATTGCCTTTCACTTGCACGACCGAACGATGTGAATAATAATAAGTGTGCACGTGCATTAGACTAAGCTGGAATCTGCAGGCATTCAATAAACAGGAGAAGACAAGGCAATATGGGCTTTTGGTTAAATCAACAATAATTTATATAAGAGCCACTTCAACAATTTAATCATGGTCTTCTCTTATCGACCCCCAAAGAAAAGAAAAGAAATAAAACTATTTACACGGGAAAGCTCCCAACAAGCAAAAGAAGAACGGGAAATCTTTTTGGGTTTTTCTTTTTAATTATTACTACTACAACATGAAAAGTAAACTAACTAAAAACTACACTAATTTTTTTTTTGGTTTTTCTTAAGGTTTATTAAACACACAAGAAGAAAGCAAGAAAAAGAAAATAAACTAGCATGGATATTACAGTGAAAAAGTATGAGCACAGACATCTAGCAATGAGTATGTGTGAACATAAATGTAATGTCGGTGAGAAATACGTACTCCCCCAAGCTTAGGTTTTGGCCTAAGTTGGTTTATTGCTACGGATGGCCTGGCGGATATCCATTGTTGTAGCTAGGGTTGTACTGAGATGGAGCGGCTATCGCCTCCTGAGGTGCAGCTTGGCGGCGAGCGGCCTCCGCCCTCCTCTCGTACTCATCTGCTTCCTCTCTGGTAATAACATATTGTAACACCCCAAAAATTTTAACCTTTTTTTATTAATTAAAATTTTGCCAGGAAATTAAATTTTTATTTTTCTGGATTTATTCTTGATCTCAGAGCCTCTCTTTTCCCCTAAGTTGTGGAGTTTTCACCCCTAGTAAAAACTTTCCAATTATTATTGGACTCATTTACCCTCTCAAAAAAAATTCTTTTATCAGTAGGATTATTTATATAATTATTTATCCCTGAGCTTTATCTCTCTAAAATAGTTTTTCATAAGTTTAGGACCCCCTGCAACCCTTTTATAAATTTATTTAAAAATCCCACCAAAATTTGGAGATGTCATGTGATGTTTCTAAATCACTTTTATGCAAAAAGATATTTCATTCATTGAATATTTTGAGCTCTACACCAAATTTTCAAATCTGGTCCAGTGAGCAGTTATACACTACAACCCATTTAAATATTTCTTTCTAGCTTCCACCAAAATTATGGGATGTTCTTTGAAAAATTTGAGTGAATCAACCTCACTTTCATTCCGGTCCAACTTGATGGTTTGTACAACAGCCATATTTTTGCTTGCTCTTTTGCCCTTGATCCTTTCTCCTGCTTATAGCACACCCTACAAAACCCTTATGTCCCGGAGGATGGGCTCATTGAAATATTTTTGGTTCATGAAATGATGCCACTTACCTCCTGTCCAGAATTGAAGTTCTGCAAAACTTGCACTAACAAGTTTGTGCTTTTCACAAACTAACCTCACCACCCTCTTATTCATCTAAAGAGACCCCAATCTGGAAGAATTGGCCACTCCAAGAAATGCCTAGGTGCCCGTGGCATTTTGTCAAACACCTTGAGAGCATGAACAAATTTGGCATGAGTTTTAGTTTGCATTGTGGACCTGATCCTCTGACCCAACAAGCATGTCCACTAGCATCCCAGCTACCCCTAGACTAGACCTGCTAATCCCCAGCTCCAACCAAGCCACCTAGCAGGCCATGGCATTTCGCCGAGCAGATGGTGGGCGTGCACTGGGCGCGCCCAGAGCGCGCCAACTGCAGCCGCGCACCCGAGCCGCCGCGTCGCGCCCAATCCGCGCCCCTGACCTTTGCTCACCTGCAGAGCCCACCCCCGGCCTCATCCACTCACCAGAAACCCCCAAGCCGCCCTGGCACCCTACAGCGCCACCGTCAGGGCAGTCTTGGCGGCACGCCGGTGTCTGCAGTGCGCCTCTGGCACGGACGGCGCCGCCCGAGCCTCCTCCGTTCGCCAGCTGCCCTCGTGAGCAGGCCGTCCTCATCCGCTCGCCCTCCCGACCCTGCTAGCCTCCACCACATCACCTCGCCAAGAACAGAGAGGCGGTTCACGGCAAGCTTATCCATGGCCACGGAAGCGACCTCGCCCGGCTATATAAATACCTCTCGATCCCCGCTAAGCTCATCAAGAGCCTCACTCGAGCCAGAGGAAGCCTTCCCTCCCAAGTTGGCCGGGGCCACTCTCTTCCCAACTCCGGCAGGATCGGCCGCCACCTCGCTCCGGCAAAAATCTGGCCAAGGCCAAAGCCCCCAGACCCCTCCCGTGCTTCCATCCTCCTTCCCATGACCCCACGGAGCCGCCCAACACCTCAGACCCGCTCGGGAACCACCATAGCCAGAAGCCCCAAAAGCTCCCGAGGCCACCTCCGCCGAGGAGCTCGCCGCCGGCGGCTCCCACCGTCCCCACCTGCTCGGGCGACC
This sequence comes from Aegilops bicornis, assembly GCA_021605145.1. Lineage (NCBI taxonomy): Eukaryota > Viridiplantae > Streptophyta > Magnoliopsida > Poales > Poaceae > Aegilops > Aegilops bicornis. The sequence continues at coordinate 159,052,780 of CM038670.1, read as the reverse complement.
ACCGGGAGGACCGCCCTGGAGTGGCGGACCCATCCCCGCCCTCGGGGCCCCACGAGGAGCCGCCAATCGCCGGCAAGCATCGCCGGAGTCCCGCCCCCTCTCGGGCAGAGGAAGAGGAGGGAGGGTCGACTGGTCAAACCTGACCAGTGGGCCCCCTGGACCCACTTGTCGGTGACCCCAAGACCGTCCACGTGGGTTAAGTGAAAGCATAAAACCCCAAGCACGTAACCCCTACTTAGAAAGCGATTCGTGGATCAAACGCTTTTGTTTTTGTTTTATTTTAAAAACAGATTTTTGAGAGCTTTGACTGGCTATAACTTTTTAAATATAACCCCAAATGACTTGATTCTTTTTTTATTGTGTCCCAAATATTGTCTAGTTTATTTCCATAATTATTACAAAAATTTTCAAACAAGTTTTTGTGCTGTTTTGAAAATGTGGGTTAATTCAAATTTATTTAAAATAGGATCTTGGAGAGAGAGAAGAAAACTTTCAAAAGTTTTGGAGAGCAGCCCCACCTCTCCACACCTTGAAGGCAAGCATCCTGAACCCTGGCATAATATTTTTGGTGTGATGGTTGACACGATTATGACACCACCTTATTTCGGAAAACTCGTTATTTTATGTGGTGATACGATCATTTGCATGAATGCATATTGGAGATTCCTTGCTGTAGGAAATGGATATACATGTGATGGAAATCACCCTCGCATGCCTTGCATGCATGCCGGAAAGAAGTCCGGGAAAGCCTCTGCCTTGGGTAGGCGTGAGCTTTCCCCCGGTCTCCGTTGGGATGATTATGTCCGGTATGGCATAGTAAGGTATAATGAGCGGTGATTCTCTTGATTGAAATATGTTTGTTATACATATCATGCAAGGAATACTTAAGCCTCCTGAGTCGGCCTGTCGGTGTACTAGAGTAGGGGTACCCTAGTATCCCGAACTTGTGCACGGGCAGTTGCAGCCCTCCGCGGCAAGGCTTACCGGGTGACCGCCAAGGTCCTCCGTGGTTCCTTTGGAGCCATTCAAGAACAAAGTATTCAAGCCAAGGAGACAAGGCCCAAAGAAGAGGAGCTTGCCGGGAAGGCCACCCAAGGCACCTACAAGATAAGGCCCCGCAAGAGGAGCTTGCCGAAGGCCCGTGAGCGACAAGCTTCCGGCGCGAGAAGACAACAACATGCAAGGCGCTTGCCGTGGCAGACCACCACTGTACCTACACTCCAAAGCACATCCACTAACGTGTCATACAGGACCTTTCCAGCGCCAGCGTGGCGAGAGGCTGTGCAGCCAGCGGTGCGAGGTGGCAAGAGGCGCTGACAAGATTGCAATCGTGGCAAGCGGTGGCGCCCCTGACGGTCCCTGTTTGCACTGTTAGGGCGACGTAGACGGGCATTTAATGCCTTTGTCCCCTGCCGTCAAGGTTAGGTATGATACACTGTACACTTTACAAGTAGGTGTACCAACCACTCCTTTTCCATTTGTACCCTTGTCTACGTTGCCACCTGTCGGAGACCCCTTGAGCATATAAAAGGAGGCCCATGCGCAACGTAGAGGGGGTCGGTTCCCCCCACACTCAGTCTCGTTAGCAGCTTGTGTGTACTGTAGTACTCAGCGCTCCCGAGCAAGAACACAATACACTCATACATGCAGTAGTAGGAGTCTTATCTCTCCGGAGAGCTCCGAAGCTGGGTAAACCTCTCGTGTGCTTCGCCGACCGCTTCTTCGTGGCGACCTCCCTCCCCGCCGAACCGAAGGGGCTCGGTCCACCGTCCCATAGGTGTTCGTGGGCAGATCAGCCTGCCCCGACATCTTTGGCGCGCTGTAGGGGAGTGTCGAGATTGTGTGAACCTGATCTGGCCCACGCCGAAGCTAGATCTTCATCATCTTCATCGACATGCCACCGAAGAAGAAGGCTTCGGGCGGCAGACGCCTGTCATCGAACCCACCACCATCGGAGCAAACAGGTGGTGGGGTAGACGCCGGCGGAAGAATGGACGGCGACGGGGGAGCTCACGGTGCTGCCAAGTCCAAGGACAAGGCTGCGCAGACCTCGGCGTCCGTACATGCACCGCGCCCGTCTCAGGAGGCGCGAGACCGACATCATCATGGCATTCACAATGCCATACGCTCGTTGGACCAAGATCGAGCTGGAGGATCTCAGGATGCTCAAGACCAGCATGCACGCCAACATCTTTGGCGCGAAGCGAGGCATGCCGCTCGACGGGATATCGCTCCTTCTAACATAGTTAGAAGTCCAAGCATATCCCGCCTCGCGCCGCTCGCCATCGCCACCCTCCACTCCAGCAGAAGCTTTGGCGAGCTCAGCTGCTCTTGGATTACCCTCCAACACCGACAAGGTTGATGAATGGAGGGCCACCATTCAGAGTCTAATCGGCTTTGCTAACGGCGACGCCCGCGGGCAGCCGAGTGCATTGCCGCCGGGCAGATCGCTAAACACGAGCCGGAGGCGACGAGACCGTGGGGTGCAACCACCATGCACTCTCCGCCCCGAAGGCCAAGATCGCCGACTCGCCGGATCCACCTCGACAGCGACTCCACCGCATCATCGGATCCACGAGCTCGTCGCGACCAGCGCCAAGTTCTTCACGAACGACAGCAAGAAGACGCTCGAACTCGCATCGAGCGCCGAAGAGAAGCGCGGCGTCAATCCGACAAGCGCGCTGGGCCCTTTGTTGACATGCATGCGCCAGAGGAACCAGGCGACTTGCCGTACGCGGTAGGTTGCCCTGCGTTCACTCGTGAGCTGCGGCAAGTCCAATGGCCCAGCAAGAAGAATTTCAAGCCAGATGTGCCAGAGAAGTACGACGGCGAGACGCATCCGTCGGAGTTCCTCAGCATCTACACCATCGCGGTGCAAGCTGCCGGAGGGCGAGACGACAAGATCCTTGCCAACTACTTCCCGCTGGTGCTCAAACCCAATGTCAGATCCTGGCTCATGCACTTGCCGGACAACACCATATCCTCTTGGGCAGATCTATGCCATCAGTTTGTCGGCGCTTTTACGGCGCCACAAGCCCCATGGCCAAGAAAGCGACCTTCATCTCGCCGCCCGAGAAGGAAGGAGAGCCCCTGCGCAAGTACATTCAGAGATTCAGCCGCGTACAGCACAACATCCCAGATGTCCACCCTTCCGCGGTAATCAGCGCGTTCCATCAGAACCTGCGAAACCGCAGGATGCGGGAGGAGATGGCAATGTGCAAGATCAGAGACGTCAGTGAGCTATACACCCTGGACGACAAGTGTGCACGTGCTGAGGAAGGGAGGAGACTCCCCGGAGAGAATATCAAGCAGGAGGATCTCGATAGTGAGGAGACCGCCCAAAGAAGGAAAAACCGCGGCGGAACAATAGGAAGAAGAAAGGCAAAGATGTGCTAGTTGTCGAGCAGTCCGCAACGGAGGTGGCGCCAAGAAAGCCAAAGCTGGTAGCTCCGGCAAGGAGGTTGCCGCTGGCACCAACTGCCAGTTGTGGCGGCCGCCGACAAGGTGACGGCTCCAACAAGCAAGATCTTGCAAGATCCACCGCACCAAGGGCCATGACCTCCAGAGCTGCAAGAAGGTCGAGCAGCTTGTCGAGCAGCGAAGGCTGAATACGAACGACGCGACAAGGAGAAGGCCCAGGAAGGTCTTTGGAGGAGCTAGCAAGAAACGTCCCGGCCGAGGAGGACGCCGCGGCAAGGCCAAGCAGCGGCAAGGAGACAGACCTCCCCGCGGCCGCGACAAAGATGAAGACGACGACGATGATGAAGACATGGATGATGACGAGACCGATGAGCAGGAGTTCCAGAAAGCCACAGAGGTCCTGTGCGTTGACGGCGGTGCTTCTGCGATACTTCACACCGCCAACTCAAGCAAAGTGGATGCGGGAAGTCAATGCGCGAGAACCATTCGCCGAGTCACGCGAGCCTCTCGAAGTGGTCCAAGACGCCTATCGTCTTTGATATTGAGGACCACCACGATCGCAGAATCTGCGGTCGGGTGCTTGCCGATGTTGGTTTCACCAACTATCCGCAACCTCAAGGTCACTAAGATGTTAGTTGACGGCGGGGCCGGCTTGAATCTGATCTCCTCCGCGGTGCTCCAGAAACTCCAGATCCCTGATGGGGAGCTCGAAGAGACCGACACTTTTCAAGGAATCAATCCGGGAAGGAGCAAACCGAAGGGAAAGATCACGTTGCCGGTGACATTTGGCAGCGAGTTGAACTTCAGGACCGAGAGGGTCACTTTTGACGTTGCTGACATTCCATTTCCTTACAATGGGATACTTGGCCGCCCAGCACTTGCCAAATTCATGGCAGCCTCTCACTATGCATACAACATGTTGAAGATGCCAGGCCCGATAAGTGTCATCTCTGTCCCTGGCGACAAGAAGGATGCTCTTATCTGCGCCGACAAGATCTACCGGGAAGCAGCAGCTGCAACAGATTACAAGCCACTTGTCACCGAAGCTCCGGGGAAGAAGAAGACCAAGTCCGGCAAGAGCTCGATGCCCACTCCGCAAGCGCACCTCTTCGAGTGCTGCGCTACCGCCGAGGACGCACCATCGAGCTCCACCGCAAGTGTAAGAAGACGATGGCAGCTCCACCAGAGACCAAGAAGGTGTCCGCCAAGGAGGACGGCACTAGTGGTACCTTTACCATCGGTGCCACTCGACCCTAAATAGGAAGGCGGCGCTCGTTGCTTTCCTGCTGGGCTTAACGTCGACGATGTTTGCATGGCAACCGTCGACATCCCCGGTGTTCCTGTGAAAGTAATTGAGCACCATCTTGCCGTTTGTCCTCATGTGCGGTCCGTCAAGCAGAAAGTCAGGAAGCAGGCAGTGGAGCGCCAAGAGTTCATCGCAGATGAAATCAAGAAATTGGAAGCAGCAGGCCTTGTCAGAGGAGTGCTCCATCCTACGTGGTTGGCCAATCCTGTAGTTGTACGCAAGGCTAACGGGAAATGGATGCTTTGTATCGACTTTACCGATGTCAATAAAGCTTGTCCCAAAGACCCATTTCCCTTGCCGCGCATCGACCAGATTGTTGACTCCACGGCCGGATGTGATTTGCTTTCATTTATGGATGCATACTCAGGATATCATCAGATCTTCATGGCAGAAGAGGATGAGGAGAAGACCGCATTCATCACCCCATGTGGCACATACTGTTTTGTACGGATGCCCTTCGGGTTAAAGAATGCCGGTTCAACGTTTGCAAGAGTAGTCCATGACGCTTTTGAGCCGCAAATGCACAGAAATGTGGAAGCCTACATGGATGACATAGTGGTCAAAAGCAAGGACAAGGCGACTCTGATTCAACATTTAGATGAAACCTTTGCAAATCTGCGCAAGATCAACCTCAAGCTCAACCCTGAGAAGTGTGTGTTTGGAGTCCCTTCGGGCAAGCTTCTCGGGTTCTTCTTGTCTCAGCGGGGAATTGAAGCCAATCCGGACAAGATCCAGGCTATTGAGCAGATTGAAGCACCAAAGCGCGTCAAGGATGTACGAAGACTTGCTGGTTGCGTAGCTGCTCTCGGCAGGTTTATCTCTAGGTCTGTTGAAGGCCTCGCCATTTTTCAAAATCTTGAAAAAGGCAGGTCCGATGAGATGGACTCGAAGCGGAGGCTGCGCTGCAGACTTGAAGAGATACTGTCCTCCACTCCAACACTTGTCGCACCTAAGCCACAAGAGAAGTTGCTGCTATATATAGCGGCAACCAATCAAGTGGTTAGTGCTCCGTTAGTAGCGGAGAGGGAGGCGGATGATGAGCTAGCAACCGAGGCAGATGCATCCAGCGACAAGCAGGGGGCTTCACCGGCAAGCTCTGGTCCCGACAAGGATGGATCTACGCAGACACATGAGAAGATGCAGAAAAGAATGGTGCAGCGCCCAGTTTACTTTGTCAGTTCCCTTCTGCAGGGGCTAGGTCAAGGTACTACGGTGTGCAGAAATTGCTTTTCGGCCTCCTCATGGCCTCGAGAAAGCTGCGCCATTACTTCCGTGCACATGAGATCACAGTCGCCACTGCTTTTCCGTCAAGAGGATACCGCAAAATCCGTAAGCAACATGCACGATTGTCGAGTGGGCATCGAACTGTCAAGCTTTGGCCTCAAGTTTGAGAGCACTTCAACTATCCAAAGCGAGCATTGGCGGAGTTCATAGCAGAATGGACGCCAACACAAGATGAAGAAATTCCATAAACGAGCATCCCGTCAAGGAAGCAAGCAAAGAGTGGCTGATGTACTTTGATGGTGCTTTCACGCTGCAAAGGCGCCCGGTCTTGGGCGTGCTACTTGTTGCACCCACCGGAGAGCACCTCAAGTACGTAGTCCAGATGCACTTTCCCAAGGAGCAAGCGACAAAGAATACTGCAGAGTATGAAGGTTTGCTTGCCGGTCTCAGGATCGCAGTAGGCCTTGGGATCAAGAAGCTCATTGTCATGGGTGACTCACAACTTGTCATCCGCCAAGTAAACAAGAGTTATCAGAGTCCGTTGATGGAAGCTTATGTGGATGAAGTGAGAAAGCTAGAAGAGCACTTTGACGGTCTACAGATAGAATATATTCCAAGAGCTCGTAAACGACATTGCCGATGGTTCGTCAAGTGCGCCGCACTTAAGTTACACAATGGAACCATGGATTTTTGTGCTCAAGCTGACTCAACCATCCGTAACACCATCAAGCTGGACAGAGCAAGAAGAGGAAGTTGATCTCTGGTGACTATTTTCCGCAGAGCTTCGAAGCCGCCGTCAAGAAGGTCCCCAAGATCAACACCAACAGTGCTGAGGAGCAGTCTGCTCCGACAAGCCCTAGGGTTTGTTTCGTTGAAGCAGACACTCCCGACAAGTCTTGCTCCGGAAAGCTTGCCGGGGAAAGTCAAGCTCCGGCTGAGCCGCAGGTTCTCGTCGTGGAAGCTGATGTTCCCGGAGCAGCAGATGTGCCTTTAGTCCTTGTTGTCGAGCCGCAAGCTCCAACATGGGCGCAGCAGATTGTCCATTTCCTTCAGACATGAGAACTTCCCGAAGAGCAAGAAGAAGCGGAAAGAGTAGCCCGGCAGTCAAGTATGTACCAGTTTGTCGACAGCACACTGCATGTAAGAAGACTCAACGGTGTGAAATTGAAGTGTATTCACCGGGAATACGGACAAAAGCTGTTGGCAGAGATTCATGGAGGCATATGTGGTCACCACATTGGCGCCAGAGCACTTGCCGCAAAGCGTTCCTAAGCAAGGTTTCTTTTGGCCGACAGCCCTCCGTGATGCAACTGCACAAGTAACCAAGTGGGAAGCGTGCAGTTCCATTCCAAGCAGATACACCAGCCAGCTCAAGCTCTCCAGACGATCCCTTTATCACGGCCATTTTCGGTCCGGGGGCTCGACATCCTCGGCCCCTTTCCCGAAGTTGTCGGGGCTTTGAGTACTTGTACGTTGCAATCGACAAGTTCACAAAGTGGCCGGAAGTGGAAGCGATGAGGAAGGTGACAGACGATCAGCGATCAAGTTCTTCAGTCGATTGTTTGCCGCTTCGGGATCCCTAACAGGATCATCACCGACAACGGCACGCAATTCACGAGCCGCACCTTCATGCAGTACGTCCAAGATCTTGGCGCCAAGGTCTGCTTTGCTTCTGTTGCTCATCCGAGAAGTAACGGTCAAGCAGTGAGGGCGAATGCTGAAGTGCTGCGTGGGCTCAAGACCAGAACTTTCGACAGGCTGCACAAGTGCGGAAGACATTGGATTGAGGAGCTGCCGGTGGTTCTTCGGTCGATCAGGACGACGCCAAATCGAGCCACTGGCCAGACACCTTTCGCTCTAGTCTATGGAGCTGAGGCAGTTCTCCCCACGGAACTCGTATACGGATCGCCTCGAGTGCTCGCTTATGATGAGCTTGAGCAAGAGCAGCTGCGACAAGATGACGCGCTGCTCCTTGAGGAGGATCGTCTTCTTTGTCCAGACGAGCTGCTCGATACCAGCAAGCTTTGCGCCGCTACCATAGCCGCAAAGTCAATGCCGAAGTCTCGAGGAAGGCGACCTTGTTCTTCGGGCGCTGCTCAGTCCGCCAAGAATTCCAACAAGTTGACGCCTTGAAGTGGGAAGGCCCTTACCGGTGAAACGAGTCACTAGGCACTGGCGCTGTCCGCTTTGAGACCGAAGATGGCATTCGGTGAGCAACTCCTGGAACATTGAGCATCTTCGTAAGTTTTACTCAGAAGGCGCGGTTGCCGGAACCTGTTCCGCAACCACCTTTTGTACAAGTCTTGCCGCTGTTGCATGTAATCCTTTGTACAAAGCCAAAGCGCAGACTTCTGCATAAGTAAAGCTAGCGTGCCGCACACTTTGTCAATTTCATGCTTGTTACTTCTATTTTGCATGCGTTATCTGACACTTTGTGCAGCACCTACCCCGGTAAGCAATAACGAGCCATAAGGCTCCATATCTTTATTTTCTCTTCTTTCTCTTTCTCAAAGAAAGGAAGGTTCCCTCGCACACAAGTTTGCCGGGGGGAAAGGAGAAGATAATGGTGTGGACCAAGCGCCGCTCAAGGAAGTCTAGCCTTACCGGGAAGCAAACGACAGAAAAGCTAAGTTGCCAAAGTTTGAGCAATCAGTTTTAAATTTTTTAAGTTATCTTCCTCGAACGACCGTACTTTCTATGGAAAACCTGTGCGCAGAGGAACCAATTCGTAGCTAGTTGCGCCCTTACTTTGTTTCGAGTCCTCTCAACAACTTAAGTGAGTTGCGACTAGTTGCGACAAGGTTACTTGTCGGAAGCGGCACCGCCAAAGAAGTTGTCGACGTCCCAAGTGCTCAAGGCCTGTGCCCGCTACCGACAAGTTCCCTAAAAGCGAGGGCAAAAACATACAAAGGAAGGAATCAAGTAAAGGAAATAACATAGCAATTGTTACCCGAAATAGAGTTATATTACAAGATAGCTTGCCGCAGCTCTAATAGATTGTTCTCATAACATGACCAGCAGCGGCAAGAAAAAGAGAAAGCGGGCGGCCTAATCTACGCGATCGCCCTCAGCCCTCTTGATTCTGCTCACCCTGTCCACGAACGGTGCGACAAGGGTCTTGAGCGCCCACATCAGCATCCGCGGCAAGGACTTGAGGACGTTGGTGAGGTTGAGGCCTGGATTGCGGAAGGCCACCTTCATCAAGACCTTTTGAAGAGCTCCCGCGCAGATCTGGCGCGACTCCTCGGCCAGCTGTTTTGGGACTTCTTCCCGGAGTCGCTGGAGGGCCGTCACCACGCCCTTGAAGAACAAGCTAAGCTTGGCGCTGGGTTGGAGGTGCTCGTCGGAGGAATATCCAAGATCCACCATCCCCAGCTGCGCCAGCTCCTTCTCGATGGCTGCAGCAACATTCACGAGACCCTCGGTCCAGTGCTCCACATTCTCCCTCAAGGCACTCTGGGCGGCAAGAAGACTTCGCCAAAGCGCCTCGTCGGCCTTGATCTTCTCCTTCAAGGCCACTTCCTGCTCCCTGGCGCCGTCCAGCGTCTGAGTCAAAGTAGTTAGCTTCAACTCAAGATCTGCATTGGAGTCCTTGGCAGCGCCGAGCTCCTTGCTCCTCTCGGCGAGACGGCCTTGCAGCTCGCCAAGAGTATAGGCGTCCTTCTCGCGTTCGTTGTTGAGTGCAGCAAGCTCCTCGCCGCTCTCCTTGATATTGGCCTCCAACTGCGCCACCTTCATCTCCAGCTCCTTCTTGGCGGCCTCGGCAGCTGCGGCAGCATCCTTTGCTTCCTTGAGAGCCCCGCCAAATGTTTGCTCGCGCATGGCAAGATCCTCTTCGTGGCTGTCAAGGTTAACCTTCCGCTGCGCCAACTCGCCTTCCTGCGCAGATAGCTTCTCGGTGGCAAGCCGCTGTTGCTCCTCAGCTTCAGCCTTCTCGAGGAGGAAGGCTTTGCGCTCCTCGGCAAGCCACTCCCGCTCCTCTGCCAAGGACCGGAGAGCTTCCTGGTTGCGGCCCCGGAGCTCCTCCGCGCGCTTCTCGATGTCTTCTCGCGCCTTCGCGACAAGCGCCTCCCGGGATTCCAGCTTGGCTAGTCGGGCGCGGTAGAGCGACAACAGCTTCAGCAGCAGCTGCTCCTCCTCAGGCTCGCCGCTGCTGCTGCTTGGCGCGTCGACTAGCATCAGTCCAGCGGAGGCGAGCAACTCTTCATCAAAAGTTTCTCCTTCGGCCGGCGCCCTAGAGCTCGACTCCCATGGGAGCTTGATGAAGACGCCATCGCCGGCCTTCAAATAGGCGCCGGGCTAGGGCTCTTCGGAGCCCGACGCTACAGCAGCGGCAGAGGGATCGGCGGTCGGCGTAGCGCCTGGTGCTCTCAAGGACCTCGGGGCCGTCAAGGCGATCGCCGGACCCTCGCCCGCGGCGGTAGCTTTGGCGGCCTCTTCGGGCGGGCTCACAAGACCAGCTTCTTCTTCAGGGGCAGCGGCGTCACAAGATTGTTGCTGTAGCGTCCTCGCCGGCGACCTCGGTCTCCATTGGCTCTGTGGCGGATGGATGAAAAAAGTCAAGCAAATATTCAAGAACAAAGTCAGAAGAAGAAGAACACAAGGGAAGTTTCCAGGCAAGAAGATTACCTGTGCTAGGGTCCGCAGTCATTGTCCCTTTCGCCAGGGGATCGCTGGTGCTGTCCTTTGCCGGAGAGCTGCCCCTTGCCGGAGAAGTCTCCCTTGCCGGAGAACGCTCCCTTGCCGGGAAATCCTCCCTTGGCGGCGTAGTTGAAGCAGAAGGAGGCTGCTCTGCTCCTACACAAATCAACAGTCAGATATCAGCAAAGAAAGAGCACCCATGCACGCCGAACAACAAGAAGTAGACCATATACTTACGCTGGGGGCTGCGCTGGGGGCTGCTTTGAAGAAGAGTTGCCGCATCCGGCAAGGTGGTCTCGGACGCGCCACCTGTCGTCGCATGATGGGTTCGCCCTCGACGACAATCACCGGGGTCTTGGCTCTCTTCGACATTCTCCGGGCCAGCGTCACGAAAAGGAATGGGTTCGAGTAAAGCAAATCAGATACAAGACAAAGCAACAAATCGAAGAATTACAAGTACAACAAAGAATCTTACTCTTCTTCTTCCTCGCCGGAGCTGAGCGCGGAGAGATCGACTGGCCCGCCTCAGACGACGAGGCGGAGGAGTGGGTTCCTTGGACGTTTGGCGGGGAGCGGAACCGTGGTCTCGCGAGGGCCCCGCTCCAGCTTGCAGCGGGCGTGAGGTGCTCCAGCAACAAAGGTTGCCGTGGTGGAGCAGCGTCGGCTGGCGCTGCGGCTGTTGGCTCATCTGCCGCCCCGCTACATCTCCGGCCATGCGAAGACGCCTTCTTGGTGGAGCTGGGGGCTCCGCTCGCGGCAAGCTGCTTGAAGGTGGGGAGGATGCGCCCTCGGCGGGTTCGCTCGACTCGGCTTCAGGCTCGGCAAGCTCCTCCTCGCTGACAAACTCCTTTCACTCAACAAGGCTTGCCGCCTCTGCTGCCTCTACCTCCTCCACGGTGAAGCCGAACTCGCCCGCGGCAGCAGCTGCTGCCGCCTCTTCCAGCCTGGTGGCGATGCGCTGCATCTCATCATCGGTGGTGTCGCGGTGAGACCCTCTCGTTCATCGGGCGGACCGGCATTTCTACCAGATTGTCAAAGAACTGCCGCACGACGTCATCTGCAGGCTCTTGCCAAGTTGGGACAATTCCATGCGAGTCGCACAACGGCATCATTGCACGGATGCGGTCAAGCACGGAATTGTTGCACAGCGGAACGACGCCCCTCGGCAACCTAAACATCTCTGGATGATCAAGATCGGGCTTGAAAAGCTCTAAGAGCATCGCGTCAAGCTCCAAGACGGTGAAGTTGAAGTTGAGGCCTGGGCGCAGCCTCATGATGTCCGCCGCATTCTGAAACTCCCAGGCGGGTCTCCTCCTCTCCTGCAAGGTGGCGATGCGGCGGCGAAGAAAGTCTGCGCCAACGGTGCCTACGGTGAGCCCGACAAGTCTAAGGCGAAGGATTCGGGTGACTGCAATCTTCAGCCTAAGCGTCTTCCGGGGCCAGATTGCTCCAATCGTTGCTGCCAAGACCATCGGAGTTTGGTATTTGGGCGGTAAATGGCTGCGGTTCTCCTCGACAATCCAGCACCAATCCGCCCTCCGTTCCTCCCATTTGCTACGGAGCTCTCCCTCCAGATAGGCTTCCTTCTTGCCGACCCTCGAGATCCAAGCGATTCCTCCCAAGAAGAGGCTCCCTCTCTCAACTCGGGGTATAAAGAAGTGGCGGAAAAGGGCTACATTTGGGTGGACTCCGACAAAGTTTTCGCAGAGATGTGCGAAAACTGCCATGGTCGTAACAACATTGGGGGTGAAATCAAGGAGGCGGAACCCGTAGGGTGTTCATGATGTCACAAAAGAATTCAGAGAAAGGCGGGCAGAGCCCGCAGAGAAGGAGAGCGCCAAGAAGGGATACCAGTCGGGGCCAATTCAAGCAGCAGCTGGGAGTACCTTCGCACGGATGCGCTCGTCTCCGGCCGACCGTAAGAGGTAGTAGTTCTCCCTCAGCTCCCTCGCGGCGAGCTAAGGGAGGAAGATGGCCCGCTCCTTCCGCAACGCTGCAAGCCGCTGCGCCTCGGCCGACTTCACAGCCTTCCCCTTGTCGGCTTTCGGAGCCATGGCGGAGGCGGTGGAGGAGATCGACGGTGTTGGTGGTGCTGGTGGCGATGGGGGGCGGAGCGCTGCTCTCCTATCGGCCTTGATAAGAAGGGGGCAGTAGTGGTGGTTTTTCGAGATGGGACAGCAACTGGCAGGGTGGATGACCTGCCCCTGTTTCCCCTGCTTATAAAGAGGGAGGGGGCGGACATTCCGCTTTTCCGAATAAAGAAACCCCCCACGATCTCGCCCACGATCTCTCACACGATGCCGCATTCGATATGTGCCGTTCGTGGAGGGCGTGGTGGGTCCGGGGTGAGTTATGGTGTGACCCAGGCCGTGCGTGCCCGTGCACTGTCTTGGGCCTGGCCCAACAGCGTTTGGCACCGTGTGTGGCCCAGGCCCGGGGGCTCCTGGCGGTGTACTAGAGTAGGGGTACCCTAGTATCCCGAACTTGTGCACGGGCAGTTGCAGCCCTCCGCGGCAAGGCTTACCGGGTGACCGCCAAGGTCCTCCGTGGTTCCTTTGGAGCCATTCAAGAACAAAGTATTCAAGCCAAGGATACAAGGCCCGGCAAGAGGAGCTTGCCGGAAGGCCACCCAAGGCACCTACAAGACAAGGCCCGACAAGAGGAGCTTGCCGGGAAGGCCCAAAGGAGCGACAAGCTTCCGGCTCGACAAGACAACAATCATGACAAGGCGCTTGCCGCGGCATCACCACTATGTACCCACGCTCCAAAGCACATCCACTAACGTGTCGCCTGGGACCTTTCCAGCGCAGCGTGGCGAGGCTGTGCAGCCAGCGGTGCGAGGTGGCAAGCGGCGCTGACAAGATTGCCATCGTGGCAAGCGGTGGCGCCCCTGACGGTCCCTGTTTGCACTGTTAGGGTGACGTAGACGGGCATTTAATGCCTTTGTCCCCTGCCGTCAGGGTTAGGTATGATACACTGTACACTGTACAAGTAGGTGTACCAACCACTCCTTTTCCATTTGTACCCTTGTCTACGTTGCCACCTGTCGGAGACCCCTTGAGCATATAAAAGGAGGCCCATGCGCAACGTAGAGGGGCTCGGTTCCCTCCACGCTCAGTCTTGTTAGCAGCTTGTGTGTACTGTAGCACTCAGCGCTCCAGAGCAAGAACACAATACACTCATACATGCAGCAGTAGGAGTCTTATCTCTCCGGAGAGCTCCGAAGCTGGGTAAACCTCTCGTGTGCTTCGCCTCGATCTGCTCGTCGTGCGACCTCTGCTCCCCGCCGAACCGAAAGGGGCTCGGTCCGCCGGTCCCATAGGCGTTCGTGGGCCAGATCAGCCTGCCCCGACACGGCCGTACATCGAGTCTTGTTCCAGTAACCCCCATACTTGTTTCGTGCTGCCACTTGTCCCTGCTGTAGGTAGGGTATGGTTCAGTAAGTTGTCAACCCTTGTCTTGGCACACACCGCATGAGAGGCCATGGTGGAAGATACCTGCTGCATCCGGTAGGCATGCCACCTGGTCCGGCAGCATGGGCGTTTTCGGTTGGGACCGAGAGGGGGGCACCCCTTAGAGCGCAAGATAGAAATTTGATCCCATGCTACACGAGGTAGTAGCCTCCCCACTTAGAGTTTTGCTTAACAAGTGTCGTGGGTGATTCCAGACACGAGTAAAGTTAAGCTGGTGTGTGCAAGTCAGGCGTGTTTTTGACTAAAAGACCGTAGACGGAATTAGTCCCGATGGAATAAAGAAATCCGTTACTCGTGGGTAAAGAGTACACCCTCTGCAGAGGTATTAAACCTATTCGAATAGCCGTGTCCATGGTTAAGGACTACGATGCAGGTCGGGTCAAGTGTCGGTCTTAGTGTCGGTCTTCGGAGGAGAAACTGCTAAACCAGAACATGTATCATGATTTGTGACTTGTGTTGATTACGATGATTATGATTATTTTTATCTGGACTAACTATTTCCATTACTTGATTTATTGAGTATCCCTGGGACGGTTCTACCTCCTGGATATTCACCATAATTGTTTTCTTTATAAGCCCTTTTATGTGGCGTCGCACAGACGCCTGACTGCGGCATGCTTGTTATTTATTTACTTTATGAGCCCTTTATGTGGCGTCGCACAGACGCCCGACTGTGGCATGCTTGTTATTTATTTACTTTATAAGCCCTTTATGTGGCGTCGCACAGACGCCCGACTGTGGCATGCTTGTTATTTATTTACTTTATAAGCCCTTTATGTGGCGTCACACAGACGCCCGACTGTGGCATGCTTGTTATTTATTTACTTTATAAGCCCTTTATGTTGCGTTGCACAGACGCCCGACTATGGCATGCTTGTTATTTATTTTGCAAGCCCTTTATGTGGCGTCGCACAGATGCCCGACTGTGGCATGCTTGTTATTTATCTACCATATAAGCCCTTTATGTGGTGTCGCTTAGACGCCTGACTGAGGCATGCTTCATATCATGGCCCTTTCGAGGCGTTGCTTCAGACACCTGACCGGTGCATGTTATTTCTACCCCATTATTGCATATCCATGTTGCATATAAATAACCTTCTTGCATGTATCAGAGATTTTATTTTATGACTGACGATGTGATCATAGAATGTTACAGCGCATGATTATCATTTATATTATACTCGTGTTCATAATGTTTGCAAGTACATTCAAAGTACTCACTGGCTTGTCCCTGGCTATTGTCTTGGCCAGATTTCTTGCATGGAGAGGAGCGTTGCGATGACAGCCCCGGAACCTAAGCAATGGTGATAGCAGCCTCGCGAAGATAGGAGTTAACCTGGTCAGCTGTTCCTGTGGGAAATGGAGTTCCATGGACACTGATGATCCACAAACCGATTCCGCCATCAACCACTAGAAACCATTTGTTGTACTCCCAGGCCAGAATGGTCTTGTTCTACATATCTTTATATTTTTCCTGGAATTTCTGTATCAAGTTGGTGCCTTATCAGCTAACAGATCTTGGGGCTGGTGGGCACAACGGCCATTTTATGGAATTTAATACCCGGAAAACCGGTCGTGACAAACTTGGTATCAGAGCCAGGCTGACCATTGGCTAATCCTATCTTAGCCAGGTCGAAAAACTTAGGAAAACCAACCCACCAGACCCTAACCAAACCCCAGCCAAGCTTCCCGTGCAAGATAGCCACACAGTGACCCCGCCACTTTTTCCAGTCGGTGCCCAACCTATCAGTTTAGCCTCGTCGATCACGCCGCCAAAGGACCGACATATAATCTGTCTTATTCGCAAGCGCATGAAGGAAGACTCCGTCCCCTTTTTCTATAAAAAGGGCACGCTAGCCTCAACTCAACACAGCGCAAACTCTTTCCCAAACCAAGCCATAATGCCTGGTCCCGTCGTGCACAATGAGACCACAGCAACCAACCTTGGAGGTTTTGAGACCGTGCTCGCGAACCTTACATGCCGTGCCTTTGCATTAGAAGAGCCCCCAGAATATGTTGTGTACCAAGGGTCCATGAGCGGTGAGAGCCGTCAATTCTGGGCCACAGTGCACATCTATGGTAGGGTGCATGCCGAGAACGCCCCTACAGGTTCACCGGAAGGACAACTTCCTTTGAGCCACAAGCCATCCAACTAGCTGCTCGAGAAGCCATAGTTCAACTCCAGCATTTGTCACCCAGAGTTAATTGTCGCTCGTTCTACTACTACCCCAGCCGTGACGGATATGGTAGACCACCCCAAGTTGCCAACGGAGATCACGAGACGGATCCTGCTTTATTGCATCTGGTGCGCTATGTAAGTACGCTAGAGGATTTCTTCGATCAAATCACCCTTGATCTGATCGCAGCTCGTCGAGAACTGGTCCGCCGAGCCCCAGCAAGAGGAGAAGATGAGCCTGACGCCAACAACCCAGTCGTGTTGTTCGGACAACCAATCGAGACCTTGAGGTCAGCCCCGGCCATCAACCAAGGTGCCTTGATGACCCCAGAAGTGCTTCGTCGCCTTTTGGGAACGCACTCCAACAGGATTGTGGCCAACAATCCCCGAGATGGTCATCATCGCTACCCCGACCCTGCAGTCCCTCAACCCCCTCCAGCTAATCCCGACGGTGAAAATCATGGAGAAACCTCGACGTCCACGAGGCAAGACCGATTAGATATTAACGAGGTAGACTAAATTCGCTCGAGTAGTACCGAGTCTTAATATATCCTTGTCTTGTAACTGTGTGATCCTGTACCGCCATTATTAAATGCTATTTGATTGTGCGCCCCTAATAGTGGCCATGCATGAGTATGTTGGTGTGCGATTGCATTTTTTTACCCGGGCATAGTTGCCAACCGCGATGACACAATAATTTGTGCTATATATAAATTTTTAGTTTCTATTAACAGGAATGGTTTTTACCGAACAACTCTTAACAAATCTTGAGGACGAGATTTTCTTTTAAGGGGGTTGTAACACCCCAAAATTTTTAACCTTGTTTTATTAATTAAAATTTTGCCAGGAAATTAAATTTTTATTTTTCTGGATTTATTCTTGATCTCAGAGCCTCTCTTTTCCCCTAAGTTGTGGAGTTTTCACCCCTAGTAAAAACTTTCCTCTTATTATTGGACTCATTTACCCTCTAAAAAAATTCTTTTATCAGTAGGATTATTTATATAATTATTTATCCCTGAGCTTTATCTCTCTAAAATGGTTTTTCATAAGTTTAGGACCCCATTTGCACTTCAACCCTTTTATGAATTTATTTAAAAATCCCACCAAAATTTGGAGATGTCATGTGATGTTTCTAAATCACTTTTATGCAAAAAGATATTTCATTCATTGAATATTTTGAGCTCTGCACCAAATTTTCAAATCTGGTCCAGTGAGTAGTTTTACACTCCAACCCATTTAAATATTTATTTCTAGCTTCCACCAACATTATGGGATGTTAGTAGCAGCATATGATTCAACTTTATGCAAAAACCCAATGATGTTCTTTGAAAAATTTGAGTGAATCAACCTCACTTTCATTCTGGTCCAACTTGATGGTTTGTACAGCAACCATATTTTTGCTTGCTCTTTTGCCCTTGATCATTTCCACTGCTTATAGCACACCCTACAAAACCCTTATGTCCAGGAGGATGGGCTCATTGGAATATTTTTGGTTCATGAAATGATGCCACTTACCTCCTGTCCAGAATTGAAGTTCTGCAAAACTTGCACTAACAAGTTTGTGCTTTTCACAAACTAACCTCACCACCCTCTTATTCATCTAAAGAGACCCAATCTGGAAGAATTGGACACTCCAAGAAATGCCTAGGTGCCCGTGGCATTTTGTCAAACACCTTGAGAGCATGAACAGATTTGGCATGAGTTTTGGTTTGCATTGTGGACCTGATCCTCTGACCCAACAAGAATGTCCACTAGCATCCCAGCTACCCCTAGACTAGACCTGCTAATCCCCAGCTCCAACCAAGCCACCTAGCAGGCATGGCATTTCGCCGAGCAGATGGTGGGCGTGCACTGGGCGCGCCCAGAGCGCGCCAACTGCAGCCGCGCACCCGAGCCGCCGCGTCGCGCCCAATCCGCGCCCCTAACCTTTGCTCACCTGCAGAGCCCACCCCCGGCCTCATCCACTCACCAGAAACCCCCAAGCCGCCCTGGCACCCAACAGCGCCACCGTCAGGGCACTCTTGGCGGCACGCCAGCATCCGCAGTGCGCCTCTGGCACGGACGGCGCCGCCCGAGCCTCCTCCGTTCGCCAGCTTCCCTCGTGAGCAGGCCGTCCTCATCCGCTCGCCCTCCGGACCCCGCTAGCCTCCACCATGTCACCCTGCCAAGAACAGAGGCGGTTCACGGCAAGCTTATCCGCGCCACAGAATCGACCTCGCCGGGCTATATAAATCCCTCTCGATCCTGCCTAGGCTCATCACAGCCTCACTCGAGCCAGGAAGCCTCCCCCTCCCAGTTGGCGAGAGGCCACTCTTCCCCAACTCCGACAGGATCGGCCGCCACCTCGCCTCCGGCAAAATACAGCCAAGGCCAAAGCCCCTGCACCCCTCCCGTGCTTCCATCCTCCTCCCCATGACCCTCACGGAGCCGCCCAACACCTCGCACTCCGGCCGGGAACCACCATAGCTAGAAGCCCCAAAAGCTCCCGAGGCCACCTCCGCCAAGGAGCTCGCCGCCGGCGGCTCCCTCCGTCCCCACTTGCCTGGCGACCACCGGGAGGACCGCCCTGGAGTGGCGGATCCATCCCCACCCTCGGGGCCCCGCGAGGAGTCATGTAATCGCCGGGCGAGCATCGCTGAGTCCAGCCTCCGGGCAGAGGAAGAGGAGGGAGGGTCGTCGACTGGTCAAACCTGACCAGTGGGCCCCCTGGACCCACTGTCAGTGTCCCCGCACCGGTCCACGTGGGTTAAGTGAAATCGTAAAACCCCAAGTACGTAACCCTACTTAGAAAGCGTATTCGTGACTGAAACGTTTTGTTTTTGTTTTATTTTAAAAACAGATTTTGACCAGAGCTTTGACTGGCTATAACTTTTTAAATATAACCCCAAATGACTTGATTCTTTTTCTATTGTGTCCCAAATATTGTCTAGTTTATTTCCATAATTATTACAAAAATTTTCAAACAACGTTTTGTGCTGTTTGGAAAATGTGGGTTAATTCAAATTTATTTAAAATAGGATCTTGGAGAGAGAGAAGAAAACTTTCAAAAGTTTTGGAGAGCACCCCCACCTCTCCACACCTTGAAGGCAAGCATCCTGAACCCTGGCATAATATTTTTGGTGTGATGGTTGACACGATTATAACACCACCTTAGTTCGGAAAACTCGTTATTTTATGTGGTGATATGATCATTTGCATGAATGCATATTGGAGATTCCTTGCTGTAGGAAATGGATATACATGTGATGGAAATCACCCTCGCATGCTTTGCATGCATGCCGGAAAGAAGTCCGGGAAAGCCTCTGCCTTGGGTAGGCGTGAGCTTGCCCCCGGTCTCCGTTGGGACGGTTATGTCCGGTATGGCATAGTAAGGTATAATGAGCGGTGATTTTGTTGATTGAAATATGTTTGTTATACATATCATGTAGGGAATACTTAAGCCTCCTGACTCGGCCGTAGATAGAGTCTTGTTCCAGTAACCCCCATACTTGTTTCGTGCTGCCACTTGTCCCTGCCTCCATAAAAAAGACCGGAAAGTATGTCGACAAAAAACTCGTTCATGAGACCTCGAATTCCCACGTTCCAGCCTGCATTATGCCAGCAGGTCCCACCCCCAATTTCTTGAGTCACCCTTATCTAAAAAAAGGATGGAGTCTATCTAGATCATAGGATCACTGTATTCAGAGGTCAATTCTCTTTCTTTGACCTCCCACCGTTCACGACATCCCTTGCTTCTCGCAAGAACGGCTCCTCGGTGGAGGAGTGGAAGCGCTGGTCCCCTTCGGTCAAGTGCTTATGCGTGCTCTTACCTACCGTAGGACCTCCGTCCCCGAAGCGAAGAAGGAGGCGTTTAGTTTATATAGATGAAATAGAATATATAAAAAGTTTGATCTATTCTGTTGAAATAGAATACCCTAAAAAAGCCATCTTTTTCAGCTCTGCTCGCTCACTTTTGAAAGGAAAGGAGACTGATCTTGACCTCGGCGTTGGTTTTTCCAACGAAACATTCTTTCACGAACTTTCATGACAAAACAAAATGCTAGTTGCCTCGTAACGCATAC